>CM029606.1:59650595-59749163 GCA_017311375.1 Mytilus coruscus
TAACCCTTTGTTAAATCCTTGGTTAAATGATTCATATTAAACCTTGCTTCGGACCTCTGTTAAAATTTTAACCAAGGAATAGTTTTGTCTAAAAATACCATTCCCAGTCTATTACTAGATAGGAATGGTCACTAAACGTTTGACACAACATATTCTTCGTTTTCTACGGCCATTTGTAATACAAAACTGAATATTACGTTTATAGTCCTTCCCCCTTTTTTGCATCAATGTTTACATAGACCTACCTATTAGACATTTTCAAATCAACATTTTCTTTGCCCTTTCATCTTCTATGTTAATAAACAAATTTTTGCAGCAAAATTAAACATCTTTTAGTAAGATAATGTATTTATACATAATTAAATAATTTACGATCAGTGACATTTCTTTTCAATCAAAAGGTGCTCTCTGTCAAGTCCGCATTGTTGTTCTATTTAATGAACTTAGACGCTGAAAAGCATATCGTTTATCTATTCGGTCAATACATATGATTTCAGTGACTGAACAGTTTTTCTACGACCAGAGAATAGTGTTCATAATTCTTATTTTGATAAAAATGAACACTCACTAAAAATTTAACCATGGGTTAAGTATAAGTAACCAAGGGTTAAAAAGAAGTTGAACAACGGAATTTTAACCCTTGGTTACGTAACTCTCAGTTACAAAATTTAACCCTGGGTTATATTTAACCAAGGGTTATATCTAACTGAGAGATGAACAACTGGGTCCAGTAATTTTATTTATAATTTCTCTATAATGTGCATCAACTGACCGCAAATTAAGGTAAAACATGAAGTAAATACATAGTCTTGAAAAAATGGATGGTGGGTCTTGGAATTGTTGACAAAAGTTCAAAGCTAGTGATGTCTATGGTGACTTCTTTTTGGAAGCCAGTGCAGTCCCTGGTTATGTAAAATTATCATTATGTCTCTCATAAAAGAACTTCACTAGTCACAAAAACTTCAAATGATAAGTAATTTAAGCATTGTAGATTTGTGTTGTATTGAACACATAGACTAATTGATTGATTGTTGGTTGCTTAACAACCAGTGGCAAATATTTCATGCATGTTCAAAGAAATATAATGTTGTACCAGCATGGAAATTAGTTCCAATAATATTATGAAAATCATACCCACAGCCATTCAAGCATAAAATATAAGCCATCGGGAACATAGGTTATGGAACTACTGATATATCACAATGGCTTACAGAAAAAAAAGTACTGAAATGAAAAACCAAAACAAAATCATTCAATCATAAAATATAGGTCAAAGAGACCTATTTATTTGAACTGTGTTATATCATACAAGGATTTTCATGGTGAAGTAGAGGTAATATACCAAAATGAGTTTGCTGAAAGAATCAAAATGCAGAACTTCATAAAAAATTACAGATAAAGAGAAGTATAAAAACATTAATACTGGCATAAAATTATAGTATATGTGTAATTGACAACAAATATGTGTGTTATTTAATTTCTATAATTTGCCATCCATATGTGTATTATATAATGTGTGTAATTGGCCATTACCTTCCATTTTTGGGTATATCACAGTTTGATGATTTATTACAAGGAAAGTTTCCTGAGTCAGCTGACTGATAAGACATTGCGTCAAAGTTTGTTACTGATTTCATATCCATATCTGAAAAATCAAGGAGATCATTACATTTCATTTTCACATCTGAAAAATCAAGGAGATAAATACATTTCATATTCATATCTGAAAAATCAAGGAGATCATTACATTTCATATTCATATCTGAAAATCAAGGAAAATAATTACATTTCATATTCATATCTGAAAAATCAAGGGAGATAATTACATTTCATATAAATATCTGAAAAATCAAGGAGATAATTACATGTCATATTAATATCTGAAAAATCAAGGAGATCATTACATTCATATTCATGTCTGAAAAATCAAGGAGATCATTACATTTCATATCCATATCTGAAAAATCAAGGAAATAATTACATTTCATATTTATATCTGAAAAATCAAAAGAAATAATTACATTTCATATCCAAAACTGAAAAATCAAGGAGATCATTACATTTCATATCCATATCTCAAAAATCAAGGGAGATAATTATATTTCATATTCATATCTGAAAATCAAGGAGATCATTACATTTCATATTCATATCTGTAAAATTAAGGAGATCACTACATTTCATATTCATATATGAATAAAATGCTCCGCAGGCGCAGCTTGATACGACCGCACAGGTCGAACCCTGAATAGTTGGGGCAAGTATGGACACAACATTCAAGCTTGATACAGCTCTGAATTTGGATTGTGATTAAATTTTTTAAATTGGGTTTAAATATTAAATTTAAAAATTTTGATTTTAAATTTTAACATTTATTCTTTCAAAAAATTTTAAACTTATAAATTGATAAAAAAATTTCTTGACTGCTTGGAACCAATTTCAATGTTAAAATACAAAATTTCAAAAATTAAACAAACATGTATCAAAATATCTTTTATAATAAAGTATTGATAATTTGGAAAAACTTGCAAAATTGGACATTTCAAATATGAAATGATTTATACAATTATATAAAAACTGTAAATTAAAAAATTTTTATACATATATATAAAATTAAATTTATTTTCATCATGTAATCATTTAGAATGTAAGATTAAGGCATCTATGACATATCAATTAATCATAGACCTAATGTCTTTACAATAACAAGTTATAAGATCTCTAAAATTGAAACTATTTAAATAAATACAAACACATATCTATTTCATACTGTCTGGGTTTACATTAGTTAATTATACTCAACTGATTTAATTCTGGATCAGTTCAATTAGTATTAAATTTAACTAATGAATATAAATTTATACAATCTCAAGATATGTAATTAAAAATCTATTTCAGTGTACCAATTTTCATAGCTTAGTATTTTATCTATTGAGCCTATATTGTATTTAAGATAAAATATCCCGAATTTCATTCATTATTATTCTAATTCACAATTTCAAAAATGTTATTATTATACAATGACATTTGTATCTCATAGTAAACCATGTATCAAATTAAAATCGTAATTCATGTACAGATTAACTATTGTCTCTAATGAGACATACAATGCCAATGTCAGCAAATATTGTGAATAATTATAAATAATTTTAGATTAAATCCTAATTTGGAAACGAAATATTGTATACTTGATACATTTTAATGATATACTGAAACAATCAATATATTGTCCAATCTGAATATTGCAAAATATATGATCATTGATAACAATCTTACAGATTATACTATAGCTACAATATGTTAATGATTGAAATATTGTGATAGACATAATATCTAATATTGTCAAAGTTATTCAAGCCTCAAATGTATACATGATTCAATTATGTAGTCTATCAGACCTTCAACAATTGACAAACCCTGATGAATAATTCATGAAATTACAAGGTACTATTATGCAATAAGAAAAGCAAATATGTAAGACATTATGAATGCATATACCATGATAGAAATTAAACATGAAAATGTAAATTAATCTAACAAGAACATGACTTTAATGTATAAAGAAAATGTACAATAAAATTGTTACAATGCAATGACATATTATCAAGCCTAGAATGATACCATACATGAATATAGTGAATGTTACATAGTGCATGCAAAACGTTTTTCACATTAGCAAGTAAAGATTCTGCTAATATGTCTTAAATTTAGCTACTTTGAATACATAGTTGTCATATGGAATGCATTCAAATTGATGATTTGAATGTACAAGCATAAACATCGACATTTAAACTTAGTGCATAAGTCAGTAAATATTAGGCACATTTATATTGTCAAAACAAATTTAATTAATGATAAACTTATGTTCGAAGCATAAGCAGTTTAGAAATTGACTGCAAACTTGAATAGTATGGTATTACATATTTATAGCAATATCTAAGTATTAGAATCATGTTCTAAGAAAGTTTCAGTCTGGGTCAAAATCACAAATACTAATTTTTGCTTATAGATTCCATTGATATATTACAATATTGTATTCAAATCATTGTTTTAAATAGTCCATTCATACTCATGACAGTAAGATTAAATTTCATTTGGAATTGCAAATGTCAACATTTATTGTGATCAAATCAATGATTCTAAGATGTCTATAGTTATTAGTAACATTTAAAATTATACAAATCGTTTACAAAGATTGAATCATTTATGTAATAATCTGAGTTTAGAGTTAGTACGAATGAATTATTTGCAAGATATTGTATTGGAAGAATGTGTAATTCAAGATATATTAATTCTTTTATTCTAATTAATTGTAATATTTCAGTTATTTATTATAATGCAGATTACAGTAATTATATGCTATGTATATACATTTCAGAAATCATTGTAAGCCTAAAGCATAATTGAGACTAATCAATAGCTCAACTTATGACAATAATGAGATTGTTATATTAAAATGATTTACATAATGATTATTAGCACTTTTTTAATCCTATGTAGTTATCAGTTGTAGTATACTGAAAGTTGCTAAATGTAACAATTTTTAAAATTTATCATAAAATTTATTCATGAATTGAGAATGATTATTGAAAAGTTTGATGTTGTACTAACTATTCAGAATGATTACTTTCAGAAGCAGATAATTCATAAATTTTTTGAATGTATATGATGATTTTGATATGTTGATAGTGTACTAGTCGCATTTCATTATTCTTTAATTTAAGCAGTTTCAGTTCTTATCTTAATCTATAATCTTATAGTCAAGCTAATGTTGTTAGATATATGAAAAATGTAGAAATAGCGTTGTTCAAGCACTAGTAAATGATAAAATATCATTATTGCAGATGACAATTATTTGACATAATTAATTCAGTTGACTTAATTATGTCAATCTTAAGTTGAAGTTAGTAGCATTTTATGTGTTAGTTAAACAATTTAGTAACAATCAATAAAATAAGATAAATATAAACATATACACTTAATGATAAAAATATATAATAGAAATAATATGATAAAGAAATCTCATAATTATAGACAATCTATCAATTGCAGACTGTAAAATCTTATTAAGTTTCAACATTATGATAAAGTTAAAAAGTTAAAGTATCTACTTAGATTGTAATACTAACTTAAATAGCATGATAAATAAAATACTAACAAAATATAGTCATTAAATTTGAATTAGCACTACTAATCATAAATTATTCATAAGAATATACTGAGTGTATATGAACAAATTCACTAAGCATGATAAATGATTGCAAAACAGAATTTGACATGTATTTCAAAAATTTCTAAGAAATGCTAATATAAGCTTGACTTTATAATGTTGTTACTAAATTCTTACATTACCTGTTTAGTATGTATCAATTAGACTAAAACATACTACATATTATGGACCTAAGACTGACTAAATTGACTTCGGTTTGTACAGTAGATTCTAATAAGAACGTTGTTATGTCATACATATGACTTGTTTAATCGTGAACACTATGCAGAATTCTTTTGTATCGCTTAAACTTCTTACAAATATTATACTGTATCTTAGTATACTGTAAAGTGTTATTTTATTGTGTCATTTCTTATTTGTGAGGTATTTAATTTTCGACTTATTACTAATGTTCAAGTTATACAATCTGTACTTTAAAATTAGATGTAAATTATTTGATAATTATGAATAGTAAAATTAAATTGATAAAATCTATAATGTAGTAATGCATGTACATTTCAAACATTTAACAATCATTAATTAATTAATTTATTAATTAATAGCTAATTGACAGACTATTGTGAAATCTTAATTTAGATATCAATATAATCTTAATAAATAGTTATTTACAATGCAAGTATCAAACAGCAAGAATCTGAACAAAGACTAATTTTACAAATCAAATTAGCTAATGAATGAAGCAAACTCATAATGTATCATTACTAGACTGTCAATACATTGTAACATGTTATGTTGAACACTAGAAAATTACTTACAATTGAACAGTAAATTCAACTGTGTAAAAAAAAACATGTATTCAAATAGTCAATCATATACAAGAATAATATTTCATAATCCTGAAAAGTATCTACAATATCTTACACATCAATTGAAGTATTCCTGACCGTCAGCTTAAAAGTATAAATTTAATCAGTGCAATCAAATATACTTTCAAATTCGAAAGTTTAATCAAGATACAATGAATCTTATACCTAAATTCACTTATCACAATCTAAAGGGTCTTATCAATACTCTTCTATGAAAGATGAAACTATATGATTATGTTGAATATACTTTCAATTATCTTGATAAGCATAACTAGAATTATCTAGGTCATCTAAAAATCTTACACTATGATCTAATATAGCAAACACGAATTAAAGAATTAAAGTCATCAATGACAACAGAAGACTCAGCATAAGATCTGATGAAGATCAAATGGAGCTTAGCAGCACAGAGTCAGAAACTACTAAGTTCAATACAATCAGTAGAAAATATCAACCAAACATTATAACAATTAATAACTAGATACATGCAAGTGATCTGAACATGACCAAATCAAAATGTGGAATAATTCAAACCAGCCTGAATCCTCTACCAAGGTAAACAGTCTAGACCAACATTTATAGAAGTGAAATCTAACACAGCAATGTGACAAAACTAGTTAAAGAAGACTAAATTGAAAGTTAGAATATTAAGTAGATGACTTAAGCCAAATTAAATCAACTCAATTAACATAATGGACTACAGCAGTTATGACATGCCAGCTCCAGACTTAACAATTGAATCGACGAATGTGTAACAGCTTAAGCAATTGCTTTAAATGAAAGTCAAATTTAAATGTGATCAATATTGAAGCGTATTTGCGATAAAATAGGTCTGAAACTAATTACTGTAATTTAAATCATAGCCTGACATTAACGATTAAAAATCAGATGAACCAACGATAACATTATCTAGTAACATCGTATTGATTCAATATAAAAAATTGTTAACATTGAAAAGTCTATTTTCATTAAATAAATTTTAAAAGTCAAATAATTTAACATATGAACTTACCAAACTCTCCGCCTCTTCTCCATCACAGTCATAGAATTCATCATCGTCGTATCATAGCACCGAGGAGGAGATTTTTTACCACCTATCGTACGCTCTAATTCATGATGTTCTGTTGCCAATGCATGTAAAGCTTCCTGCAAAACTCTGGACTTTTCCATCTCTTCTTCCAACTGTTTTTGTCTCAGCTGCAAAAAACAGAAAAGCTCTTAGAAAACAACCAGGTTTACTTACATAATCTATTTTTATCCTCAGGGGGTTTCCAAATCTGTCACAAGCTTCTATAAAGAAACACATGTGCATAGAAATAAATAACACCTGATGACTATACTCAAATGAATAATGCTTAAAATAAAATCAATTTTATTTACACTTCCTTCTGTCTGAGTAAGGTTAAGTGACAACTACGGTAATACATGTTTCAGAATTATAATCAGAAAAGTTTTGAAAATGCAAACGAATATCAATGCATCTATTAACCTATTTTGGGTTGAAAAAATCTCTATGCAAAGTCTGTAACTGTTTGAAAATAGAGTTGATATCTATAGAACCCTACAAAACAGACATTAATTCATCTTTTATTACGTATCTGAATTTTCCAGAATCAATCAAAGTCTTATACATGTACATGTATAGGTGCACTTGCATAAAGTCGATTTCTATCCGACGCAGCTCATATAATACTGTACAAGTTGAGATTAAGTAAAATGGTATGAATTCTAAATTAAGTTAAAAATTTCAATTTAAATACAAAAAATTCAAATAGGTGGGTGAAGATGAAATCTACTTATGACATTTTCACCAGCCTCAGGGTTGATTTTTCAAGAGGTCCATTAAATGTAACATAATCAGAATAGCCATCTATAAAGGCAACACTAAGATGTCAATTATGACTGGTATAAAATACTTTTGAAAAATATATTGGAAGTTTCAACCAAACAGAGATAATTTTTGGCAATCGTTGCCAAACTACAGACTATCCAACTCTGTATAACCAGGTGGTAAGCTCCACCCTTTTATAGCAAAAATGTGACTTCTTAGTATATTTTAACATATTTAATCCTGGAATCTGCCCTACTCAAATAAGTGCACAAATGCCATGAATGTGTGAAATATGAGAATGCAGCAAACATGGTTTGAATGGTTATAAGTCTAAGAAACTTTTTCTATTCTGATTTCCTGCGCAGTATACCCTGAAGAATGAATTGTGTTTAGAACTAGTTAATCAATTTAAATATTTTTCCGTCTTTAATTGTTTACATCTACTTCATTTTAACTTTTGTGGATAGTGATTTCTCATTGGCAATCATACCACATCTCCTTATTTCTATATTAATGTAATCAGAAAATTTTTGAACAAATTTTTCAAAATCTTCAGCAGAAAAAAAACAAAATAAAACCCTATCGTCCTGAATATTGTAAAAATGAGGAGATGTGGTATGATTCCTGAATATTGTAACTAGAGGCTCCAAGGACCCTGTGTCGCTCACCTGATATTTTTATTTACAATTGATGCATGATAAATGCAACTGTTGTACTGTCGTTTAGTTTCAGAGATATAAGACTAAAAAGTGCATTTGAAACCTATGTTTTATTTCAGCCATGTGTGCCATGTTGGCAGGCAGGGTCATCATACACAGTGGTCCCTGGATATCCTAGTGGTGATTTAAACCAAGTTTGGTTTAATTTGACAGTAGTTTCAGGGAGAATTTTGTAAAATTTATCTAACGAGAAATGCTAAGTGATGAGAAAGTTTGTTGTGAAGTTTTGTTGTTGCGCAACCCCCAAAAAAAACAAAAAGGTAATAAAAAATTATCATTTAAGGGCAATCTTTCCTATTAATGATTTCTGCAAAATTCAGTTGATTGTGCAAGGGTTGTATAGCCAGCTGAGGTCGTTAAAACTCGCATTTGTTGTTGCAAAATTCAAGTGGTTTTGAATTGCTTTGTTGATCTTTTTGTATTCAACTTTTAAACAACAAAGTACAACAAATATGATGACTGATACTCATGACACTGAAAATATGGTCTTCATTCTTGTGAAGAAAATGGTAAGGTTTGAAATATTTCTTAAATATTAATTCAATACCAATACTTTAATTTGTATTGGATTTATCCCAGGAAATGAGAACAAGGGACACAATTAAATTCAATTTTTCCCTAAACTTCTGATAAAATATAAAATGAAGAACTATATTTTTTAATGAGAATTTTTTTTTAATAGTTAATTGATAATTTGAACAATATTAATTAAGTTTTAGATCTTGCATGGTTGATTAATTTTCTCTCAAAATTTCTGATATTCTATTAAAGTTTTAAATATAATATGAGGCAGGCATTACCTGTGAAAGGGGATGAAGTCTGTACAAATTAGTGTAGGAATTCAAGCATCATTTGAACTTGAATCTGTAGAAAATGAAGCCAAAGTACTGAAACATATCTGACATTCAACCTATTGTTCGGGATTATAGTTGTGACATCATTTTCAATGTAAAGAAAGAAACACCATCATCAGGTATTAATGTGTTTTTTTTTCATGTTATAGAATTATCAATTATTTTTATGTCCAGTTCATTAGTAGATTGTTTTCTATATTGATTTTCTACTGCAGTTTCAGAAAAGAAGATTACAAAGGAAAACATTTTGTAAAACTTACCAAAATTTACCAAATTAATGAAAATTGTTAAAATTGACTATAAAGGGCAATAACTCCTTAAGGGGTCAACTGACCATTTTGGTCATGTTGACTTATTTGAAGATCTTACTTTGCTGAACATTATTGCTGTTTACAGTTTATCTCTATCTGTAATAATTTTCAAGATAATAACCAAAACGGCAAAATTTCCTTAAAATTACCAATTCAGGGCAGCAATCCAACAACCAGTTGTCCAATTCATCTGAAAATTTGAGGGCAGATAGATATTTACTTGATAAACAAGTTAATCCCTGTAAGATTTGCTTTAAATGCTTTGGTTTCAGAGTTACAAGCCAAAATCTACATTTTACCCCTATGTTCTATTTTAGCCATGGCAGCCATCTTGGTTGGTTGGCTGGGTCACCGAACAAATTTTTAAACTAAGTACCCTAATAATGATTGTGGCTAAGTTTGGTTGAATTTGGTCCAGTAGTTTCAGAGGAGAAGATTTTGTAAAAGATTACAAAATTTACAAAACTGGTAAAAATTACTTTAAAGGGCAATAACTCCTTAAGGGTCAACTGACCATTTTGATCATGTTGACTTATTTGAAGATCTTACTTTGCTGAACATTATTACTGTTTACAGTTTATCTCTATCTGTAATAATTTTCAAGATAATAACCAAAACGGCAAAATTTCCTTAAAATTACGAATTCAGGGCAGCAACCCAACAACCTGTTGTCCGATTCATCTGAAAATTTGAGGGCAGATAGATATTTACTTGATAAACAAGTTAATCCCTGTAAGATTTGCTTTAAATGCTTTGGTTTCAGAGTTACAAGCCAAAATCTACATTTTACCTCTATGTTCTATTTTTAGCCATGGCAGCCATCTTGGTTGGTTGGCTGGGTCACCGCACACATTTTTAAACAAAGTACCCTAATTATGATTGTGGCTAAGTTTGGTTGAATTTGGTCCAGTAGTTTCAGAGGAGAAGATTTTGTAAAGATTACAAAATTTACAAAACTGGTAAAAATTACTTTAAAGGGCAATAACTCCTTAAGGGTCAACTGACCATTTTGATCATGTTGACTTATTTGTAGATCTTACTTTGCTGAACACTATTGCTGTTTACAGTTTATCTCTATTTATAATAATTTTCAAGATAATAACCAATAAAATGCTCCATGAGGGCGCAGCTTGATACGACCGCAGAGGTCGAACCCTGAATAGTTGGGGCAAGTATGGACACAACATTCAAGCTTGATACAGAACTGAATTTGGATTGTGATTAAATATTTGACACAGCATAGGTTTCTGACACAGAATGAATGTGGTCTAAGAACTTAAAAATTTCAAATTGGACATTCACCTATTATGGTCCAATATCCAAAATCTAAATACACGGTTAGATTCGGCATATCAAAGAACCCCAATAATTCAATTTTTGATGAAATCAAACAAAGTTTAATTTTGGACCCTTTTGACCTCAATGTGGAACAAATTGATAACGGGCCCAAAAATAAAAATCTAAATACATGGTTAGATTCAGCATATCAAAGAACCCCATATATTCAATTTTGTTGAAATCAAACAAAGTTTAATTTTGGACCCGATTTGGACCAACTTGAAAACTGGGCCCATAATCAAAATCTAAATACATGTTTAGATTCAGCATATCAAAGAACCCTAAGAATTCAATTTTGTTAAAATCAAACTAAGTTTAATTTTGGACCCTTTGGACCTTAATGTAGAGCAATTTGAAAACAAACCAAAATTAAGAATCTAAATACACGGTTAGATTCGCATATCAAAGAACCCCAATAATTCAATTTTGATGAAATCAAACAAAGTTTAATTTTGGACCCTTTGGACCTCAATGTGGACCAATTTAAAAACGGGGCCCAAAATCCAAAAACTTAATACACGATTAGATTCAGCATATTAAAGAACTCCAAGAGTTCAAGAATAAAACCCCATTGAAATTGGTCAAGAAATAAGCAATTTATACAAAGTATCTTCTTTTGCACAATACTGTGCAATTGAATATTTCTTGCAATTGCGCAATACTGTGCAATTGAATATTTCTTGCTATTGTGCAATACTGTACAATTGACAATTTCTTGCTATTGCGCAATATTGTGCTATTGGATATTTCTTGCTATTGCACAATACTGTGCAATTGAAGATTTCTTGCTATTGCTAATAATGTGCAATTGAAAATTTCTTGCTATTGCACAATACTTATTATATAATAATTTACACATCCTGTTAGGTGTGTATCTCCTGCCATATCATTATTATTAGCTTTTAAATATAAATCAGAAATAACCAACTTAAAATGGAAAATTTTAAAGAAAAAAGGAAAAAAGAAACCCCCAACTTTTGAACCCCTTTTGATTCATCACCCCAAACTCAATCCCAGCCTTCCCTTTGAGGTATGGTACCTTGCAGTACAATTTCACAGAGATCCATACACTTGAACACAAGTTATTGTCTGAAACTAGAAAATGCTTATTTTGGCCCTTTTAGCCCCTAATTCCTAAACGTTTCAGGCAATTACCCCAAACTCAATTCCAGCTTTCCTTTGTGATATGGAACCTTGTAGTACAATTTCAGAAAGATCCATACACTTACACACAATTTATTGTCATGAAACTAGAAAATGCTTGTTTTTGCCCTTTTTGGCCCCTAATTCCTAAACGTTTCAGGCAATTACCCCAAACTCAATTCCAGCTTCCCTTTGTGATATGGAACCTTGTAGTACAATTTCAGAAAGATCCATACACTTACACACAAGTTATTGTCATGAAACTAGAAAATGCTTGTTTTTGCCCTTTTTGGCCCTAATTCCTAAAATTTTGAGGCAATTACCCCAAAATCAATCCCAGCATTCCCTTTGTGATATGGAACCTTGTGGTACAATGTCAGAGAGATCCATACACTAACACATAAGTTATGTCTGGAAGTCACAAAATGCTTATTTTGGCCCCTTTTGGCCCCTAATTCCTTAACTGTTGGTACCATAACCCCAAAATCAATCCCAACCTTCCTTTTGTGATATTGAACCTTATGGTAAAATTTCATAGAGATCCATTCACTTAAACTAAAGTTAGAGTGCGAAAACCAATGCGTCTTCGGACGGCACGACGACGCCGGACGACGGCGGCGGCGACGACGACGACGACGACGACGACGACGCCAACGTCATACCAATATACGACCACAAAAATTTTTTGCGGTCGTATAAAACGGCAAAATTTCCTTAAAAATTACCAATTCAGGGCAGCAATCCAACAACCCATTGTCCGATTCATCTGAAAATTTCAGGGCAGATAGATCTTGACTTGGTCAACAATTTTACCCTGTCAGATTTGCTCTAAATGCTTTGGTTTCAGAGTTATAAGCCAAAATATACATTTTACCCTATGTTCTATTTTTAGCCATGGCGGCCATCTTGGTTGGTTTGGCAGGTCACCGGACACAATTTTAAACTAGATACCCTAATGATGATTGTGGCCAAGTTTGGTTAAATTTGGCCCAATAGTTTCAGAGGAGAAGATTTTGTAAAGTTAACGACGACGGACAACGACGGACGCCGACGACGACGACGGACGCCGACGACGGACGACGGACGCCAAGTGATGAGAAAGCTCACTTGGCCCTTCGGCCAGGTGAGCTAAAAATGAGGAGATGTGGTATGATTCCTGAATATTGTAAAATGAGGAGATGTGGTATGATTGCCAATGAGACAGCTATCAACCAGAGTCAAAATGAATTGGTAGTAACCAATTATAGGCCAGTGTACCACCTTTAACAATGAGAAAAACCTATACCATATAGTGGGCTATAAAAGTACCCAACATGAAAAATATGAAGCAATGCATGAAATATTTGCTACTGGACGTAAGGCAAACAACAATCAATCAATAATAAAAATTGAAATCCACTCTTTTTTCTCTTTAAAGACAACAGAGATTGAGAGCCATCATACCGCCAATTAATTTGATTTTTTGATTTTTGGTGTTTTAACGCCACTTTTAAGCACCGCTTTTGGGCTATTTCGTGGCGGCCAGTTTTTATTGGTGGAGGAAGCCGGAGTGCCCGGAGAAAACCACCGACCTTCGATAGGAAAACTGACAATCCTAGTCAATTAAGATTGGAGTCGAGTGCACCTGCACGAGCGGGGTTCGAACTCACAACCTCAGTGTTGACTGGCTAGTGATTACAGTAGTAACTACTTAGACCACTCGGCCACCGAGGCCCCTACCGCCAATTAAATTTCCTTCTTAAATTTTAAAGGTGGTACAAAGAATGATTAACCATCTTTCTACCTAGTATAACAATTTCCTCCTATTCATATTCCAAATGATTCACATTTGAGTAGGAGGTTATATACATCAACCCCATTACTTTTTCTCACCTTTAAGTTCTTTATCATAATACTTTTTACATCCAGAAGTTTAATTGCTTTATATTTTGTCAAACTACACTTTAGTTTATAATCCTACATTTATATGTACATGTATAAATCAAGGATGTTTAGCGAAATTTCAATCTACCACAGTAATTTTATTTTAAATAAATGTGGATTGTGTCCACATGTGGACACAGATGATGCCCCCGCTTGCATATCATATAGTTAAAAAGGGACATAACCGAAGAACAGTAAAAGTGATGCTACCCAAATTTGAACTTGATTGATTGATTGTTGGTGTTTTAACGCCACTTTTAAGCGCCACTTTTGGGCTATTTGGTGGCGGTCAGTTTTTATGGGTGGAGGAAGCCGGAGTGCCTGGAGAAAACCACCGACCTTCGATAGGAAAACTGACAATCCTAGTCAATGAAGACTGGAGTCGAGTGCACCTGCACGAGCGGGGTTCGAACTCACAACCTCAGTGTTGACTGGCTAGTGATTACAGTAGTAGAACTACTTAGACCACTTGGCCACCGAGGCCCCAAATTTGAACTTGATCTGAGTTTTGTGGTAATAAGCATTGTGTGTAAGTCTCATAACATTTGGTTGAGACAAACTTAAGTTAGAGAACGGAAACTAAAAGTTTTGCAATTTTTCCATTTATAAAGGGAACGGTTTGAGTGACGCCACCAAAATTCACCCTTGATCTGTATTTTGTGATAATAAGCATTGTGTATAAGTTTCATAACATTTGGTTGATGCAAACTTAAATTAGAGAACAAACTAAAAATTTTGCAATTTTTCCATTTATAAAGGGGCATAACTCTAGAATGGTTAGAGTGACGCTACCACAATTCAAACTTGATCTGTATTTAGTGGTAATAAGCATTGTGTGTAAGTTTCATAACATTTGGTTGAGGCAAACTTAAGTAAGAGAACTGAAACTAAAAATTTTGCAATTTTTCCATTTATAAAGGGGCATAACTCTAGAACGGTTAAAGTGACGCCACCAAAATTCATACTTGATCTGTGTTTTGTGGTAATAAGCATTGTGTAGAAATTTCATAACATTTTGTTGAGGCAAACTCAAGTTAGAGAACGGAAACCAATTTTGGGACGTACGGACGAACGTACGGACGGACATACGTACGTACAGACGACCAAGGGTAAAACTTAATGCCCCCTCCTCTACGGCGGGGGCATAAAAATAAATTTTGTACAATTTCCTTTTATTTCATTCTAACATTTCCTCTGTTTATGCACATACGTTTTATTTATCTCATATAATTTTGATTAACTTAATGAATTTTGGTCTAATTATATATCATGTATATTTAATTTATAACTCGCATGAATACAAATCAATAAGTTATCAAGAACAACACAAACATTTTTTCTCATTCAACTCCTTACATGTGTAACATTTCCTTCTTATATTCAATTATTACCTTTGTTTACACACATAAGTTTCTATGTTTTAATTAATTCTGGTCTATACACATATGTTTTTGTTGAATTTATAACTCTCATGTATAAAAACATAATTTATCAGTAACAACATGAATGTCCCTAACATTTGTTTCTCATTCAACTCCTTACACTATACATTTCCTTCTTATTTAATTATTACATTACCTTTGTTTACACATAAATTTATATATTTTAATTGATTTTGGTCTAATTATACATACATGAACATGTTTATTGTTGAATTTATAACTCTCATGAATAAAAATCATAATTTATCAGTGACGAACACAAAGATTTTTTCTAATTCAACACCTTTCCAGTACATTTCCAGTCTGCATTATTATTTACACTGTTTTTCATGGGTTAAGTACTTACTTCATTTTTTATGCTGTTGTATCATTTAAAAGTTTTTAAAAGAGTCAAACATACCCACCTACATGTAGTATTATTACTAATAAGTACATGTATAATTAAATCATATTAACTATGCCTACATGTACTTATTAATCCTTCAGACATCAAATAATCCACTATTATACAAGTAAACTATTTTAATCATCTATCCATTTATTTATCAAACAAAGTTTATCATGTTATACCAGTAAACTATAGTATATTTTTAATACATACAGCTATTCTAATCTTCCAGCCATTTATTTTCTAAACACAGTTTATCAAATTATGTTTCAATTTAAAATTGTTCACCTGTAAAGGTGCACTTCCGACATTTTACCCACATAGGGTGAACTGATAAACTGTTTGTGTTGATTGGTATTAATTTCTGCCTCACAGGGACAAATAAACATGTAATTGCCGTTATTAAAGTCATTTTGTTTCTGATCACTAGAATGTTTATTTCTGTCTACACATACTGGTACACATACATTTATCAATTAACTAAATGTATACAGCGGTGGTCATTTTGATGTTTAGAATAAAAGGATGATGGTGGATAATGATTGGCTGTTTAATGTCCAGCGGCAAATTAAATGCATATTCAGGACCTCAACATGTTTAATGTATTATCAACATTAACCCCGCTTTGTACTAGACCGACATGCTGAGCCGCATTTTTTAACCTGCTAATTCACATGTTAACAGTCTCCAGGAAGACATTATCAGACATGTCATCCTACCCAGACACATTATTCTGACTCCAAGCCAACCAGTCTTTACTCTTACTTCTTAAAGTCATGTGCTTAGCAGAGAAGCAGTAAAAACCAATTTCAAAGTCTTTGGTTTGACTCAGCCTGGGTTCAAACCAACAACCTCTCGCATTCAAGGCGACCTGGCTACCACGAGGCACTGAGATGGTCTAGAATATAAGGTGATGTGAGATATATACATCAATGACACAGCAAGTCAACGACACAAAGAACAGAAATATATGTAGACGTGAACATATTATCTTCAACAACAGAAAATTGTATACTGCAATATGATGTCATGGTGAAAATTGTCCGGAGTCTAGAATAGCTCTGAATAAATTTAAAGCAGGCTATTTACATTCTTAAAATTTTCAAGTTTTCTTTTTTTCTTTCAGTCTTAAAGACAAAAGGTAACTTTACTATCAAATAGTCAAACATCTAACACTGTACAATCATGCAGTGTTTAACACAGTCAAGTCCTTCTAAGGATATTGAATTGAAAGTCATATGATTGGATAGTTCGAAGTTATTTATGAACAAGAATCATTTTATCAACAACCAATCAATCAATCAGTTCTAACAGCAGAAAAATATGGAAAGATCCAAAAACTGTATAACAATTAACCTGTGAGCTGCGTCGGATAGAATTATCAACCTTATGCAAATGAATGTCAATACATCTGTTAACCTATTTCGGGTCGAAAAAATCTCTACGGATAGACTATAACTGTTTGAAAATTGAGTTGTCATAAGAACACTACAAACAGATCAAAATGCATATTTTATTTCGTATTTGCATGTTCCATAATCAATCAAAGTCTTATACATGTACATGTATACGTGCACTTGTATATGGTCGATTTCTATCTGACGCAGCTCATGTATTTACAAAGTACATGTATAATATAAAAAAACTTTTCATTTATCAAATCATTTTATAAAAATAGTTGAATAAAATTAAATTTAACAAGTACAAGAATGTTGTTTAAATTTTGAACAATTCATTTCATCTTGCAATAATAATACTGGTAAACTGAATAAGTTGAAAGGAGGCTTAAATAAATAAATCAAATTTTCTCCAATTCATTGAGCACCTACCAGTCCTTGTTGACCCCAGAACATAAAAATCTTCTTATCAAGATAAGGCAAATAGTCAAAGAAAAGAAACAACCAATTATACACCAAAAATCTGGGCTTTTACACATCACTGAATATTACTCACTGGAATTTAAACCTCCAAAAATCAAAGTGTACAATTACAACAAAATTGAATCTTTATATACATAATATGATAGAAAAATTAGGTATTTGATTTAATTTTTGTGATACAAAGATGACATTTAAGGAAATTAATTTGTATTTGAGGACATGTGTTCCCAACAAATATTTGTGGATAATAGGCATCTATGACATTTATCAAGTTATACTGAGGACCCCTAAATATTTACCTTTAGGAAAAAACTCTTAAAGCAGATACTCTAATTTTAACATGTCATTTTATTCACACTTATTCAGAACATTGCTACCTCCAAAACTGTGGATTCATTATACTCGCGGGATACCAATTTCGTGGATTCGTGGGTATAGGTTAACCAAGAATTCAAATGTTCAACAAAATACAAAAGGCTTGTATGCATGAGAATTTATCAAAACCATGAAATCTTATTTCCATGAAAATAAATAAATTCAAAGTACATTGTTTCCAGTTTTACTTAGTTGTTGGGTCTTTACCCTTGATTAAGTATATAATGTATATCCTGAAATCGCAATTCTCATAAATATATTCTTTGTCTGAAATTCAGACCAAAATTTTATACACCTGTATATATATATACAATCTACAAGATTTATTTTACATCTATGTACATCTGTTCAGGTGTAAGAAGTCACTCTGCTGTATCAATATCCTAATTTATTTCAAATAAATTACCCAGGTGTCGTTGACCTACTCGAAGTCTCATTGAGTCCTTTCTAATGCAGAACCCTCAATTAATTAATGGACCAAAACCTGAAATAGTTTGGCTACAATACTAGCTTACATGGTTTTATGGGTCTGTAATTCGAAAGGCCATACAATTGGTAATGAGCCACACTAGTATTTGATATACTATTGGAAATAATCCATTTTATAAATGCTATATTACTGTGGATTCAATCATTTATTTTCGGGGGTACCAATTTTCATGAATTGAGGAAAATTTTTATTATTGATGCATATTTGATTTCAAGAATTTGTCAAAGCCTGCATACAAGCCTACAGAAAATGTATACTTCATTGAGCATTGAAATTCATGGTATAAAAAAGATGTGGTATGATTGCCAATGAGACATTACTCTCCACAAGAGACCAAATGTCACAGAAATTAACAACTATATGTCACCGTACGGCCTTCAACAATGAGCAAAGCCCATCTGCATAGTCAGCTATAAAAGGCCCCGAAATGAGAAATATAAAACAATTCAAACGAGAAAACTAACGACCTAATTTATGTACCAAAAAAAAAGGAAGGAAAAACAAATATGTAACACAGCAACAAACAACATCTTTACATGCATATCTTTACTCACAAAAATGCACTAAATATGATACCTCACGAATAACATGAATAATAGTGAATCCACAAGAAATATGATCGTTGATTTCTACATATAAGCAAGTAAAACTGGTCTCCAAATTTTAAAGAAAAATTAGCTAATGTGAATTGTTTCATATTTTTTCATGCTGGGCCTTTTATAGCTTACAATACGGTATGGTTTTTGCTGATTGTTGAAGACTGTACAGTGATCTGCAGTTGCTAACATCCACATTATTTGGACTTTAGTGAATAGAGTTCAGTTGAAATCTTACCACATCTTTATTTTTGTGCAAAATACAAAAAATTGTCAATAAAATGAGAAGACTTCATTGTGAATGCTCCTGAAGGTACAACATTTGGAAAATCTGCAAAAACTCTCCAAATTAGTACAAAGTAAGGGGCACATCTTTAACATGTATATAGAAATATTCTAGAAAGTTTAAACACTCTGGGTTCAAACAAAACAAGTTTCCTAGAAGAGGACAAGCAAAGAGCAATATCATCAACATTGGGTTTAAATAGTCTCTGAATAGCAAAGAAAATGATTGATAAGTATTTTCATTTAAGCCCATACCTGATTTCTTAGGCAGAGGTAAACAAATCTCCAGATTTTTTTGCCCTCTTCTGTCCCTTCCATTATAATTCAAATCTTCCACTTTTTTTAACATTTCCACCCCAAAAGATTAATTTTTTGTCAGTCCCCATTTACCAGTAGTCACAATGTATTTCTAGTAGCCTTGGCTAGGTATTTAAGTGAGTTCCAAAAATCCCATTATCATTGCTGTATTTGATTCTAAATGTAATTTCAGAGGAGATAGCTTTTTCTTTATTGTACATTTTTGGGGAATTATGGTTATTAATAGCTATGATGGCCATCTTTAATTTCAAGCTAGTTGATCAGTTGTAAAAGAGAAAGAAAACCATCTTAGAGATGTTCCTGCCAAAAATGTGAAGCAAATGTTATGTGAAAATTTTGTTATAAAAATTTAATATTTATTCTAATATTGGTAATATTTGTTCGTTGGTTGTTTTTGACAGATAAAGGCCACAATTAACAAACTAATTACCCTTCCATGACTCAGGTTAGACGAGTCCTTCTTCAAAAGGGAATATGAATACCCATAACAATTATTGCTTCACTCTGAAATCTGAATACTAAATAAAAGTACAGCATATGGTTTCGATGTAAACATGATTAGAAATGTTTATAGCAACAAGACCAACACTCTTTTCTTTTAATTCCTTTATGAGTTTATGAGTTCAGAGGTTACTGGAAAAAGTGCAAAATGGTAGGTCTGCAATTTATTATTCATTTATTGCAAGAAATTTTACTTCATGTATAAGATGTTGTTGAACTCTAACTGACTGTCCTGTTGTCAGTCACAGCAGAAACTACAAATATATTAAATGGTTGTTCAATGCCCCGGATTACGAATTACCAATAATATCTTTTTTTTTTAGTCAATACTGTTTAGCATCTGTGGCCACCTATAATGTCAATAGTTTATTATCAGTGCTGCAGAGGCGTTTTCTGTTTGCTCTAGATCTATGACACTCGTTAAAGTCAAGAGCAAAGATTTGTTCAGATTATATGAATATAATGGTAGAACATGCAGACAACAGTTGTTTAAACTGAAATGGATAAAATATAATAATGGCAGGCCAAATTAACCGAGAAGAAATCTGAATTATTGACTTTAATTATTGCAGATCTTGAATTTGAGCAGATTTAACTCATCAAACAATTTTATTGAAGTTTGTTGCAATGAGTTTATATGAATAGATGTAGGGTACACATCAATCAAACATCAACCCAAGAACACAAATAATAAAATATTTAGAGGTCAATATAAAGTCTTCGTTAGTAGCTATAGACAGTATATATAATAAGATGTGGTATGAGTGCCTGAATGGGACAACTCTCCATCCAAGTCACAATGTATAAAAAAGTAACAATTATAGGTCAATAGACAGACATGTTTTCAATAAATGTGTCATAAGTTGTCCTGAGTCTTAAAAGGTTGTGAATAACTTGGACAGATACTACTGTGGCTGTATTAAATATAAAAATTCTCAAAGAATAAAATAGAAATAAAGATAAGAAAACACACAGCATAAAACTGACATAAATATATGGCAGGTAGTAACTAGATTTTATGAAATATTTCTCTACTTTTAAGGTGTCTGTATCATAATTGATGACGTGAAAACTAAAATGAACAATATATGCAGAAAAACCCAAGAAACACTGCCTTTTATAAGTTTACTTTAGCCACCATAGTTTGGTTGATCCTTATAGAATGTCTGTCAAAAATGATCACAAGTTTGTTTTATTTGTTGTACCCACAATCCTGTACTTTTTACCTCATTCATCACTTATCATGGAATGTCATTTACCACTAGAAACAACCTTGTTTGGTGGCAGTAGTGGACTAAGAACTTGCTACCCTTCCAGAGCATTGGAGAGAACTCTGTTGTGTTTTGTGACTGCAGTCTTTCTTTTTTTTGTATATTGGGCATGGCTTACCTCTTTTTTTTTCTACTTTTTTTTAAGATGCTCCCTTGAATATTTTACTTACTTTTAAGTATCTTATAGCATACTGTAGAGTGTAGATTCATTATTATTTGTGGGGTACCAATTTTCTTTTATTTGGTGAGTATATTGTTAAATGTTCAATGATTTATAAATTTTCTATAGGCTTGTATACAAACTTTTACAAAACCACGATGTAAATTAAATTTATCTTGAATGTAAAAAAATTGGTACCCTTGAAAATAAATGAATCAACAATACTATGAACAGAATCTATGACATGTTAATATCAGCATTTCACATATTATCAGATACATATAGGATTAAATATATTACTTTTGTATTTAAGCTTAAGTGCTGTCTAAAACATTGTCATGATTTTAAATTTGTTGAAAAAAAACAAAACTGAAGAAATGCAGTTAATCTGTACATAAACTACAGAAATGTGCTAATGTCAAGACGAAAAAGGCAAAACTGGAAGAAATGCAGTTAATTTTTACATAAACTAGAACTGTGCTAATGACCAGACACAAACATACCACAAAATGACACAGTTCTGACGTCCAATATCTTTACTGTTTGTTAAACGCAAATAAAATATTCATTCAAAAATCAATCCAGCAATCCCTAACCTAATACAAAACAATCAAGTTATTTCATAACTGTGTCAATCAGTACATACATACATGGAATACTTGTATTACATGTAAATGTTTGACTTCTTGAACATTCAATAACTAAAGGGTTAATTTGCCCTACCAGCCTGTCAGTCAAAATTCAAATGTCTTGTGAACATCATAAGTATTGTTTTATAGATTAGCAATATAATTATGTACTTTGCAATTCCAAATTTCAAGTGTCCGAAAAAGTGGTCTTATACACATGATACATTCTACTTTCCTAAGGTTCACTCTACTCAATTTAACACTGCAGGCATCTATAAATACTTTCTAAATGAAAGCAGAAAAGCAACAGGATAGGTTTAGAAACTTAAGTGATCTTGTGCCACCAACCTTTGTCAATATATCCCTTGGTCATGACCACACCACAAAAGACATTATCTATGATCTAATATTTGAATCATCTCTCTTGATTTTAAAGAAATAAAATAGAGAATGTATCAAAGAGACAACAACCCGACAAAAGAGCAGAAAACATCTCAAGGTCACCAATGGGTCTTCAATGCAGTGAGGAAATTCCATACCTGGAGGCAGGCTTCAGCTGGCCCATAAACAATAATGTATACTAGTTCAGTGAAAAACGACACTAAACTCCTAAAAATACAAATGAACCAAAATTATAAAATCATACAAGACTAACAAAGGCCAGAGGTTCCTGACTTGGGGACAGGTGCAAAAATGTGGTAAGGTTAAACATGTGTTGTGAGATCTCCCCCTCCCCATATACCTCTAGCCAATGTGGAATAAACAAACACACAGCAATACGCACAGTAAAACTCAGTTTAAAAGAAGTCAGAGTCTGATGTTAGAATAGGTGACAGAAGAAACTCAAAGTCAAATGACAATATAAACATCAATTAACATAGGACTACTAGCAGTTATTGACATGCCAGCTCCAGACTTCAACTAGATGTGTCAGAACGACACGAATGGCCTCTCTCTCAAAAAAAGCTTGAAGCCATTTTTAAGAGTGGAAATTTGATAAATCACCTCAATATGTGAAGGCGTTTGAAATAAAGGTCTGTATAACTGTTATTTTCACAAATTTTTTAAATGGCATATATAGCCTGTAATTTCAATAAAAATCAGCAGAGCTGAACCAAACGTAAACTTGATCTGTAACTCATCATAGTTGACTCACATACTAAAAATCAGCTAAACGTGTGAAGGCAATGAGAAAAGTCTGTATAACTGTTCATTGTACCACTAAGTGGCGGCGCCATAATTAAACTGATTAAAAGATTATGTCTTCATCATATGAAAGCACGGATTTTGTAAAATTCAACGTCATTTGAAATATAAAGCATATTTCCATTTTCCTTTTATGATAAATATGTATTTATTAAGGGATTAATTAAATAATATCTGATGATCTATTGCATGAAAATTTAAATAAAAATTAGAAAATATGAAATAATTTATGTATATACATATATATGAATCATGAAGTATTGAGCTTGTGGTTAAGTTAATACTGGGCTGATTTATAATAGTAACCTACAATGACTAGCCTATATTTTAACAGATTTATTTTAATAAACCCAAACCTCCTACGTTTATCTTTATCTTTAATAAAAGTAAAACTCCTACATTTTTTTAACTTGGACTTAAAAGATTATCCTGTCTATAATAACCTGATAAAATAATGGGTATTATATAAAATTAACAATTCATCGCAATAATATTGTTATATCTACATTTATTATGTATCCTTTTATGTATATAATAATAATACAATTTAATAGTATTAAGTTACATGTATGATAATCTATTTACAAGGAAATTAGCACTTCTTAACTGTAGTTATACAGATTGACCGAATGTCAACAATACAGACATAAGTACAATGTATAACAAGATGATTTTATGAATAAAAGGAGATGTGGGGTATTTAAGTTAACGAGAGAGAAATCCAACGGCATAAATGATCAAAGATATCTTACACACCAAAAAAAAAGAAGAAAACAACACTTTAAAAATTTCATGCATCTGAAGTGCTTTTCTGATATAATATATAGATATAAGAAGATGTGGTATGAGTGCCAATGAGACAACTCTCCATCCAAGTCAAAATTTATAAATGTAAACCATTATAGGTCAAAGTACGGTCTTCAACACGGAGCCTAGGCTCACACCGAACAGTAAGCTATAAAGGGCCCCAAAATTACTAGTGTAAAACCATTCAAACAGGAAAACCAACGGTCTAATCTATTATAAAACGAGAAACCTACTTCTTACATTTAATGTACAACAGGAAAAACTGCCAAATTAGCCTCATTTTGAGATCTCGTCATTAAAATTTAGATATGAGCAACAGCTTTACCTAAAACATATTTTGCTACAAAAAAATATTTTACAAAGGTGTCAATGTGTGGAAAATATCTTTTAAGGTACAGCTGCTGATCATATTATTTAGACCAAAATATATGAGTGAAATGGCCTTGACATCATAGTGGCATCAAAAGTGACCTTTCTGCACTTAAGTGTCCAGATTAGATTAACCTGTTCATTTAACAATAAAGTTAACACAATTTTGAAAGGATTGAATAAGTTTTCTATTTTTTGCAATTTAAGGGAGGAATAATGACCCTTAACATACCTCCTCCTTTTACAGAAGTTAAAATGTGTGCAGATTCTAGCTATAAATGAATGTGTCAATGAGACAGTGACCCACATATAAAAAAAACATTCAAATAATTCTGATCAAAAATGCAGTTTTGAACAACAGACAAGGGTCCATATAATCAAGCTCTAAATCACACAAAAGTGAAGGCTTGAAGCATTGAATATTAACTGTATTGTCAATTGTCATCAAAAATTTCGAATAGGTTTTATTGACTGATTATTTCATAAGTGTTATAGTCTTTGCCCGTGTCAAAAAGTACCTTAAATTTTCAAAGATTACCCACACTGATATTGGATTTATCCTGAGTGCAGCAATTTGCTCCCTTCTTCTTTTAAAACTGATATGTAAATACAACCCTCTCCACTCTTAGTCACAAGGCACTTGTGGTTGTTGTTTGTTGCGTTCATTGTTTTGTTCATGAATCAGGCCGTTAATTTTCTCTTTTGAATTGTTTAACATTTGCCATTTCCGGACCTTTTTCAGGTGACTATGTGGTATGGGTTTTACTCATTGTTGAAGGCCTTACGGTGACCTATAGTTGTTAACTTCTACGTCATTTGGTCTCATTGGCAATCATACCACATCTTATTTTTATTCTTAAATCTTAACCTTTTAAAAAAAAGTACCATTGTAAACTGTGTCATTTAAAAAATAAAAGAATGAAACTAAAGCATTTAACATTCAGGGAGTCAAATTTCAAATAATTTACAGTGCATACAGATTTAATGCAGTAATCTTCAATTACAAACTTCAAAATGAATTGATTTTTTTAAAATGCGTTCTTACATAATCTAAATCATTTCCAATACTAATTTGATTTTTAAAAGCGTAACTAATGACTTTTAATAAAAAATGTCATTACATCAGAGAATCAAACAAGATGTAAAAGCTAAGATAATCAAATCGTAATTCTTAATCTACCAAGCAATACAGTTTGTAATCAATAGTTATACTCCGGAGACTTCAAAACACTGGATTAGTCTTTATAACCTGTAACTTCTAGATATCAAAGTTGAATTTTTATTTCACTGAACAGAAATCTCTTATACAAATAACAAAATGATTATAAGTTAATATATTGTTATACAGAATTTGAAATAAATGTTCTCCCCATCACTCAATTCCATTTAATTTGTAACCCTAAGGTCAAAATGTGTGTCTAAAATATTAGAATAAAACTTTACCAATCCACTGATCGCTATTTTTCAAATGTTTGTTATCATGTGATTATGTACCAACAAACTGTTATATCCCCTGCAGTGACATATGGTACATCATCGTACTAAATACATCAATTAGTAATGCAATGATGTACTGTTCCTTGAACTCATTAGCCCAGTGACAAATAAAGTAAATTTCCTTTAATGATATCCCACTTGTAAAATTTGACATACCTGATCTTATAAAATATTTTTAATCCATTTTACCAAACATCCCAAATCCTAATTTATCAGGTAACCAGTGTTTATAGGTAACTGTTATGGTGGAAACTGATGAGCACACCTTTTAATGTTTTGATTTTTCAGTCGCAGGTGATTGATTCTGTGACAATTTAAAGAGGCACCCACAGGGGAAATCAAGGTTCTAATCATACAAATCTCATTGTACTTTTTAAATACCAGATGTTGTAAAATTTGTTATCGTTAGTTTCTATTTAAAATTATATATGATAACTATAACCATGATAATTTTACAGTAAATAAAAAATCTTATTTATATTCATAACAGAGTTGAAACTGTGTATTTTACATTATTAGTCAATTGTAAATGACATCAATTATTATTAATTTAATATGGACATGCAAATTTATTCTTGTGACTTTATGGTACTCAATTATACATACATAAAATGACATGAATTCAGTTTTAAATTAGTGTGTAAAATTTTTACAATAAAAGTATTTTCTATGTGCTGTAGTCCATATGAATCTAAAGGTAAATTGATGGACATGCTTTGTGATTTAAGTTTAAAAAAAAAAAATTAATTCATTTTTCTAAAATTTAAAATTTTCAAGTCTTAAAGAAATGCAGTACTCTTTCATATCCATAGAGTTGGTTTAGTTAAGATGTAACCAGTTCATCTAGTTTAGTCTGACTATATAATGCACAGTTAATTTGAAGATTATCTTATTGTCAATCATCATGGATAATAATCATGTTCCAATCTGTAAATAAATGTTTTTGGGTTCACCATTGTACATAGATTTCTAAGATGATTATAACATCTATTTCAACAAAAATTAATCCAAAAAAAGTAAGGCCCTGCAAAAGGATATTTGGATTTTTTCTAAATATCAATGGTCTATCATCTTGTAAAACACACCTACACAGTACACATTTACAGAGAATGATAAAATGTAAAAGTCACATAACTTGACATAGAAGCATGGACAAATATGCTATTTGAACGCAAGATGCACAAATGCTTATAAACATCAAGCATCTAATGTAACAGACAATTGACAATAGATACTGTTGATTTATTTATTTTCGTGGGTACCAATTTTCGAGGATTAGGGAAAACTTGCATGTTCGTGGATATTTAATTTCGTGGTTTTGTTGAAGTCTGCATACAAGCCTATAGAAAATTTGTCATTCGTTGAACATTTAATTTCCTGGTTCACCTGTTCCCACGAAATCCACGAAAATTGGTATCCAACGAATAATAATGAATCCACAGTAGTCATATTCAGTTTGTAATGACAGTGTTGGGTTGTCCATGCAAAATACCAATATCATTTACATATAAGTACTTTATCACTTAACTATAAACAAGAGGCTCCCTCACCTGTCAAAAATATATATTGGTGCATTAATGATTTCTATTTATCTATCTATCAAACTTCTCGATATAATGGGCAAAAATTCAAAATTAGTCACAAATTTTCATGTAAAGGCAATATCTCTATTTTTAGCCATGGTGGCCATATTGGTCGATTAGCAGTAACAAAAAACGCAAACTTTATACAAGATACTCTAAGGATTATTCAGTTCAAGTTCTAGTGATGTTCCGATGATCGGAAATCAGTTAGTTTGGCTCAGCAACGTCGATAATCGATTGGGAATTTGTTAAATAAATTGTTCTTATCGTTTCTGGAATTTAAGCATATCTATTTCTGGTCTGTTTCCAGTTGGAATTTTACATCTGTAGTCAAACAAATTGTAATGAAAATATCAATGGATGACTATAACAATGTCAAACATTCAATTATCAAAGACATTGTTTCAATCTATTGATTTAAGTTGGTTTGAGTTAAATCTATATATCTTTTTAATAATTAACATTCAAATTTTGATACAGCTATGTATTTGAAATTATCATGTTAATCAGATGTGAGTGATATCATTGAAATTTTGAAATTTCAGTTTCATTGTTGTGAATAAATGTTGTAATTATAACTATAGACTAAATATGTTCAATCTGAATCTGTTCTCTAACAGATTCACTGTTTTAATTGCTAACTAAAATATGAAAAGTAAACAAAAGATCAAACATGTACAAATAAAGCTCTGCAATGATATGGATATTTGCATACAACTGGTACAATGTGCTGAAATGCATGATTTTCTATAAAAAAGGAGTAAGTTATAACTAACCAATTATCATGATTATAACCGATAGTTGAATGGATGCTGTCAAACGATAGTAATAGATAATCGGTTGGTAATTTAAACAGGTTATCCAACACTTGTTAGTTCAGTGGTCTTAGATGAGAGGATCAAAACAAAAGAGGATCCCTAAGGCCTGAATATTTATTTTATAGGATTTCTAAAAAAAAAATTAAAGGGTAATAAATAGTTGTTAGATCTTATTTTGCCACCATTTTTTGCTTTTTAAAGTTTCTCTCTATCCGCAATAGTTTTTGACTACAGGTGAAAAAGGTCTTTCAGGGGCAATAACTCCAATAAGAAGTCAGATGACAATTTCCACCATGTTGACCTATTTGAAGATCATATAGTACTTAACATCTTTGCCTTTTACAATTTCTCTTTATCTATTATGATTTCTGCAAAAAATGCAAAAAATGGTAAAAATCATCTTTCAAGGGCAATAACTTGTGTATGGGGAATATTGACGATTTTATTATGTTGACTTATTGGTAGTTCTAATTTTGCTGAATTTTTTCCTACTGAAAGATTCTCTATCTACTATAGTTTTAAAAAATATAAAAATCACCATTCAAAGGCAATAACTCCTTTAAGGGCTCAATTAATGATTTCTGTCAAATCACTTAAAGTTGCAGATCTTATTATTCTAGAATTTTTACTTCTCAAAATTTCTATCTATTTGTAATAGTTTTCAAGATAATATTAAACCAAAAACTTTCAAATTTGCAAAAATTTCAGGGGTAATAATTTAAAAATGGGTTGTCCAATTTTTCTAAATATTCCCTAGAAGAATTGACCTGCTAATCATATTTACTCATGTCAATTTTGCAATAACTGTTTAGATTTATGAGATAAAGTCCATAAATTGTGAAATGTTCTTAAAAATTGACATTTCAGGGGCATTAGTGTAAAAATGGGTGGTCCAATTTTTATAATCTTATAATTATCTGACAATGAACAGAAGACAACCAATGCCAAGTGATGGCTCACATAACCTGTAAGGCCAGATCAGCCATTAAAATGTGATGTAGGGTAAAGATCAATGTTACTGCAACCCAACAACATCAGCAGGCTTTCAAAATGGCAGCAAACCAGGTTTTTCTTACATTTATAATTGTACTTGTGTAACCAATGAAGGGCAATAACTCATGAACTGCAAAATAAAAAAATGGTCAACACCAATCCTAACTTCAATGTTGTCATGAGAATTTGAAAAGAATTGGATCAAGCTTTCTAATGTCACAACACAGAATCCAAAAAAAGTGCCATTCAATTAATGACCATGACTTCAAAACTTCTAAAGTGAAAATTCTCATATCAATTTTGTAAGGAGAAACAACATACTGTATAAAAATTTGAAACAGATTGGATCAAGTGTTTTCAAGTTATCACACAGTAACAGCAGGAAAAGCCTATTTCCAATCAATCAAGGATCATAACTCCTAACAGGTAAAAGTGTTAATAGTGAATACTAAATTTACCTTGACGTTTGTAATGCACCAAGATCATTCATGAAATTTCACGAAATTTTATTTTATTTAAATTTGATACATTTTACAAGCTCTAATGCATATTTTTCATTTTGCTATGTATTTCAATATAGGAATAACTGTTCTGTTTTTTTTTTTTCAATCTCAGTTTGCTTGGAACCCAAGGATCCCATACATGTGTATCGTGCAAGAATAGATCACAGTAAAATCAACACAGTGTTTATGTAGGTTATGATAATAGTTTCAGTAACATGACTTATCAAAGTGAAAACCAGGGAAAGTAAAGCACTGTGTATAAGTTTCATAACAATTGGTTGAGGCAAACTAAAGTTTGAGAATGGAAACAAAAAAATCAGCAATTTTTCCATTTATAAAGGGGCATACCTCTAAAATGGTAATAGCGACACCACCCAACTTAATCTGTGTTTGTGGTAATAAGCATTGTGTGTAAGTTTCATAACATTTAAATGAGGCAAACTTAAATAAGGGAATGGAAACAAATTTGGTACGTATGGACAAGGGTAACACTTAAAGTTCAAAAAAGCATTCACACCTGTAACAGATGATCCAATACCAGATAAGGGCGTCAGTAAACATCCACAGATGCCTGATATTAAAATACAAAAACAGGGCATAGAAAAACTTCTAAATAACATCAATATCAACAAAGCAGCTGGGCCTGATCTCATCCATGGAAAAATTTTAAAAGAGTGTAAGACATCTATCACTCCTATCTTGTCAATCATATTCCAAACATCACTGAACTCTGGAAAGATCCCAGATGACTGGCGTTACGCAAGTGTATGTCCAGCATTCAAAAAAGGCGACAAACACGATCCTATAAACTATCGCCCCATATCATTGACTTGCATCTGCTGCAAACTATTAGAACATGTTGTAGCTAGTAATATAATGAAACATCTGGAAAAAAATAAAATACTATATGACTTACAACATGGTTTTCGATCATCTGGCTCCTGTGAAACTCAGCTAATATCATTTGTTCAAGATCTTGCAAATTCAAATAATAAAAACATTCAAACAGACATCATAATAATGGATTTTGCAAAAGCATTTGATAAATTTTCACACCACCATTTCATGTATAAAATCGGTTTCTACGGTATAAATTGCAATGCATTACATTGGATTCAAGATTTTTTAACAAACAGAACACAAACAGTAGTCCTTGAAGGTGAAACATCAAATAAAATTCCTGTAACATCTGGGGTACCTCAAGGCACAGTGCTTGGTCCAATTTTATTCTTAATATTTATAAATGATTTGGCAGAATATATTGAACATAGTACATTAAAATTGTTTGCAGATGACAGTATCATTTATAGGAAATTAAAAACCAGATGACGATATAAATTACAGTCTGACTTGGAAGCGGCCGGCAGATGGGAGCAGGACTGGCTCATGCATTTTCACCCTGATAAGTGCAACATTCTCAGTGTAACTCAAAAACGCAAACCTTTAGACTTCACTTATAAATTACACAATCACTCTCTAGAAAAAGTTGACTCTACAAAATATTTAGGCCTAACTCTTCAATCAAATTTAAAATGGGACAAACATATCGATAACATGACATCAAAAGCAAATCAGTCTCTTGGATTTATTCGTAGATACCTAAAAATAGCATCACCTAAAGACAAAGCTCATGCATTTAAAGCACTTGTCCGACCAAAACTAGAGTATTGCTCAACTATTTGGGATCCACATCAAAACAGCAAATTTCACAAATTGAAAAGTTCAGAGAAGAGCAGCGCTTCTCATGCAACCGCTTCCATAACACCAGCTCAGTTACTGAAATGATGACAGACTTAAATTGGTACCCACTTGAAATTAGGCATTTACGATACAGACTTGTCTTCTTTACAAAATTATACACGAAATTGTTGCAGTTCCTACATATAACCTTTTGATCCCACTAGACAATAGAACTAGACATAGCAATCCACACTCATTTAGGCAAATACAAACATCTAAAGACAGTTATAAATATTCATTTTATCCATGAACAGTTATAAATTGGAATCATCTGCCACAACAAATAGTATCATGCAGTACAGTACAGGGATTCAAGAGCATGATCTCCGAATCTGCTCTCATCCCCATTTTCTATCCCTAACTATTTTGGTATCAAATGTATATAGTTTTATCTAAATGAAATTTTTCAAATGTGCATACATTATTTTTGATTTTTTGATTTTGTTTCTTTTTATTTTTCTTGCTACAATGTAAATTATAAAAATTTTATAGTCGACGCCCGGTGAATAATCTTCAATAATTGAAGGATTGCTAGAAACTTAAAGAAGAAGAAAAAGCCCCCTCTGCTGCGGAGGGGACATAAAAAGTTCAAATGAACTAATCCAATTCAAACACTTGCTGATATGCAAATCATTTCAGAATTATGGCTTAGTAATTTTCTTGGATTGAGAAAATAATTGTAATATTATTATACTGATATATTTTTGATTTTAAAAAATTCTGAATAGAAGCCTATAGGAAACTTGTACTTTAAAACACACGTTTCGCTTTCCCTAGGAAATCCATGTAAAGTAATACAGAAGGAAAAATAGTTAACTAATACTGTTATTTTCATGCACACATACTTTTTTGTATCACTCACTGAGGCAAATGATTATTGAAAGATAAAAATTGACATATCTAAAGTAATTCTAAACTAAAAATAAGGAGTTGAAAATTTCAGAAACAATTTTTTTTTCACCCAGTGTTCTCCCCAAGCCATTTTAGCGCTGCGGTATTCAGCGCTATCGCAAACCCATTACAAACAAACTGCGCACCGCGACAAAGTTACTGAGAATAGTGGAAAATAACACGCTTACCACAGCGCTATAAAAAAATCCTGGGGAGAACACTGTCATCAGAATATTAAATCAATTGATGTATTTAAACATTTCACGAGTTTAAATAATTAATTATGTTCTGGCAACCACAAACATTTTATGCATTTTCAGGCCAAGGAGGTAGTATTGTCTGTAAAGTGATTAAATCTGTAGAGAGGATGAAATCATTGTATTGCCATAGGAATGATCAGATTACAAGGAATAGTTATAGTAGATAAAAACAAAAATAAAATAAAATTTTATTAAATGTTATGAGAATAAGAATTAGTAATTGTAAAGTAACTTCACCATGCAGAACAACTCTGAACTTGTATGAAACAACTAATAAAATCAAAAACTCACATTCTGTATCTGAAAGAACAGCATCAAAGGGAGATAAGTCTAATTCACTAACCAGTAAAATAAAACACAAGTGTATGAGTTACAAACTTAGGCCAAACATAAAATTTAAATAGTTTTATGTTGCCTACCTACCCACCTAAAAAGCAGCCTACCCAAAAATTTGATGTCACAAATCGCTTCCATTTTTATTTAAATATTTTCCCCTGCTCTGTCGTTTTTCTTGTCTAAAAAATGTAACTTATGTTGTTGCCACCCCAAATAAAATCCCTACCTACCTACCCAACCCTACCAGGCATGGGTGGGTGACATTAAACAAAGTATTTTATAAAGGTGGCCTTACAAAGTATGTAATAACTACTTTATAATTGGTTTTAATGTGTAGACCTGTTTGCTACAATATAAAAACAATCCTAAATACAAAAGCTGGGCAAATAGACTGGAAGTCCTTAATGGTTACTGCTTTAAGCGCATTTTTTCTTTATTCATTGTACATGCATAACTATTCAACCTCTCACAATGTATATCTGTATGAGGACTGTATTATGCTATTAGGACCTACTAAGAGCAGGTAAAAGAATCAGTTTTCTTGGTATCATTGTACAGTTATGTGAGGTATTTATGTTATAGTTAAGTTTACTCTCAATTTCCATCCATGTATTAAAATTTGATGATGTTTTCATTTTATAAAGACATATATTATATATATATATGGACTAACCTCTTCTTGTTGTTTGAACTGTGTTAGACATTGTTTCAGTGACAGCGTCATTTCTTTAGATAAATTCATCACATCTTCTATCTGTTCCATCATCCCAACTATTCCAGCTTAAATTCAAAATTTATATACTAATTTAAAGTAAAAACATATCTGGATGTGCTCAGATATGTATGCTATACAAAACTTGCATGATTTAGCACATGAATAATGCATGTTAGTTTAAACAGAGTGATTAAAAAACATACAAAGTTTTTTGTTAGACTTATTTTCTAAAAATTCCAAATAGTATCAAATTTGCATTTTGTTTGTACCATTATTTACTGTTTTCACCAAACTGGGCAAAGTGGGATTTCGTTACTACAAATTACTTAAAACCTTTACTAAATTCTTCCATAGATACAAAGATTTGGTTTGCAAGTTTGGCTGTACCTGTAAAAACTTATTTCAGAATGAATAGCACATCCTAAATTTTACGGTGATGTTGTTTACAGAGCCCAGAAATTTATATACGATCCGGTAAACTTATCAATCCTTTAAGTAAACTTATTCTAAAAGGTTACCAATTCATCACAGTAATTAGATCTTTGAATATTGCTTTATTGGTAGAAATATTGATTTTGTTATCAGTAAATCAAAATCATACTAAATAGTTTTGTTATACACATATGTACTTTAATGGTACAACAATCTGTCGATACCTTTATTTTGCATTGCACAAGGTCATGTTTTCTCTGACTATTAATGACGTCTTAAAACTAAATCCATTGGATGTTGGATGTGTACTGATTGATATTTTAGTCTTAGATACATGATTTTTTTATTAGTTGTTATTGGCTTTGAACTAGCTGTCAGTACTCTCAGATCTGTATTTAATGTCCTTTTGTTGCTAGGAATGAGTGATGGATAAATACCCTGCCACGTCCAGGCTGTGTTTATGTTTGATGTTTTCTGCTTTGTATCGATCTGATGAGTTAAGCCTTTTTCAACTGATTTTTATAGTTTGTTCTTATGTTGTGCTGTAACACCACTGTCCTAGGTTAGGGGAGGGTTGAGCGCTCACAAACATGTTTAACCCGCCACATTCTTTATGTGCCTGTCCCAAGTCAGGAGCCTGTAGTTCAGTGGTTGTCGTTGGTTCATATCTGTCATATTTGTTTTCGTTAATTGTTTTGTTATAAATTAGGCTGTTAGTTTTCTCAATTGAATTGTTTCATATTTTCATGTTGGGGCCTTTTATAGCCGACTATACAGTATGGGTTTTTCTCATTGTTGAAGGCCGTACAGTTGCCTATAATTGCTTACATCCACTTCATTTGAACTTGGGTGGATAGTTGTCTCATTGGCAATCAAACCCCATCTCCTTATTGTTACATAGCAGCAAATTTTACATTTTCACTTAAGTCATCAGTCATGTAGATACATGTTTATACATTTTCATTTCAAGTCAATAATTTTTACATCCAAAATCAGTCCAACAAACCTAATAATGAACTCAACAACTGAAATTAGAAAATATGCCAACAGGGGTTCAAATGAGTGTGGGTCTAAGGTTAGGAAATTTCCTTTCTAGGAGGGTACTTTTCATTTTTGAATGAAGAAATTCCAGGCATTCCCAGTCTTTACACTGATGCTTCATACAAGACCATTGATTTTCTTAAGGACGACCTATTGCTTGAAAATTCAAATGTCCTGACCAGGGTTGGCAAAACCGGTGTTTTATGAGTATTGCCCAGCCCAGTGGGAAATACTGGGAAAACCTGGGTTTTACTGGGTTTTACCGGGTAATACTGGGCAATACTGGGTAATATGAAATACTGGCCAGAATTTAAAGAGGATTCAGTGATTAATCACAAATGCAATACATTAAAGTCGAGGAATTCAATTTGTTTTTTTTTTTAAATATAACTAATAAATTAACAATTAACAATTCTATGTAAGGAAAATTACTTTTAAACATTTTTGTTCATTACTAAAATGTTTTCTAAGTTTTAGCATATTTTATGTACATCACTAATTAATAAGTAATTATTCAGATTATAATACAGATTTGTTTATATAACAATAATCAGCCTTTTGATTTCTATAAGTGTTCATGGCCTGTCCCCTTAGGGTGTTTATTTAGCAATATGATTGTATAACAATTAAAATTTACAATTCACTTAAACACTGCAATAAAATGCATTTTTCAACTTGGATTTAATATTGAAACAAAGCTTGGAAATTAACAAGGTATCCTGAAATGTCCAAAACTTGTATTCTGCCTACATAGAATTAGTGGAGAAAAGGAAGAAATTGAATTTTCAATCATCAGGAATGACTCTCAATGGTTATCTGTATAAAATGTATATATTTAGCTATAATACTATTAAACTACAACAAGTCTTTACTATTTTGTGTAAAAATAAGCTTGAAAAATCATATTACCCAGTATTGCCCAGTATTACCCGTTTCTAGGAGTATTGCCCAGCCTGGGAAAACCCGGGTTTTCCCACCTGGGTTTTCCCGCCCGGGCAATACTTTGCCAACCCTGGTCCTGACCCATTAATTATTAAAAGCAAATTTGAACCCTGATAGGAAAACACCATCAAACTCAAATACAAAAATATACAGTTATTTTGTGAAATAAATGGTCTTTTATCACATGATAACAAAACACTCACAAAGATACTCCACTAACTCCAGAAACAAATAAACAAGCTGAAAATAATTTAAACATGTTTTGAATCAATCTATGTATCATTATTTTTTTAAAATCAATCTATGTATCATTATTTTTTTAAATCAATCTATGTATCATTATTATTTTTTAAATCAATCTATGTATCATTTTTTTTAAATCAATCTATGTATCATTATTTATTTTTAAATCAATCTATGTATCATTATTTTTTAAAATCAATCTATGTATCATTATTTTTTTAAATCAATCTATGTATCATTATTATTTTTAAATCAATCTATGTATCATTATTATTTTTAAATCAATCTATGTATCATTATTTTTTTAAATCAATCTATGTATCATAATTATTTTTAAATCAATCTATGTATCATTATTATTTTTTACAAAAGACAAACAATTTTATGATCAAACAATCTGGTTGTGGTAAAATTTAGAACTTTCAAAAATCTGTTGCCAAGAAATAACAGATCAACTAATCAGTGTGTGACACTGTGATATAAAACATTGTAATATCAAACATTGTGATATAAAACATTGTGATATTAAACAGTCATTAAGGAAGAGTTTCACAAAGACTTTAACCATTTTATCAGAATAAAAAGAATGAAACATAATCAAAACTGTATGTTCAGCAGTGGTACAGTTTATTAAATACATAAATATGTTTAAAAATAAATTAGATTTTTCCATTGATATTTTTCAGAGTGTTTTAACTTCATTAGTAATAATTCTAATATGACGACCTATATATAGTCAACCGTTATAATTACAGTATATCTACTTTTAGCACAGATGCATAGATACACAAAATCGGCTGTTCCTCATTACGCCCATCTTATTTATACGACCAGGTAATCTCAATTTTGACAGTATATCCCACGTTTTACGTAGGCCAAGCTCGGATACAATACGGTTATCTCTGTTCTAATGCAAAATAAACAAATCAGTCCATTTCAGTTATTATTTCAATGTAAAATGTCATAAAACAAAATTCATAAAATGGTGTTATTGTCTGGCAACTAAACAAGGTGACATCATATGGATGCTTCGGACTCAAATGTAAACACCAGGCGTTTTCAGGCTTCTTGTATGCCTCAGAATGTGATAAAATAACACAAAAAGAACAAATTTAGGTGAAGAATGTGAGTTTTTCATTTATTTTTGAATAATAACATATCATTAATATCATTATATGTGGGGTAAACGGAACAGCCAAAACAGCATGGTGTGTATAGGGCTTTCATGGGTTAGGCATTTATATTCATATTTTACCCTCGCTGTCAATCGGGATAAAATAATCGAATATAACATGTATAAATGCCCAACCCATGGTTAATTGAAAACAAATCTACGGCTGCCATGAATTATTTCTTGAGTTAATCATACTGAGAGATGCACAGAGCAGAAAGCATTATGCTTCTATATTATTGTAGGCAGGGATGAAACTTAACTAGTGAGTGTACTTATTTCCCACTAATTCATTTTTTTTATTTTCAGTAAACCATGGCCCAAGACCTAATTTGGGCATATAATTTTAAAAAGTTCATTATACATGTATACTGATAATAGACAAAAACACATCATAATGAACATGCGTACTAAATGATGGACTGACAGACACACAGACAAGAAAACATAATGCCCTATACAATTAGAACATTTCCCTTTGATCTTGCTGCCTAATATTTTCAATATCAAGGACAGGACTTGATACTCAAAATATTAGGCAATGACGTCATGTATTAGTGCAGTAACGTCACATGTTCTTGTCCATCCGCTTCAATTTATCAATGAAATGTACGCGACTTCATTCATACAACCGAACAACGAACCTAACGTTTTGGACGCGTAAAAGTAGTTTTACTTATTATTTCATTTTACTTCTTATTCTTTACAAAAACATAGAGTTAAGACAGATTGCCGATAAAAGAATAATGGCATTTAATTTTTGATACTGACTTCATCAGCTCGAAAATCAGCTCGCCCTAGCGGGCTCACTTGATATTCTTGCTGATAAAGTCAGTATCAAAACAAAATGCCATTATTCTATATGTATGCAGGACATTAAGAATTCTTTTCCCATCTGCCCACTTTCTCCTTAAAGGAGAAGTTTGACATGTTCAGACTATAGTTACAGATTAATTGACCTTACCTGAACTTGCTGAATTTGTCTGCACATGAGTGGCTTCTTCAAACATTTTATTGATTTTCTTCTCTAACAAATTATGATGTGCTTCTGCAGTCTGTAATGTATAAATGACAAAATAAACATTGCTTTTTCAATTTACAAATTATCAAATGAAAACTTGTCAGAGCTTTTCCAAGTTTTTAATGTCTCCATAGAAACATTTGTTTAAACTTTTTTAAAGAAAGTTAGGCATGAATGTGATTCCAATGTGATGTCTGTCAGGATCTGAAATGTTTTTTAAAAGTGTTTTAACTGTAACTCTTAAGCAATGTGATTGACCAAAGCAAAAACGTTTTGTACTGAAAAAAAAAAACCAGATCAAAAATATTCACATCTACAAATATTCAAGAAAATGAATCTAAAAATAAATTTACCTTAAATGAGTCTTCAACAGACCTCATTGAAACAATCTCCTGGCTGGTACCATCCAGCTGTTTACCCTGTGACGTGTAATGGGTGCTGAATGTGATATGTTCCTTCAGGATGTTGAACAGTTTCTACAACAGTAATATTTCTTAAAGGACTTGTATAATTATGAATCATTTATTTTGTTTGTTACAAATGCTTTTGGTAGTGTTTTTTATTTTATTTTTTGCAGTTTTATTTTTGAAAGACGGCATTCAAAATAAAACCTTCATAATTAACATGAACAACGTGACAGTTTAAAATTCAAGTTAAACATTTAAAACATGTAAACATTATTTAAAATCCAGTTATAAAAAAGAAGTAATGAGGATTAAACCTAATTTTGTGTAGTTAATTGATATGTGAATTAAAGTAATTTCAGTGACAAACTTTATATTTTATTCATTTGTGAGATAATTGGTTCAGCAATAAACTCCAGACAAAATGTGTTTGATCCTATATAATTATTATCAAATATAATTAATGACTAGATGTGTGCAATCTAGTGTATAGTAAATACTGTTTTGAGATATTCCTTAGAATTTAAAACTATTTAGCAAACATTAACTTTGGTTCCATATAACAAAGCCTCCCCTTATATTCCCATATGAATTTGATGCCTGTATTCAACAATGCTTCAGAAAACTTTGATATTTAATAAGAAACATTCTATTTTTATGGAAAACAGTCCTACGAAATGAAGACTGAACCCAAGAAAAGGATAAATAAATAAAAGGACATGCTCTAAAACATTGCAAGGTAGAGTGTTACCTCATGAGTGCAAGCTCCAAAACTGACAAAAATATGGGATCATACACCCAGAGCATAGGGCTACATTCTTCCATTCACAGAGCACAATGCCAAACTCCATAATAAATATTCTGTCTTTATTTGAGTTCCAGTGTCCTTGACCTTTTATCCTGATACTGGGTCATGTTCTAACCATGTACAATCAAGACAAGTGCAGACAAAAGTTTTAAAGATGACAAATAGGCTGTAACACTCTCAAACATGTCCATCCCCCAAACTTGTCCGATTCCCCAAACGTGTCATTTAAAGTTGACATCGCCCAAACGTGTCCAATTTCATAATTAGTTACAAGCCTACTATGTACATATGTATGATACAAGGCTAATTTAGAAATTCATTAAGTACTTTATGAATTATTACATGTAAAAAGATAAAGGAACCATTATCATATTAAGACATTTCAAATTGACTCTGCACTTAAGTATCCAATTACTTATCTTTTCAATCTTAACATTAAATTTACAAAGTTTAAGATTGAATAATTTCAATTGAATTTACAGTTAATGTCAGTAATATACTCATCTTTAGTACAAAGTAATTCAATTTAATTAATGAATAATTCAATGAAAGCTACATATATAAAACATTCAAATTAATTGATTAACTAACATGCAATTAAAATTTCAATCTACACAAATGATAAGCTTAACATAATTAGAATTCAATAATTTAAATATTATTATATATTTATAAGTGTTATATCTGCTGTCAAATACCTATTGTTCAAATTAAACTTGCATTTTTAAGTACAATGTCCATTTTTAATAACTGAATATGTAACAATCATAACATCAATAAGTTTGTATCAGTTTGAAACAGCGTAATATTCTATTTAAATTTGCTTCAAAAGTGCTATTTGAATGTTTAATGCTTTCAATTTCGACATTTCAAGTGTATTGTGTATTATGATTATTCATCATGAACATTTAATAATCTTAATTTAAAGAAATGTACCTAACTGATCATTTGATATCCTAATGACATACCCATTTCATTAAGTAATTAATGTTCAATAATAACTACAGTTTTAAAATTTATCAATCATTAAACAATTATTTAAATCTAGATTTAAATCAAGTTTTCTTAATTTGAATCTAAGACTTAATGTATCATTGAATTATTATCAACTATCATATTTAGCATTAAGATTGTATCATAGTAATGGGTTACTCATACTTAGATACTATACATCTAGATGTTAATGTATTAGTCTACAATATTATAGAAATACAATATTTATTAAAATTTAAAATTTGCAATAAATCATTTCGAATCAATTAATTAAAGTACATAATATAATATTTAATTAGAATAAATTTCAATAGTACTAATTCAGTACTAGAATGATGTATTCTATTATTACAAATTGTGAATTATCTTACAAGTACTTTACAGTACTAATAATTTCAAGTATGACTATTTATTATTTAATAAGCATCTTTACTAAATAAAAATGTATCTAAGATAATAATTGTAAATGATTACAATATGTCTATTAAGAATTAGTTTCAATTTAGTCAACCAATCATATTTAAGTTAACTGTACTTAGTATAACTTGATTATCAACTGAATCAAACTGTTACATAGAATGATATATAGTATTAAATTGCTATATCGATTGCTATCAATATGTAATCTCGATAATCATTCTAGTAATCAATTTGTACATTTAACGGTAATTAATTACATAATGAAAGTATTGAATGTATTTCCATTAAACCAAGACTATTTAAAGTCTAACATATTGTAACTATTTCACAATTATATCATTAATTTCATACGGTACTAATATTCATTAGAAATCATGTATTATGGTACTTAATACTGCTAATGATTGAATTCATCTTAATGTTATTGTAAATTTTATAGCTTACTATTTGTATAATCTAGTTATTCAAATGCCATTTAATTAAAAAAATGAATATTAAAATATAAATGTATCAGAGTCATGTTCAGACAATTAATATCACTATCATTTAAGTTGTTAGATTAAATCTTACTATCTCAATATTGAATTATTAGTTTAATGCACATCATGTGAATCTATCATGTTCAATCTGATATCAATATTGAAATTTTAAATTTACAGTTTAATGTAGTATTATTTAACATGACTTATCAATAAATGTCTATACATGTTAATTATAAGTATAAAGAACAAAGTACATTATTACAAGTGAAATGAGTATAATTTGTACAACTTAAATTGCATGCAAATACATGATTGTTATATAATTATGATAAGTTACTAATAACATGATATGTTTATCTGTAATATCTGTACAATCAAGTTGAAAATTTGTATTTAGTAACACTATTGTTTAGTCTAAGAAAAGTATTCATCTATCTTAAAAGTATTTGTAATCTATAAGCTTAATATTTATATCATTTCGATAATATTGAAAAATGTTAATTCATTCCATAATCATTATCATTTTAATGTGTTAATTGTTAAATGTAATACATATAAATACTTTCATGAATTATATAACATGTTCACTCATTAATCTAAATTAATTACAATAAGATCTAATTTCAAATTTCATATATTATTTCAATGAAATGAAATGAATCATAAACATAATTGTTATAATTTGCACATTTACATATTTCATAGGTATAATGCTCAATTCAGTAAAAACTTACTTATAAAAGATATCAAAGGTACAGTTCATTAGAGTTACAAAGAGGACAATATTATTCTGTAATCAATCAATCTGAATTTAGATAATTTAATTTAATACATATTATTTATTTCCTACAAATTTTCAGTGAAAAATTGTAAATATAATTAATTAATTGAACAACATTTAAACATTGTTAACTGTTGTTTATTTTTTTATCAATCTAAAATTATATAAATCAATTTAAGAAAATTGTAATTAAGTTAATAATGTGTATTGAATTCTAATTTTTAATTTTATTAAATTTCTATCACTACTATTTAAAATATTTAACATATCATTTATTTATTATAATTTGTAAAAGAAAATACAAAAATCCATTATTATACATAACAATTCCAATTGGAAATTTAATTCATTAAAAATATTTATCAAACTTATAAACTAATAGGATTTCAAATTGAAAATTTTGGAAAAACTTTTTTTTGGATATTGTCTATTATAAAAAAAAATTTTTTATATGATTTTAAATTTTAAAAAAAGTTTGTAAATCTTGCTTATGCAAATTTTCAAAGGTTTTTAAATTGTTTTGTTTAGAATAAATTTAAATTCTTCAATTTTATAAATTTTAAATTTAAGTTTAATTGAATTTAAATCCAAAATTTTGTGAAAACAGTTGACAAATTTTTTCCACAGTTTGAGAAAATTGCTCAAAATTTGAAATGGCAAGCCTTTTGGACTACAATGCTGCAAAGTGTTTTTGAGGGCAAGGCCGCTGAAATTTACTCAGCACTTTCATCAGAAAATAGTTCTGATTATGACAAGGTTAAAAGGAAGTTTTAAAAGCTTATGAGCTAGTGCCAGAAGCATATAGACAGAAATTTAGGTCTTATAAAAGTTTGATTCACAAACCTATGTTGAATTTGCTAGGGAAAAGAAGATCTATTTGATTAATGGCTTACGTCAAAGAAAATAGATAAAAATTTTGATAATTTAAGACAATTGATGTTATTAGAAGAGTTCAAGCAGTGTGTTCATTTAGATTTAAAACACATTTAGATGACAAAACTGTTGAGACATTACAAGATGCAGCTGTTATTTCTGATAATTATACCCTTTCACATAAGAGAAGTTTCAAAGGTCAAAATTTTAATACTTGAGTGGAAATTACAAGAATCAAAGCACTGAGCGTACTGACTGTAAGCCTGTTGCACAGAATAAGAGTCAGTCTAGTTATAATTATATATATATATATTATAATATGTCTAGTCCAAAATTTGATACTTTTGAGAAGAAGTCACTGACTTGTGCTTATTGTAAGAAGAATGGTCACCTGATGGCTGATTGTTTTAGACTCCAGAAGAAGAATGAAAGAGATAATAAGCCCAAGACCAGTGCTTGTACGACACCCTGTGTTACCAATACATTGGAATGTCCTGCGAGTCAGGCTTTTAAGTCCAGTTTTGTGATTACATGGAGGATTATAAATCCTTTATGTCTGATGGGTTTGTTTCTATTGTTGATAATACTACTCTTCAGCCTATTAAGATTTTACGGGACACTGAAGCTTCTCAGTCTTTATTGTTAGAAGGTGTGTTGCCTTTGTCCGAGGAGACTTCTGTTGGTGCCTCCGTTTTGTTACAAGGTGTGGAGTTAGGTTGTATAGATGTTCCCTCCATCGTATTTATCTGAATTCAGATTTGATTACTGGACCAGTTGTTGTGGGTGTTTGTCCTAATCTCCCTGTTGAGGGTGTTTCATTATTGCTAGGAAATGATCTAGCTAGGAACAAAGTGGTTGCTGAACCAATTGTTACCAGTGAACCGGTGGTGGATGTTAAATCACCTGAAGATGATGCTGAACTGTATCCAGCTTGTGTCGTTACTAGAGTGATGGCTAGAAAACAACAAAATGAGGATTTGCAAGAAGACCAGTTTGATTACATGGACCTTTCTGACACCTTTCTAGCCGACATTGAAGGTCCCAGTAGCTCAGAGAAGGCCGTAATAAGACCACCTAGTATTAGCAAGAATGTAATTATGCCATGGCCAGACGTAAACAGCCATTCATTAGACCGAAGGAAATTTGTCGAAGAGCAAAATAAAGACCCTGAGGTTCTTCAGCTCAGCAGGAGGGCTCAATCACAGGAGGAAGCAGACAAAGTGGCCGAATGCTATTACCATCAAGACGGCATTTTAATGAGGAAGTGGAGGCCCCTGATGCTACCCCAGATGAGGAATGGAGAGTGGTATACCAAGTGGTGGTGCCTAAAGTCTATAGGCAAGACATTATTGGTCTTGCCCATGACACCCCCTTGGCTGGACACTTAGGTATAAGGAAGACTTGTCTTAAGATCTTACAGCATTTCTACTGGCCAAGACTAAGAAGTGATGTCGCAGAATACTGCAAATCATGCCATATATGCCAGGTTGTTGGTAAGCCTAACCAGAAAATACCACCAGCACCACTTCTGCCTATTCCAGCCTTTGAAGAACCTTTTGCCGAGTACTCATTGATTGCTTTGGACCTTTACAAGACCAAGACCAGAAATGCGTATTTATTGACAATCATGTGTACCTCCACTGCTTTCCTGAGGCTATTCCGTTAAGGAATATCAAGACACCTACTATTGTCAAAGCTCTGATCAAATTTTTCACGCTAGTGGGACTTCCAAAGTCTATACAGTCCGACCAGGGTTCAAATTTCATGTCAGGTTTATTTCAGCAAGTCGTGTACCAGTTAGGGATTGCTCAGTATAGGTCAAGTGCTTATCATCCAGAATCGCAAGGTGCCTTAGAACGTTTTCATCAAACATTGAAGAACATGATTAGAACTTTTGTCTTCAATTTGACAGGGATTGGGATGATGGTGTTCACTTTTACTTTTGCGGTCCGAGAGGCTGTTCAAGAATCCCTTGGTTTTAGTCCTTTGAGTTGGTATTTGGTCATACTGTAAGGGGCCTTTAAAATTGATAAAGGAAAAGTGGCTTACTGAACACACTGACTTGAATCTTCTAGACTATGTATCTAGATTTAAAGAAAAATTGTATACTGCTTGTCAAATTGCTCAGAACAATTTAAAACTGTTCAGAATAAGATGAAAATATGGTATGATAAAGATGCCAGGGACAGAGTTTTTGAGCCAGGTGATAAGGTACTTGTATTTTGCCAGTCCCTGGACATCCATTACAAGCTAAATAAATGGGGCCCTATTCCATAGAGAGTAAAATCAATGATTTGAATTATATTGTAAAAACACCAGGTCGGCATAAACAAAATAGAGTGTGTCACATTAATATGTTAAAACCATATTTTGAGCATACTAATGAAGGTGAGAGTAAACCAGTTGCCACTTTAGCCATGGTTAAATTGGAGAACAATCATGACAAACCAGATGTAATTGAACCACCTTTTAGTTCTAAAACTATGGAAGAGACAGTTAGATTGAAAAATTCAGAAATTTTGTCAAATTTAGATTCAAAACTTGCACATCTGTCTTTTGATTGTAGAGAAAATTAAAAGCTTTGGTATTTTCTTTTAAAATCTTTTTCCAGATGTGCCAAACAAAACCACTACTGTTTGTCATGATGTCGATGTTGGTGATGATTCTCCAATTAAGTAACATCCTTACCAGTTCAATCCACTCAAACTTGAATTTATGAGACAAGAAATTAAATATATGCTTGACAATGATATTATTGAGCCGAGTAACAGTGAATGGAGCTCTCCTTGTCTGCTTGTGCCCAAACCAGATAAAACCTTTCGTTTCGTAACTGATTTCAGAAAAGTAAATTCTGTTTCAAAATCTGATTCCTATCCGATTCCAAGGATAGACGACTGCATTGATAACATTGGACAAGCAAAATTTGTGAGCAAATTTGATTTATTGAAAGGTTACTGGCAAGTCCCATTGACACAGAGAGCTAGAGAAATATCAGCTTTTGTCACACCAGATGGCTTATTTCAATATACTGTAATGCCGTTTGGCATGAAAAGTGCTCAGCTACATTTCAAAGAATGATCAATAATGTTATAAAAGATTTAGACTGTTGTTATGCATATATTGATGATCTTATTGTATGTAGTGATAGCTGGGAAGAGCATTTAACACATTTATATGATACTTTTGATAGATTGTCACAATCAAATTTGACTGTTAATCTTGGTAAAGTGAATTTTGCCAGGCCACTGTTGATTATTTAGGGCATACAGTTGGCCAAGGTCAAGTGAAACCTATTACGGCTAAAGTGGATGCAATTACCAAATTTCCTCTTCCTACAAATAAAAACAACTTATGAGATATTTAGGCATGATTGGATTTTACAGGAAATTCTGTTCAAATTTTGCTACTGTTGTTCAACCATTGACTCATCTTTTACGGAAAGATTCTAAATTCATCTGGAGTGAAAATTGTCAAAACGCTTTTGAAAATAGCAAATCACTTTTAATTAATAGTCCAGTTCTGATCACTCCAGACTTTGAAAAACAATTTAAACTTGCTGTTGATGCAAGCGATGTAGGAGTTGGAGCTGTTTTATATCAAGAGACAGATGATAATGTTGAGAAACCTATATCATATTTTTCTAAGAAATTAGATAAACATCAGAAAAATTATTCAACTATTGAAAAAGAGTGTTTTGCACTGTTGTCTGCACTTCAACATTTTGATATATATTTAAATCCCACTGTGTATCCTAGTCTTGTTTATACTGATCATAATCCTCTCACCTTCATACATAAAATGAGAAACAAGAACCAGAGATTGACTAGGTGGAGTTTATTGTTACAGGAATATGATGTTATTGTAAAACATATTAAAGGTAAAGATAATGTAATAGCAGATGCTTTATCTAGAACTTATAAAACACTGTGTATATACTATGTATTTTGTACATATTATTCATGAAAAGTTTTGTTACACTCAAACTTTTTTAAGGTGGGAGGTGTTATGATATTGTAACTATCATATTTATTTAGTTGGCCTAATTTGTTTTGTGTGGCCTATTATTTACATTGTGTACAAAATAAAACACATTGTGTTTATACAACTATGCAGTTTAGAAATCACTGGAACAATCATTGATACTCATGGAATGATTAGAACTTTCTATTTCACTAACATAACGTTTCCAGAATGATCATAACAAAGATGCGTAATTTAAATTTCTATCATTGTCTAGAAGTTTCCGTTTGAGTATTTAAATGCAGACCCAAAAGTTAGTTGAGTATATAGAGATAGACATAGATAGACTTAGACATCGATAGACATCAACATTCTCAGCAGTTGGATTGACATTTTATTTACAAACTACATCATACTAGATTGTGACCAATTGGATATAATATTCTGTGGATTCCGAGAAGATTTCGGATAAAGAAAAGATAAAAGATTGGACTCATATTTTGACAGTTAAGTTGACATTTTATTTTTGTGTAATACTTTTGTAAACTAGTGTATAATAAATCTTGTTAAATTTTTTATTGATTTGTGTCTTTTGTTGGCTACAATTAAAAGTCGATTTTTCTGTTCATAACAGTCTGCATAAAAGCCTCTAGAAAATTTGTTCTTCTTTGAACAGTAAAATTTGTGTTTCACCTGTAACCTTGAAATCCATGAAAATTGATATCCCATGAATTATAATGAATCTGCAGTATGTCAGATTTTAAACATGACAACTTTATAGTTGACTATATACAGTATGGGTTTTGATGATTGTCAAAGTTTGACCTATAATTGCTTACATGGACTTTATTTGGTCTCTGGTGGATAGTTGTCTCATTGACAATCATACCACACATTTATTTGTATAATTTACAGGGGAAAAGTCCAGAAAAGATTGGGTCACATCTGTGTTTATGGAAAAAGTATCTTACATTGAACTGATCAGTCTTTGATCTTACTCCTACATGTTGCACATTTAGCAGATAATTAGCAGTTATATGTAACAATTCTACTGTCATTCACTTCATCAAGCTTGGGATGACACCACTAAACCACCAACACTTAAGGAAAGTCAGTTAATGAGGCTACAGAAGACTATTTTAAGGTAAAACCTAATGCAGTGTACTTGTAGATTCATTAAGTTTTGTGGATATCAATTATCACTTGATTGAGTAAAGTTGGATTTTCATGGATATTTGATTTCATAGTATTGACAAAGTCTGTACACTGTGGACTTATTTATTTTCATTGATTCCAGTTTTTGTGGATTTAGTGAGAATTTTTTTTTGTGTGGATATATGATATCCTGGTTTAGCAAAAATCTGCATACCGGTATATGTCAATAGAAAGTTTAATCTTCTTTGAACATTTCAATTCGTCGTTCACCTTTACCAGCAAAATTAACAAAAAGATTTCGTCAAAGCGTTTTCATGTTAATGAACGGACACTGTTTGGCAGCAGCCCACCCGTCTGCCATACATCTCCAAATCAACAACCGATTTTTCTTTCGAAAATCCGGTTAAAAATTGGTATCCAACAAATAATAATGAAACCACAGTACCAGCCGTTAGGATATGTGTTCTTCATTAGACAATTAAATTTGTGGTTCACCAATTTCAACTAAAATTAGTACTCCCCAAATAATAAAGAATCTTTGGTATATTTTACTAAAACTAGATTATCTAGTTGTAATTAATAAAGATGATGAATATAAATTATATACCTATTCTTGAAATATGAAAGTACGCCTCTCTCCAAAACTACCCATAATGCCTGGAAGCCAAGGAATCTAGATTTCTGTTGAAAAAAAAAAACATGTTTGAAAATTAAACATTATGAAAAAAAGAGATGTGGTTTGATTTCCAATGACACAATTATTCATCAAAGTCCAAATGAATTATGTGAATGTAAGCAATAAAATTTCAAATGCAATCAAATGCAATCCATAAATTTTAAGTTTTTATCAAAGTGAAAATGTGTTAGAATGCAATCACAATAGTTAAAACTTTGATGGTTATGCAATGGAAATAACAAATCTTAAATTACTGTTGATGGATATTAAGTAAACAGCAGTCAGCATATTACAGTTGAAGTTTTGTGTTAACAAATGCACTCATCAAATTCTGAGTTAACAATTATCTCAAATGCACTCATTTAACTCTGAGGTAAATAAAGGCAACAGTAGTATACCGCTGTTCAATAGTCATAAATCGATTAGCGAAAACAAATCCGGTCACAAACTAAAACCAGGAAACACATCAACTATAAGGTGAAAACAAAGAACAACAGAAACGCTGAACTACAACAAAAACAAATGCCAACATACATAGAAACGAATTATTTGATAACAACTGCCATATATTGCAATAACAGCTATCTCAAATGCACTCATTTAATTGTGAGTTAACAGTTATCTCAAATGCACTCATTTAATTCTGAGTTAACAGTTTTCTCTTGCACTCATTAAATTCTGAGTTAACAGTTATATCAAATGCACTCATTAAATTCTGAGTTATCTCAAATGCACTCATTAAATTCTGGGTTATGTTGGCGTTTGTTTTTGTTGCCGTTCAGCGTTTCTGTTGTTCCGTTGTTTTCCTCTTATAGTTGATGTGTTTCGGTTTCGGTTTGTGAGCAGGATTGGTTTTAGCTAATTGTTTTAAGACTATTGCCTTTATTTAACACTTATCTCAAATACACTCATTAAATTCTGAGGTAACAGTTATCTAGGTGTTCCAGGTATTTGTTATGATTACTCACCTTAAGTAAGATGCCTTCCCAGTGATGAGGAAGTTTGGGTATATCTTTCACTGGTGTAACAGATAGTAATTGTTTCATTGGTGTGTTGTAGGCAAAATCTATAGCTGTCTGGGCTACAAATAATGATTTACTATAATCAAGATCTATAAAAATATATTTAAAAATCAGAACCTTCCATAAAAGCTCTACTAGACTGAGCAGAATCTTGGTACTAAAGAATATTTTACTAGACAATTCTAATGTATTTTATGTAAAATACCTTGCACATTTATCATGTCACCATCCTTTTTATGCCCCACCTACGAAAGTAGAGAGGCATTATGATTTTCAGTCTGTGCGTCCATTTGTTTGTTCGTCAGTCCGTCTGTCCTGCTTCAGGTTAAAGTTTTTGGTCAAAGTAGTTTGTGATGAAGTTGAAGTCCAATCAACTTGAAACTTAGTACACCTGTTCCTTATGATATGATCTTTCTAATTGTAATGCCAAATTAGAGTTTTGACCCCAATATCACGGTCCACTGAACATAGAGAATGATAGTGCGAGTGGGGCATCCATGTACTATGGACACATTCTTGTTGAATATAAATTGAAGCCATGACAATTAATAAAATACAGAAGTGGACTAAAAAGCATTATCATGACTGCATAAATTACCATCAAGTTGGTAGATTCAATTATTTAAGTATAACTTTTACATCATGAAATAAAATGCTCCGCTGGGGCGCAGCTTGATACGACCGCAGAGGTTGAACCCTGAACAGTTGGGGCAAGTATGGACACAACATTCAAGCTTGATACAGCTCTGAATTTGGATTGTGATTAAATATTTGACACAGCATAGGTTTCTGACACAGAATGAATGTGGTCTAAGAACTTATGCCCCCCTTAATTTTTGAACCCCTTATGATTCATCACCCCAAACTCAATCCCAGCCTTCCCTTTGTGGTATGGTACCTTGCAGTACAATTTCAGAGATCCATACACTTGAACACAAGTTATTGTCTGGAAACTAGAAAAATGCTTGTTTTTGGCTCCTTTTGGCCCCAAATTCCTAAACATTTCGGCAATTACCCCAAACTCAAACCCAGCTTTCCTTTGTGATATGGAACCTTGTAGTACAATTTCATAAAGATCCATACACTTACACACAAGTTATTGTCCTGAAACTAGAAAATGCTTATTTTTGGCCCTTTTGGCCCCTAATTCCTAAAATTTTGAGGCCATTTCCCCTAAAATCAATCCAAGCCTTCCTTTTGTGGTATGGTACCTTGCAGTACAATTTCAAAGAGATCCATACACTTGAACACAATTTATTGTCTGGAAACTAGAAAAATGCTTATTTTTGGCCCCTATATTCCTAAACGTTTTGGCAATTACCCCAAACTCAATTCCAGCTTTCCCTTTGTGATATGGAACCTTGTAGTACAATTTCAGAAAGATCCATACACTTACACACAAGTTATTGTCATGAAATTAGAAAATGATTGTTTTTGTCCCTTTGTTGGCCCCTAATTCCTAAAATTTTGAGGCAATTACCCTAAAATCAATCCCAGCATTCCCTTTGTGATATGGAACCTTGTGGTACAATATCAGAGAGATCCATACACTAACACACAAGTTATTGTCTGGAAGTTACAAAATGCTTATTTTGGCCCTTATTCCTTAACTGTTGGTACCATAACCCTAAAATCAATCCCAACCTTCCTTTTGTGGTATTGAAACTTATGGTAAAATATCATAGAGATCCATTCACTTAAACTAAAGTTATTGTGCGAAAACCAATGTGTCTTCGGACGACAACGACACCAACGTCATACCAATATCGACCACAAAATTTTTTGCGGTTGTATAAAAAGTCAAAAGAAACAAGAGAAATACCTATCAGTTGAGGACAAGTTTTCATTAGTTACCAGTTGATCATCACTTGGCATTTTCAGCAAAATGAAGGCGTTGTGTTAACATAACTACTGTTTTAACTTCAGACATATATTTGGCAAATTAAAATATCATACAATACCTTTAGCATTCTTTGCTGTTACATTTACCCCACTCTGTAATAACAGAACAGCCACTTCTTTCTGATTGGATTGTGCAGCGATGTGTAAAGCTGTGTTACCAAACTCATCAGTTTTGTTTACATCTGGAGGCTTCTTGCTTTTAAGCTTAAAAATGTGAGAGTTAAAAAAGACATACAAAGGTAACTTGATATTTAAAAAGACTGCTATGTAGGGAACTTGTTTAAGTTGTACCAAAATAAGTTTCGGTTGTCTGTAAAAATTTACATAAATGATGTCTTTAACTGAAAAACCAAACCAAAATAATTTTCAAATTTAAATAGAACAAGATGGAATTTTTATATCATACTTGGTACAAAAAACATAAAAAGGTAACTAAACATATTAGACAAGTTGTTATGTAGAGAACTTCTTGTTTAAGCTATACCAAAATTATACTGTTAAAATAATAAGTATAAATGTCTTTAACTGAAAATACAATGTCAAAAATATTTTGCATCAAAGCATTGAAACTGTTTCCCGTTTTGTCACGTCTGGGCCTTTGAAAGATGACTATTTGCTATAGGTTTTGCTTGTAACGTTAAAGGCCTTACGGTATATTTGCTTATTTCCACCTCATTTAAATCTTTAGTCTCTGGTGGATAGTTGTTTCATTGGCAGCTATACAAACATAATATCCTTATCCAAATACTTATATTTAACAATTTTTATATACAGGCACATTTAAACATACCATGCCTTGTATATTTTCCAGGTTGCCATCCCGAACAGACGACAAAAATTCTTTGTGAGTCTGTAGATTCTCATGATTTTCTGCAGCTGTAAAAATCAATCAATTATATATAAGTATGTTGTTTTATACTATAGTCAAATTTTGTTATTGTAGTTCAATAGAAACAATAGTTTTAAATGATGACATCTTGAATTAAGTGAAAATGCATTTTATTTAATGTCTAAAATGTCTGTTTCAGAGGGTCTTGTGACCAACTTGGTAGATTGGCAAAATTGTCTGAAAATTTTGGAAGACGACTTCAACAAATGTATACAGGCTGGCTAATCATTTGAAGATATAAATATAAAAATATTTTTAAAAAAGTTAATGCATAACCAACCAAGAGGGATGCCAATAGATATCAGCAGCTCATACTAATCTTTTAACAGAATGAGCTAAAAACCATAAAATTAAGAAAATTCTAAGCAAGAATTTACAAATCTCTTGTTTTGAGCTAAGAACTTTGTTCCTACTATGAATATAACTTCAGACAGAATAATAGCAAATCAAAAACATGATTGTGTCCTAAATAAATCAATGTAAAAATCGTTGCAAAAATGGGGTACAAACACTTTTAAGAACTGTCCAATATGTGACTTAAATGACATCATACCTTCTAAAAGTTGATTAATATCTTTGTTCCTGGCCACATCTTTTGGAGAGAAGCCTTCAGCATTGATAACATGTATATCAGCCTTATGTTGTACCAGTAACGTTACTGCGTCCTGTTAAAATCATATACTATATCAATTACCAGTATATTGACAGACTTTTATATTATGTACATGTATCATACAAATAACATTGCTAGCAAGATATAAGTTGTGGATATAATATACAATTTTCATGAAATCTGTCTTATTCTATGGGCTGCAGTTTCTTCGAAAATACATCATGACAAATGAAATACAAACTCGTCTTTAATTTTTCATTACAACTTAATTAATTACCGGTAGTTCAATACCTGAAGGGATGACAAATAAATTGAGGGTACAATTTAAATTTTTAAAACTTTAAAAATTCAACAGGAATTTCCTTTAAGGATGTAATTTAAAACCAAACAAGAATGTGTCCATAGTACACAGATGCCCCACTCGCTATCATTTTCTATGTTCAGTGGACCGTGAAATTGGGGTCAAAACTCTAATTTGGCATTAAAATTAGAAAGATCATATCATAGGGAACATGTGTACTAAGTTTCAAGTTGATTGGACTTCAACTTCATCAAAAACTACCTTGACCAAAAACTTTAACCTGAAGAGGGACAGACGCGCGGACGGACGAACAAACAAACGAACAGACGGACACACAGAATGAAAACATAATGCCCCTAGGTGAGGCATAAAAACTAGCTTGATTTCAAACTTATTACTGTAAAAGAGCTTTTTTAGTTGGGTGCCTATTTTTGTTGAGTTCATGTTTCCTCCACCATGAATCAAAGTACTCCAGGAAATAGATATTTTCCAGTGAGTCCAATTATGTTGATCTTAAAACAACTAATTTGAAACCCAATAAACCAACCATGTTTTCACAAACCACAAAGCTTGGCATGCAAGTGATTTCACAGTAGTATTAATCATAAAGCACTACAAAATAAGATCAATATATGCAAGAACAAGAAAAACAATTATGATACCTTCAATATTCATAAGGATTTTGTTAAAGTATCAAGGATCAACCGGTAAAAAGAAGCCACTTCAAACCAAAAACAGGAACTGTCTGCTGTTTGGTAAATTTTTAATTCAATTTTTTAAGTTTTACACACAATTGTAATCTCAGAAAAGGATTTGAAGTTAAGCAATCAAAGAGATTTTCTGCTGTAAACAACTGTCTACATAACAATTTGTATTCTAACTTACGCTACCTGATTTAATCAATACTAATTGTTGTAAAGGATGTGATACAAGTTTAACCTTTCTAGTGCTTTGCAATATCATAAATTTGGTCAACGTTAAGCAATAATTGTTGATCAGACCTTGAATACCCATACTGTTATTTTCTCCATGACATGTTTCCAGTTCCATCTCATTCTAGCCAATAAAACCTTAGCCACATCGTGAGGTAACCAATCAGAACCGATATTAGTTATGCAATATTTTCACGATTGTGTGAATATGGAATGAAACTAATAGGTTTTGCACTGTGATGCTAAGCAATATTTACATGTCTGCCTGTATAAGCTGCTCTATGAAGAGGTGTATCTCCAACACTGTTCACAATGTTTACATCTGCATCATGCTGAAATGAAATATGATTGAAATGTCAAAAGCCTTATATTTAATATACACAATATTTAATTCAATAATATGAAAGCTCCTTTTTGAAAAAGGATCCAAATCAAAATTATTAATAATGTTGTTCATCAATTCTAAAGTCACCTCAATGGTCTTTTGATAACCTGCTGGCCTGGTCTGGTACCCTTTCAGCAGACTTTTAATTAATTAAATCATTGTTGGTGTTTAAATGCCACTTTCAGCATTACTGGCTCGTTCATGGCAGTCAGTTTTTATTGGTGGAGGAAGCAAGATGGTCTGAAGAGAACCATTGAGCTTCCGCAGGAAAACTAACAATCCTAGTCAATTAAGATTGAAGTTGAACGCTCCTGTCATATGCAGGGTCAATCTCACAACCTCAGTCATGTCAGTGTTGACAGGCTGATGATACTGTAGATGAACTGAGTCCCATGGCCACTATGGCCCCTCTTTTACCTTCTGTGGCTAGCACACTACAAATATGATTCAGCTTGTACTTAAATACAAGCAGGGTTTACTGATAACTCATTTTATACATATATGCATGTAATATTTGCCACTGGCAATTAAGCAGCCATTAATCATTTAATCATTTCATATATCCAGTTTTCCCAACGTATTTACAAATATTTTTCTCTTTAAGTTTTTAGTTTAGAGGATGTATAGGAAGTTTAATAAAAAACAAAACTAATTCTCCAAATAATGAAAAACATTGTGATATGACGACCTTTCTTTAGTTCCACTAATCATGCTAATCCTAATATATTTTTTTAATCATTTTCGGGGCATTTGGTACTGATGGCATAGAGTCTCTGTTAAACATTTTCTACTATTTCTAGACTCTGAATCAGCTATTTAGACCTTGACATATTGCATCATGTGTATATATGCCTATCATTGTTGAATAACATGTTTTGCTCTCAAAACACTTTTTTTTTTTAGTTTTTGAGTTGATGTCTGATTGACGTACATGTATACCAAACATCTCCTCATATTCCCTTCATACAATATCAAGAAACTTTTTCTATGAAAATGCATCAAATAATTACCAAGGATGTTGAGAGAGTGTTGAGTATACTTCAATTTATTCCATTGTAAAATTTATTCACTATTTATTCCATTGTAAAATTTATTCACTATTTATTCCATTGTAAAATTTATTCACTATTTATTCCATTGTAAAATTTATTCACTATCACTGTAAAGTGGCTGCAGTAATTTTGTTGGGTTGCTTTCTCATTAAAGTTTATCTCCTGTAATCAAAATGTTCCTACTGGCCCTGACTTTCAGTGTCCTAATTGATTGATCGATTAATGTTTGGTGTTTAACACCACTTTTAGCACTTTTGACAATTTGTGACGGCCAGTATTTATTGGTGGAGGAAGCCGGAGTGCCCAAAGAGAACCACATTGCTCCGGCAGGATATCTGGCAATCATAGTCAATTTAGATTGGAGTTGAACGTACCTGCCACACGCAGGGTTCAAACTCACAACCTTAGCATTGAAAGGCTAATGAAAGTCGGGACTGAGGAACTTACCTCCAAAAGAAGTTTTGCCACAGCTGTATGACCAAAGTATACTGCCAGATGAAGGGGACTCCATCCTCTGTTAGATTTCTGGTTCCCTGAAAACAGAAGACCAATAATTATTATTTATGCTAATATATATGTTGATATTAAATCTTTGGTCAACTTTTCACTTGAATACAGGACAGGGTGCTAAAATGGCCTTATATGCCATCTATATTTTTATACAGAGACTTGACCTTAATTTATTTTTCTTGTGACTCCACAGTGTTCTTTCTTGTTCTTGGATTTTAAAACACTATGTAGTGGCAAATCCAGGGGACACAGAGGATGTACCACACTTCTTTGATCGACCCAAAAATTCAAAATCTCATGATTCTAATGCTTTATTTTTTAGCATAAAATTTTTTTTTTCATTAAATTTCCTATTTTCTGGAACTACGCCCCCTTTTCAAAAATCCTGTATCTGCCCCTACTTTATATTTGGTCATTGATGGTACCTTGGTGAAATAATTTTCAATCAAAGTGCAATATTTTTTCAAATTCCTTAACAAGGTAATAAACAAAAAGGGAGCTATAGAAATTAAATAAATTGCTTGGCTGAGCGCAGCTGGATACGACCGCAGATGTTCAACCCTGAAAAGTTGCGGCTAAAATGGACACATTATTCGCGCTTGATACAGGTCTGAATTTGGATTGTAATTAAATATTTGACACATGATAAGTGTAGTCAAAGAACTTCAAATTGATTATATGATTTGAATTTATATTCAATTTTTTGCTTTTGTGCAATACACTATGCTGTTGCGACTTGCCCCAAAAAAAAAAATTTGCCCGTTTTTTGCTTTTGTGCAATACACTATGCTGTTGAATATTACCCCAATATTTGAAATATTCTTCTGAAATGAGAAAAATTGTAGCCCCCACAAATTCTTTTTATCCCCCATCCCCCACCAATGTTTTTAAAACTTCCCTTTCCCTTATTCCAAAAATAATCTCAATTCAAATTTCTAATGGAGTTTGCAACCATAACCCATAACTACTCATTTAAATACATCATAAAATATTAAAATATAAAATGACATACAGTCATGGTTAAAATTAATATTAATTAATACTAACTTCTAAAATAAATTTACAGCTAATCATCTCAAGACAATCATCATTTCTTAATACATAATTTACAAGCAGTGTAAGGGAGGTAATCAAACATCAACAGTATTCTTTAAATGGATTGGATTACCTCCCTTACACTGCCTTTAAATTGTCTAAATTGTCCTTTAACCATAAAAACCCTTGTTTTTCCCCCTTTTTTGCCCCTAATTGCTAAATGGTTTAAGCCATAACCCCCCATAACCATCCCTTTGTTGTATGGAAACTTGTGGTATAATTTCAGAGATTCATACACTTAAACACAAGTTATTGTCTGAAACTGCAAAATGCTTATTTGGGCCCTTTTTGGCCCCTAATTCCTAAACCTTTGGGACCATAACCCCCAAAATCAATCCCAACCTTCCTTTTGTGGTTATAAACCTTGTGTTAAAATTTCATTGATTTCTATTCACTTATACTAAAGTTATTATCCGGAAACCAACTGTCTTCGGATGACGCTGACGACAACGATGACGACAACATGATACCAATATACAACGAAAATTTTTTAATTTTTGCGGACGTATAAAAATTAATCAATTGAAAATTTATCAAGATGAATGTAATAATTCATGCCAAAGGTCAAAATACTGAGTTCTCCATATAAGTGGAAATTCATGTCATCAGCTTTGATTATTTGGAATATATCTACTAATTTTCACTTCTTCATACTACATTTGTATGAACATCAAGATTATTCTCCTTAAATCTGTACAGGGAAGTTTTAGCTAGCTCTAATTGTATAATTTTATTGTTGATATTCACCCCTTATGTATCTAGTGTTAAATTAGGTATTTATATGACAGACCTTTCTTGGTATTCCTAATTATTGGAAGATTTTATATAGACAGAAGTAGTATACCTAAAACGACAAAGTTATTTTTCATTTACCTGTATAAATTATGAAAACCATTTTTTTCAAAAGTGATTATTTTCTAAGGGTTAAATATTTCATGGTGGTGTCTTGCCATGGCTTTGTTTGGACTTGTTTGTTTGCTTTTTGGCCTTGAATGTTTGTCCCTAATATTTTATTAACTATGTATTTACATTCAGGTATCACAGATCAAATTTATTCGTTCATAGTGTGTTAATTTACGTTTTTTGATTGAGTTAAGCCTTCCAATTGATATTTTATCGTGTGTTTTTCTATGTTGTGATGTTATACTATTGTTTCAGAAAAAAGGGAGAAGGTTTGGTACGATTAAAGCGTTTAATCCCGCTGCAAATGTTTGCACCTTTCCTAAGTCAGGAATCTGATGTACAGTAGTTGTCGTTTGTTTATGTAATTTATACGTGTTTCTCGTTTCTCGTTTTTTATATAGACTAGACCATTGGTTTTCCCGTTTGAATGGTTTTACACTAGTAATTTTGGGGCCCTTTATAGCTTGTTGTTCGGTGTGAGCCAAGGCTCCGTGTTGAAGGCCGTACATTGACCTATAATGGTTTACTTTTATAAATTGTTATTTGGATGGAGAGTTGTCTCATTGGCACTCACACCACATCTTCCTATATCTATGACTAATGGAATGCACCTTGAGTGGTGATAGCCCAGTTAATGTAATTGTTGTCAGAACCAAAATGTTAATTATAACAGCATTATCAATACATTTTAATGTGAACTGTCAACAGTTAAACAGTTCTTGATCATTTCCGATACATACTGCAGAATATTTTTTTAGCTAACATTTATTGCAAGTTTTGACTAAATTGTAATAATTGCAAAATCTTGTCTCATCTTCTGTACAGTTAAAAACCTTTTTCGAATTTAGAGAGTATAATTTAATCTTTGCAGTAAGGTGACCTGGTAATTAGGTGATACAGGTAACCCAGTCTTCACGATAAACATTTAAATCTACAGGCCCAGAGCTCAATTCTACGAAAATGTTAGTTAGATTCTGTTAGCCTGTAGAGATGATTTTTACAGGCCTGACAGCAATTTAACAAGCCTGGGTTGCTGGGCCTGTGGTTGAGCGTGAAGGCTGGTAACCAGTCATATCAAAATGTACAGACCATTTCTATATATATCATCACTATAGTGCATGGTCACTCAGGGGATTGAGAAATAGAGGTAGCCAATCCTATTAATCTGCATTGACCATTTTTTACATACAGTGTAATTCATTACTGTATATAGTACATGCACATGTGGGTACTTGAGCTCAGCTTATATTTGAAAATGAAAAAAGTGCGCTTTACTACTGGTATGTGAGTTTGTCACCAATAGGTTCTTGGGTGTTCTCCTCTAAAAAATCTGACAGCAATAAAGATGTACTGATGTAAAGAAACAAACACACCAACCTTTACAATTTAGATCTAAAGAAATCTGTTTTCCATTTCTTTTTTCCAGAAGGCTCTCTACACCACTAATATCTCCATTCCTGGCATACAACAGCAAGCTTTCCTCGGGAGACAAGGTGTCGTCCTCTGGATCTGACTTTACCTCTGTGTCAGACATCTCTGTCAAACCAACATGTCTTAGAACAGATGTAAATTTCTATAAAAATATGATCAATGATATAGATTATAAAAGTGATAAGTCAGAGCATTTCATATAATATGAACTACGTACCCTATGGAAATTCTTATACATACCCCAGTACTTTTGCATCTAGTCAAAATGAAAAATATGTCAGTATGTGTGTGTACTGTCACCCAACCTACCAAATTTTTCATTACAATCATACCAGCAATGACCAATAGACTTGTGGTTAAAAAAAACGATAAAAAAAATTCCTTACCTACTGACCTTAATTTTTTTCATCATGTGACAGTAAACACATTTATCATGTTTATATTTTGTTCGCCTTAATATTGTATACTGTCACATACACTCCGTGATAATCAAAACAACTGGTTAAAAAATAAGTAAATCCCCTATCGTGCAGGTGCTTTATAACTGACTTTTCTCCATAGGAATAAATTTCAGTAACTTTACCGTGACAGATTTATAACAAATCAGAAACAATAAAAGAATGAGGGTTCCAATTTCTACTTCTAATGCACATCTTTTGTATGTCTCCCAATATTTTGTTTTGTTCTTTCAATTTCTTCATAAATATCCTACAAGAAATGGAAGTGTGAGATCACCTACATTGACCTGCAAAGCAATTTTCAACATACCCATACATGTAATTTTTATTTCAAGTGGCACAACTCTTGTAAAAATAGTTGATTGGCAGTGGTATTTTTTTTATATAAGTTTCTTATAAATCTGACAAGAAATGTAAGCTTGAGAGCACTTACATACTTTGCATTTTTTTCATATTATCTACATTTTCAAGGGACATATTAACTTCTTTGCAGGGGTATAAGCTACCAAATTCATTACCATCGAATTGACTCAAAACTTGATTTATAACATACCAAAATATTTACCAGAATTACAAAAAGTTCCGTAGGAAATAATAATCAATGTATGAAATTGAAATAAAGTTTCAGCCTTTTCAGCAATTTTAGGACTAGACACCATCTAATTGACCATCAAGATGACCTACGAACACTATTGATGGTCATGTGCTCCAATATAAACAGAAATATAAGGGTTTGTATGAAACGTACATGTACTGACACCTTTAATTTATTCCCTGTTCTTGACTTATCTTCTGATGAAGAATTTTATCAAATCCTGCATTTTCAAGGCTACTCTTGTCAGAATCATGGTATTTTAGATTATTTAAAAGTCACTGTTTTGGTATGTTTAAACATGAGCCTTGATTTAAATATAAAACTATTACACAACATCAAGATTCTCTGCTTTGATTAAGTATTATTTCTAAGCATTCACTGATTGGGATGACTAACACATTCAAGCAACCTACTAAAACAAGTTGCTTTCTTTAAAAAAAGAAATGCAATCGTAAACCCAAATGCTTGTTTGGCATTAAATATCAGATACTTGTTTAACAAAGATGTATAGTTTTATATTATTTTTGTTGTATAATAATTAGAAACTGACATTGATTGTTTACTTTATAAATAGTACTTGATGTAACTACTGTTCAATGTGGGGTTAAATATTCTTGTTAAAGGAATCACATTTTTTACGGAGTGTCTATTCGTCAGGCTAGCCGGACAAATAGTTAAAAATCTCTATTTGTCCGGCCTTCCGTTTGCGGATGCGCAAATCTCTCTTATCAATTAAAGTGGCATCTGGTGCTGAAAGTGTCCAGAATGAGGTGTCGGATAACAAACGCGCGTATGCAATGGACGTTTTGAGAATTGGAGATCGTGATTTATAAATTGATAAAAAATATCTTTAATATGATAGCCAATGACCAAACAACAAAACAACACCAATAATTATCAATTTATAAATACCATGCACGGGCAACAAACAAGCTTTTGGAGTGAAACAGTATGAAACCAGTAATTTATACTTTTTTCAAACAAATCTCACTTTTTATTTCTAGCTTGTCCTTTTGTAAATTAGCCCAAATAAAAAGAAAGCTGTAGCTTTGTTGTTTTATAAGGCTGTGTGATAGAAACTGAGAAGGAAGCAGGAATGAAACAATGCAGTATACATGTAGTTCATGTCCAGTACGCAATTTAAAAAATGTTGTTTTTGCAATCGCCTGTCCGTTGAATAAAGATATTGATTTTCATATTGAGAAAAATGATTTGTACTAAGCTGGTTTTTTATGTGTGTTTTTATTTTGCTTATAACATTTTGTCCTATTTTTTTGCCAAACACGCTCTGGGCCTCTGTCAACTAGAGCCTCGAACTTGACTTATGAATACAGATTGCCGCAACTCCTTGTAAATGAATTGACGGAATTCCCAAAACTTCATCTATAAGACTTATAAGACACAAAGGTTTATTTGGGGAGGGGTTTCACATAACAAAAACAAAAGAATGGATTTTTCCATTTAGATTTAATTTTTTTTGGAGAGGGTAGTCGACACAGGATAGTGCCCCTTTGAAAACTCAACCCCACCCCCCAAAAAAAATGACCATAACTTCGTTTTAAACAAATTAGGAAGTCAGTGTTCTTGAATCGTTTTATATAGATCTATAGAATAATTTTAAGGACTTAGTCTAACGCGTATTCATCAATCAACTGTATTGATAGGACATAATTTTGCATTTAATTGACCAGAAACTTAAAATATTTCACTGATTTAACACACCCAAAAGGTGCCTTTTAAATTTCGTCTTAATTTCCAGGATTAACTGGCATTGTTTCATATAAAATTGATAAAAAGTATGGACATATGCGACGGTATGATTGCCAAAGAGACAACTATCCACTAGAGTTCAAATGAAGCGGAGGTGAGCAATTACTGGCAACCGTATGGCCGTACTTTATTCTGTTAAGAATTTAAAAGATGCTTAAAAATGTCCTACGCTCTTTTTTTTTTTTTTTTCTTTCGCTAAAATGGCCAAATTTTAAAATCATAAAAACGCCCATTCTCTTCACTTTTTACGCTTAAAATCTTATCCCATATTGGAGCACAGCTTGTGCTTCAGAAAACTTCACACATCATCTTCTATCAATTAACTATACTGATGTAGGGTATCTGTGACACAATATATTAGTATAATAGTCCCAGAGGATATCAAATATATATAGTCTCGATAAAACTTATCTCTTCAACAACGGAATAACGGTAATTAATATTCATTATATCAATTAATTACCTATTTTGCAGGTGGTCATAGAAAAGGACAGATGTATTCCGAAAATACTTCCTGTGTTCCGAAAGACTATGGAGGTCGTCCAATATATACTGCGTAAACCCTCAGGGGTTTACGCATGATTAATAATAAGCTTAGGAAAATGTGTTACAATATACATGATATAATCATTAAACTGATCATGCTCATGTTTCACATTTGTGCTCTATTTTAAAATTACTCCATTAATCTTTTCAAAAACATGAAAAATACAGTATTGTTTCCAGAAATTCTTGAACAGAGAATATATTTGGAAATATCCTTTTTTCTGTATGTAGGGCGACAGAAGTTTGGTTTAGAAACATTGACTCTGTATTCAAATCCTCAAAACTACTGGTACACAGGCAAATTTTGCTCACATGAATCACATGAGAAATGCATTTCAAACAAGTTTATACATCAATGACTGTACGTGAAACTCACAAGAACTTTACAAAAAAGAAGAAGATATTTTTCATGATTTTACTTCAATTTGAAAATTTAGATGTTATTAGATTTACTTTATTTTAAAAAATTCCTGTGAATTTCACACGAACATATATATTACTTGTGATTTTCACAGTCAGTGGAATTACTGTTCAAAATAAGTGATTTACAAATCACTTATTTAAGTAGCAAATTCGAAATTTTGTCACAAATTGTGATTTTGTAGTTTTCCCAAAATTTTAAACATATATATAGGTTTAGATTATATCTTATTATTAGTATAAACTGTTATCACAGAGATATGTCTCGCTTTTTTGTAATTTTGATTATGCAAATGATGAAATTAAAATGGCAATACTTAACAAGTTAGGCTAATATTCAAAGTCAATGAACCATGTAATGGTTCCCCTTGAACTGACCTAATCACAAACTAATACATGTTAATTAAGCAAAATTTTCAAAGTCAATAGACCATGACTAAGGGGGCTGAGCCAAATTATCTCCATGGAAATGAGATATGCCCATGCTTATACAACTGCATACCAAATATCATTGACCTACCACTAATGGTTCCTCATAAACTGACCTAATCACAAACTAATACATGTAAACTAAGCAAAAGTTTCAAAGTCAATACACCATGACTGAGGGGGCAGGGCCAAATAATCTCCATGGAAATGAGATGTGCCAATGCTAATACAACTGTATACCAAATATCATTGACCTACCACTAATGGTTCCCCATAAAATGACCTACAAATGTAATCACAAACTAATAAATGTATGTAAAATAAGCAAAAGTTTCAAAGTCAATAGACCATGACTGAGGGGGCAGGGACAAATAATCTCCATGGAAATGAGATGTGCCAATGCCGACAATAGCATACCTATGTCTCGCTTTTTGACTCCATCAAGCGAGACAAAAATTGAAAAAAAAACCTTGTAGCAAGGTTTATAATGCCTTTGATCATGTTGATGCAATCATTTAGCTGTAAATTCTATATTTGTTGAAAAAATGCTATAATTTAGGCTTTAAATAATGAACTGATACTTTATTAACAGATTTTTTCCAGTAGTGGGAGTATTTTTCCTGTAAAGCTCAAGGTTTCAACTTACAGATTATGTAATAAAATTTTACTGTTTGGATCAAAATTTCACTGTTTGGGGGGTTTTGAAATTAAGTGGGGGTAATTAAAATAATATAACTTAAAGAAGTGATTTTTTGGAAGAAAATAGAGGTATGATACTTAAACAAGTGATTTCCATGTCATTATCCCAGATTCAGTACAAGGTCATCACCTGACATGACCGGTCATCCTATCAACACATATGTTGGTTCTGATAATTTTAGCAACATAATTAGTCCCTGGATCATTAGTATTGTATATTTAAGGCTACAATAAAATTAGTCTAGTGATTTATTTGTACTACTTAAATAGGTGATTATTAAAGAAAGACAACTCTTACTTCCAACATTTGTGGACAAAATGTTACTTGAATCAGTGATTTAGAAATCACTCATTTAAGTAAGTCACGCCCGCCCGCCGTACAACCCAAAATCAATAACCGATTTTTCCTTCGAAAATCCGGTTAAAAACGAGAATTTGCATGACATCATTGACGTTGCCTTGGAATATCTATATTAAGGTACACGTTAGCAGTTCCAAATCTTATATCACCTCTCGTGATTTTTCCCAGACAGTCATGACAGTACAGTGAATATAATGTTTTATCAAAGAAAAATTTGTATGCTTTTAGCCAATCAGAAAATAGAAACAGTTTAGCTATATAATAATATAGTATAGTACAATAAGTTAGTTATTACACTATTTTCAATTATTTCATTGCTAGAAATTCAGGTGACTGTAATTGAGGAAATGAATTCAAAATGACAGGACAGGCTCATAAAAGTGTGCTTGTCCTCCATTTCTTGACTACTGACATTCAAATAATCAAAAAGAATCCTTCAGCAAATATATATTGAACTTTCACTTTCATAAAACACATGATCTGACAAGGACTTGAGTCAACACGCCCTCCTAGTCCTAACATGCCTAACAGCTTATGAAAAAACACTATTTGAATAAAGGTTAAATTTCTGAGAATTTTGAAATTATATATGCAATCAAAGTACTCACATTTAAACACTGGGGAGTAACTGTCAGTTTTATATAAATAGCGTAGATTACTTTTCAAAGAGATCATGTGTATCCTGTTTATTTTTATTTTCTCGAAACAGGAAGTTTAAACCATAACAAATGAGGGAGATAATAAAAACCAAACAAACAAAAAATGGCGGGAAATTTGGTTCGGTAGTTATACGAGATACCGTTTCACTGTTTCCTTATTTTCTGATATCAAAATTTAACAAATTGATTTCTTCATGTAAGAATATATTCAAATATTAGAAATAACAAAAATATTTTGAAAGATACAATAGAAAATTCATTTTTTTGTATAGTAAAAAAAAACAATTTTTTGATGACAGATAATCAATTTTATGATATATTTTATTGTTTTTATCAAGAAATTGATTTCTTAATATCAAAAATGATTTTGAGATATCACAAAATAATTTTGATACCAAACAATTATTTTTGATATCAAAATTCAATTCCTGATATCAAGAAATATGTTCATTTTTCGATATCAGAAAATAAGAAAAAAATAATAAATGATGCGTTGCTTTGGTACACAAGCAAAATACTTATATCGAGGATACTTGTTTTAATATGAGGCAGGTGTTACCTGTGAAAGGGGACGAAGTCAGAAAACCTTTAGAATCCCGTTAAGTGGTATGGGAGTATGAATAAAAAAATTATAGAATTTTTTCATTCCATAAGCGGATCCGGGGGGCCCCCTTTTATGGGAAAAATTTGGTTGATCATATAGGGAATCACTGAAGCATGACTGGAGCGGGCCCCCTTAATAGGTCAGCCAGTGCTCCCAATCCCCCCTTATGAAAAGTTCTGGATCCGCCACTGCATACTTTGCTTAAATGTAGTATATATTGTGATATGTTCAAAAATATAATAAAAAATGATAGGTTACCGAGCATTTTCTGAAACTGAATGACAGAATTGTAAAATAAATACGAGAAGACAACTTTTGGAAAATTCTTTGAGAATATTATAAGAAAAGATAGGGTCACTGTCCAATTTTTCGGGCTAAAATATATAATAGCAAACTTTAATTTAAATTCCTTCAGAAAATTTCAGAGTTACACTCACCTTCAATTCATATGATTTAGATTTAAAAAATGGATACCTTTTCATATATTGCGTATGTGAAAATGTAACCTTTTCCCATATTGTTTGGGTTTCATGTGGTGTGTAATATAGGAGTGGAATACCAAAATGTCGAAAATGAAAACTTGGTTGATTAAAACACAGTAGGGAACACCAAGAACGGTGACAGACGAAGAAGTTATGGGAACTTTATTGACCTTATCATATTTTTCTGATATTTTCCCGACCATTACACATATTTTCAAGCTTGAAAAGGTGACCAATTCCAGCGGCACATCATATCACCTTGTATACAGGAAGTGCCACTAGTAATCTCAATTTATATGGAAAATGTGGAAGGTGATATACGATACTATTAAATATGGATGCCTTGGAGACATGTCAGACACACCAAAACAATAACACTATTGATAGATATAGGAAGATGTGGTGTGAGTGAAGCTAGTAAAACTTGAACAGTTCTATGCTTTCGAATGGCAACTATTCAATGTCTCAAATAGCTTTATAACAGTAGCTTCTTAAAACGTACAGAAAAAAGTAAAATTAACTGACGACTGCTAAAAAAAAAAAAAAAAAACACAAACAAACAAACATGTCGAGGCCTTTAGTTTTCTCGTTTGAATTGTTTTACATTTGCAATTTCAAGGCCTTTTATAGCCAACTATACTGTATTGGTTTTTCTCTTTTTAGAAGGCTAAATGGTTGCCTATAATTAATTTTATATCCACTTCATTTGATCTTTGGTTGATAAAAATTTAAAAGAAGGTGTCGTATGATTGCCAATTCAACAACTCTCCATAAGAAATCAAATGACACAGAAATTAACAGCTATATGTCATCGTACAGCCTTCAACAATGAGCAAAATCCATACTGCATAGTCAGCTATAAAAGGCCCCAAAATGACAAATGTAAAACAATTTAAAGGAGAAAACTAACGGCCTAATTGATGTACAAAAATGAACGAAAACACATATCATGTAACACAGCAACAAACGACAGCCACTGAATTACAGGCTCCTGACTTGGAACAGGCATATACATAAAGTTGTCTCAATTGCAATTACAACACATCTTCTAATTTTTATAAACATCTGAAAAACATCACACCATAAAACAGTAAAGAAATGGGCTTCAGTCATATAAGTGTTACAGTTTCAGCTTCTATATACATAGAGTAGAAACACTCTAACAGTGGTCATGAAAATGTCTTATTTTCTTGCTTCAGACTTTAAACTCTAATTGAAGGTTGTAAAATTCAATATACATCATATCTCATTGGGATGCATGACCTTTGAGCAATGGGTTTGAAAGTGGCTACTGTGAATGTAGAAGGTGATAACATAAAACATTGGTTTAAATTTGTGTGACAAGGTAAACGTTGCTAGAAATAATCATTTTTCATTGTTTCTTCACCATGTTTACTGCATCGCGTTACAATACAAATTTCTCACTTCTTGCTAATAGATCTGGTGATGTGAAGTTGATTTCTCTTTTTTCTTCTCATTGTATCATTTTCCTTTTTTTTACTCTTTTGTGATGGTAAGCCATCATGCATGTTATTGTATATATAAAACAAAAGTTGTGTCAATTTTGCTCAATACCTCAGTGTAACATGTAGGTACACTATGAAGATATGCGGTTGTAAATGACACATTCTATGTAGAATGATTTTATAATTTTGAATAAGAAAAATATATGTCAATTGTCATTATTAAAAATTCAGCTTCGTTTCGGTGTCACTTCTTTTTCTTTTGGCAGTAAGTTTGTCACTAATAAAATTATTGAAATATATGATAAAGAAGAGTTGTTCTATGAGTTCATTTTGAAATTATTTATTAAAAGGTATGATTTAAAACTAAAAGATGTATTTTTTGTTAATTGTCTGCGTTTAATTTTTTTTATGTCATACAATGCTTATTTCTTATTCCGGGAAAGTTGTTTTGTATTTTTTTTATAAAAAGGTAATTAAAAGGGTCTATATTCTTCATATTTGAGTGACTCATTTTCTTTAAATTTGAGTGCCCCATTATTTTCTATTTTTACTTTTTGCCATATTTTCTTTATTCATAATTTGATTGCTATTTTTCTGCACATTTTGTCGATTCTTTAAAACCCACGCAGACCCTCATCTACGAGTGGACTTTGTATCTAAGTTTTAAAACACATTTAATGAAATAAGAAGAACGATTTTAAGTTAAATTTCCTGAAGATTATACACATGAAAGTGAGATTACTAGTTTTAAAGAAGCCCGTATGTCGGGGATAACAAAACATTCAAATTCGATTTATTATGGATCTTTGTACAGATACAAGTCTGTCTGGTTGATATGCGGTAAGTTTCCCAAAAAACTCATTATAGGAATAATCTAACTTTAGAATCTGTTGAAAAGAAACGGAAATACCGCAACGTTTCCGATGTTGGTTCTATTGTTAAGACATTATGTTGTGACGTCATTTGCAATGTAAACAAAGAAACGCTATTGTCAGGTAACGTTTTTATCATATCAAAATCTGAATTAAAAGAATGTCTATTTAAATGGTTAACATGGTAAAAAAAATGAAAACTCTGCTATTTTAATGTAAAAGAAAAGACGTGTTGCTATGAAGCATCGAGTTGTTAAGGAACAGATCTGTTCCAAAACCAACGTGTCACAATGATCCTTAATCATAGCGATCACCATTATAAGGGGACGAAGTCCCCTATAACAGTAGAAAATAAAAAAAAAAAAAAAAAAAATCGGGAAAATTTCCCGAAATTTTCATTGTACTAATGAACTCAAAATCGTTAACTTTTTTTTAACTTTTTTTTTTCAGACTTTTTTTATTTTCCCGCATCTGCGCAGAAATCTTTTCCGGTATCGTTTTGGCTCGGGATTTGAGTAAAATGTTATGGGGACGTACCTTACATCAGTAAGCAAATCAATAAAACTACTAAAAATAAAAAAAAATAAATCAATATACTAATAAAATCATAATCGTAAACGTTTTTGGAATTTTTTCAAACAGTTGCATTTTCCCCAGGCGGACGCTGCAATATATGTCATACGATTTCCGAAAATTAATATGTATGATTACCGGAAAGAGTATGGACGACAACACAATAACAATAACATTTGTATTCTTATAATGTCCTTTTATAATTCATGGTTGACTTTGCTTTAATGTTGTTGTTTTTCGTTATACTTTTCACAAAAGACATGCAGATTCAAAGTTGTATGAAGTCATATAATGGTGATCGCTATGATTAAGGATCATTGTGACACGTTGGTTTTGGAACAGATCTGTTCCTTAACAACTCAATGCTTCATAGCAACACATCTTTTCGTTTACATTAAAATAGCAGAGTTTTCAGTCTTTTAACCATTTAAATATACATTCTTTTAATTCAGATTTTGATATAAAAACGTTACCTGACAATAGCGTTTCTTTGTTTACATTGCAAATGACGTCACAACATAATGTCTTAACAATAGAACCAACATCGGAAACGTTGCGGTATTTCCGTTTCTTTTTCAACAGATTCTGAAGTTAGATTATTCCTATAGTGAGTTCTTTTGGGAAAATTACCGCATATCAATCAGACAGACTTGTATCTGTACGAAGATCCATAATAAATCGAATTTGAATGTTTTTGTTATCCCCGACATACAGGCTTCTTTAAAACTAGTAATCTCACTTTCATGTGTATAATCTTCAGGAAATTAAACTTAAAATCGTTCTTCTTATTTCATTAAATGTGTTTTAAAACTTAGATACAAAGTCCACTCGTAGATGAGGGTCTGCGTGGGTTTTAAAGAATCGACAAAATGTGCAGAAAAAATAGCAAACAAATTATGAATAAAGAAAAATATGGCAAAAAAGTAAAAAATGGAAAATAATGGGGCACTCAAATTTAAAGAAAATGAGTCACTCAAATATGAAGAATATAGACTGTAACACTTATATGACTTCAGCCCATTTCTATACTGTTTTATGGTGTGATGTTTTTCAGATGTTTATAAAAATTAGAAGATGTGGTGTAATTGCAATTGAGACAACTTTATGTATATGCCTGTCCCAAGTCAGGAGCCTGTAATTCAGTGGCTGTCGTTTGTTGCTGTGTTACATGATATGTGTTTTTCGTTCATTTTTTGTACATCAATTAGGCCGTTAGTTTTCTCCTTTAAATTGTTTTACATTTGTAATTTTGGTGCCTTTTATAGCTGACTGTGTAGTATGGACTTTGCTCATTGTTGAAGGCCGTACGATAACATATAGCTGTTAATTTCTGTGTCATTTGATTTCTTATGGAGAGTTGTTGAATTGGCAATCATACGACACCTTCTTTTAAATTTTTATCAACCAAAGATCAAATGAAGCGGATATAAACAATTATAGGCAACCGTATAGCCTTCTAAAAGAGAAAACCCATACAGTATAGTTGGCTATGAAAGGCCTTGAAATTGCAAATGTAAAACAATTCAAACGAGAAAACTAAAGGCCTCGACATGTTTGTTTGTTTGTTTTTTTTTAGCAGTCGTCAGTTAATTTTACTTTTATTCTGTACGTTTTAAGAAGACAACTGTTATAAGCTATTTGAGACATTGAATAGTTGCCATTTGAAAGCATAGAACTGTTCTAGTTTTCACTAGCTTCAATAGTGTTATTGTCTATTGTATTGGTGTGTCTGACATGTCTCCAAGACATCCATATTTTCCATATAAATCGAGATTACTAGTGGCACTTCCTGTATATAAGGTGATATGATGCCGCTGGAATTGGTCACCTTTTCAAGCTTGAAAATATGTGTAATGGTCGGGAAAATATCAGAAAAATATGATAAGGTCAATAAAGTTCCCATTACTTCTTCGTCTGTCACCGTTCTTGGTGTTCCTGCTGTGTTTTAATCAACCAAGTTTTCATTTTTGACATTTTGGTATTCCACTTCTACATTACACACCACATGAAACCCAAATATGGGAAAAGGTTACATTTTACATACGCAATATATGAAAAGGTATCCATTTTTAAATCTAAATCATATGAATTGAAGGTGAGGTAACAGTTAAACCGCAACTCTGAAATTTTCTGAAGGAATTTAAATTAAATTTTGCTATTTTATATTTTAGCCCGAAAATTGTACAGTGACCCTATCTTTTCTTATAATATTCTCAAAGCATTTTCCAAAAGTTGTCTTTTCATATTTATTTTACAATTCTATCATTCAGTTTACATGTAGCTTCTAATCGCATAATTAATGATGTTTTTTCCCTGTATAATCCATACAAAATGTGTCATTTTGTCACAACCTGTAGCTTCAGAAAATGCTCGGTAACCTATCATTTTTTATTATATTTTTGAACATATATACTACATTTAAGCAAAGTATGCAGTGGCGGATCCAGAACTTTTCATAAGGGGATGGGGAGCACTGGCTGACCTATTAAGGGGGCCCGCTCCAGTCATGCTTCAGTGATTCCCTATATGATCAACCAAATTTTTCCCACAAAGGGGGCCCCGCCCCTCCCCGGATCAGCCTATGGTATGAAAAAATTCTATAAATTTTTAATTCATACTCCCATACCACCTTAACGGGATTCTAAAGGTTTTCTGACTTCGTCCCCTTTCACAGGTAACACCTGCCTCATATTATGACTTCATACAACTTTGAATCTGCATGTCTTTTGTTAAAAGTATAACGAAAAACAACAACATTAAAGCAAAGTCAACCATGAATTATAAAAGGACATTATAAGAATACAAATGTTATTGTTATTGTGTTGTCGTCCATACTCTTTCCGGTAATCATACATATTAATTTTCGGGAAATCGTATGACATATATTGCAGCGTCCGCCAGGGGAAAATGCAACTGTTTGAAAAAGTTCGAAAACGTTTACGATTATGATTTTATTAGTATATTGATTTTTATTTGATTTTTAGTAGTTTTATTGATTTGTTTACTGATGCAAGGTACGTCCCCATAACATTTTACTCAAATCCGAGCCAAAACGATACCGGAAAAGATTTCTGCGCAGATGCGGGAAAATAAAAAGTCTGAAAAAAAGTTAAAAAAGTTAACGATTTTGAGTTCATTAGTACAATGAAAATTTCGGGAAATTTTCCGATTTTTTTTTTTTTTTTTATTGATTTTCTACTGTTATAGGGGACTTCGTCCCTTAATATGAGGCAGGTGTTACCTGTGAAAGGGGACGAAGTCAGCTGAAAACCTTTAGAATCCCGTTAAGGTGGTATGGGAGTATGAATTAAAAATTTATAGAATTTTTTCATACCATAGGCGGATCCGGGGGGCCCCCTTTTATGGGAAAAATTTGGTTGATCATATAGGGAATCACTGAAGCATGACTGGAGCGGGCCCCCTTAATAGGTCAGCCAGTGCTCCCAATCCCCCCTTATGAAAAGTTCTGGATCCGCCACTGCATACTTTGCTTAAATGTAGTATATATTGTGATATGTTCAAAAATATAATAAAAAATGATAGGTTACCGAGCATTTTCTGAAACTGAATGACAGAATTGTAAAATAAATACGAGAAGACAACTTTTGGAAAATGCTTTGAGAATATTATAAGAAAAGATAGGGTCACTGTACAATTTTTCGGGCTAAAATATAAAACAGCAAAATTTAATTTAAATTCCTTCAGAAAATTTCAGAGTTACCTCACCTTCAATTCATATGATTTACATTTAAAAAATGGATACCTTTTCATATATTGCGTATGTGAAAATGTAACCTTTTCCCATATTGTTTGGGTTTCATGTGGTGTGTAATGTAGGAGTGGAATACCAAAATGTCGAAAATGAAAACTTGGTTGATTAAAACACAGCAGGGAACACCAAGAACGGTGACAGACGAAGAAGTTATGGGAACTTTATTGACCTTATCATATTTTTCTGATATTTTCCCGACCATTACACATATTTTCAAGCTTGAAAAGGTGACCAATTCCAGCGGCACATCATATCACCTTGTATACAGGAAGTGCCACTAGTAATCTTAATTTATATGGAAAATGTGGAAGTTGATATACGATACTATTAAATATGGATGCCTTGGAGACATGTCAGACACACCAATACAATAGACAATAACACTATTGAAGCTAGTAAAAACTTGAACAGTTCTATGCTTTCGAATGGCAACTATTCAATGTCTCAAATAGCTTATAACAGTTGTCTTCTTAAAACGTACAGAAAAAAGTAAAATTAACTGACGACTGCTAAAAAAAAAAAAAAAAAAAACACAAACAAACAAACATGTCGAGGCCTTTAGTTTTCTCGTTTGAATTGTTTTACATTTGCAATTTCAAGGCCTTTTATAGCCAACTATACTGTATGGGTTTTTCTCTTTTTAGAAGGCTATACGGTTGCCTATAATTAATTTTATATCCACTTCATTTGATATTTGGTTGATAAAAATTTAAAAGAAGGTGTCGTATGATTGCCAATTCAACAACTCTCCATAAGAAATCAAATGACACAGAAATTAACAGCTATATGTCCTCGAACAGCCTTCAACAATGAACAAAGTCCATACTGCACAGTAAGCTATAAATGGCCCCAAAATTACAAATGTAAAACAATTTAAAGGAGAAAACTAACGGCCTAATTGATGTACAAAAAATGAAAGAAAAACACATATCATGTAACACAGCAACAAACGACAGCCACTGAATTACAGGCTCCTGACTTGGAACAGGCATATACATAAAGTTGTCTCAATTGCAATTACACATCTTCTAATTTTTATAAACATCTGAAAAACATCACACCATAAAACAGTATAGAAATGGGCTTAAGTCATATAAGTGTTACAGTTTCAGCTTCTATATACATAAAGTAGAAACACTCTAACAGTTGTCATGAAAATGTCTTATTTTCTTGCTTCAGACTTTAAACTCTGATTGAAGGTTGTAAAATTCAATATACATCATATCTCATTGGGATGCATGACCTTTGAGCAATGGGTTTGCAAGTGGCTACTGTGAATGTAGAAGGTGATAACATAAAAACATTGGTTTAAATTTGTGTGACAAGGTAAACGTTGCTAGAAATAATCATTTTTCATTGTTTCTTCACCATGTTTACTGCATCGCGTTACAATACAAATTTCTCACTTCTTGCTAATAGATCTGGTGATGTGAAGTTGATTTCTCTTTTTTCTTCTCATTGTATCATTTTCCTTTTTTTACTCTTTTGTGATGGTAAGCCATCATGCATGTTATTGTATATATAAAACAAAAGTTGTGTCAAGTTTGCTCAATACCTCAGTGTAACATGTAGGTACACTATGAAGATATGCGGTTGTAAATGACACATTCTATGTAGAATGATTTTATAATTTTGAATAAGAAACATATATGTCAATTGTCATTTTTTCAAAATTCAGCTTTGTTTCGGTGTCACTTCTTTTTCTTTTGGCAGTAAGTTTGTCACTAATAAAATTATTGAAATATATGATAAAGAAGAGTTGTTCTGCGAGTTCATTTTTGAAATTATTTATTAAAAGGTATGAGTTAAAACTAAAAGATGTATTTTTTTGTTAATTGTCTGCGTTTAATTTTTTATGTCATACAATGCTTATTTCTTATTCCGGGAAAGTTGTTTTGTATTTTTTTATAAAAAGGTAATTAAAGGGTCTTTATTCTTCATATTTGAGTGACTCATTTTCTTTAAATTTGAGTGCCCCATTATTTTCTATTTTTACTTTTTGCCATATTTTCTTTATTCATAATTTGTTTGCTAATTTTTTCTGCACATTTTGTCGATTCTTTAAAACCCACACAGACCCTCATCTACGAGTAGACTTTGTATCTAAGTTTTAAAACACATTTAATGAAATAAGAAGAACTATTTTAAGTTAAATTTCCTGAAGATTATACACATGAAAGTGAGATTACTAGTTTTAAAGAAGCCTGTATGTCGGGGATAACAAAACATTCAAATTCAATTTATTATGGATCTTTGTACAGATACAAGTCTGTCTGATTGATATGCGGTAAGTTTCCCAAAAGAACTCACTATAGGAACAATCTAACTTCAGAATCTGTTGAAAAGAAACGGAAATATCGCAACGTTTCCGATGTTGGTTCTATTGTTAAGACATTATGTTGTGACGTCATTTGCAATGTAAACAAAGAAACGCTATTGTCAGGTAACGTTTTTATCATATCACAATCTGAATTAAAAGAATGTATATTTAAATGGTTAAAAGACTGAAAACTCTGCTATTTTAATGTAAACGAAAAGACGTGTTGCTATTAAGCATCGAGTTGTTAACCCTTTTGGCGCCAAAACGACATTTTGTCGTTTACCGTTAGCACGCCAAAACGACATTTTGTCGCTTTTAACAGATTCCATAAACCATTAAAACGTATATAAAAACATCATTTTACTGCCGAAACCATTATAGGATTGAAGGAAAATAACTGACATGGTTCTGTTTTACAAGAATAACCCTAAAAGTCCAAAATATATATTGAATTTTGTGGTTATAACATTTTTTAGAGGTAAGTTGCAAATTTTACACAAGCTATTATACTCAATTATAAACTTTGTATGTCTTTATTTAGGAAATTAATTTAGTGAAATTAGTTGGCATAGTTGACTGTAAAAAAACAATTGTTATTTTATTTTCAAACTGTAACGTTTATTCGAATGACGTCATCAAAACTGGTGCTGTGTGTGACGTTTATGCGTATAAAATTGGCAGGTACTTGAAATTACTGGTAACGTTTTGCAATAAAACCATTGAGTTTTACCGATTTTCTTACAGATTGCAAATCGTTCGATAATTGGTATCACTGTTTGATTTCTGTAAATATATTCAATAAAAACTGTTTGTTCGAATTTTGAAGGCTAGCTCGCCAGTTAAAGTCGGTTGAATTCGGTTATATCTGTTTTTGAATGCACTATTTTACCCAGCATATTTCTTCAGAAACTTACCCATTTGCTGTTGATGTAAACATGTTGACTTCATTAGTGTTAAAAATACCAAAATGCTGAAGTTATTAATAATTTCGACAATGTCTTTTAAAATAATTTCTGCGAAAAGCCAAATCATACACTGATTTTTTTTTTATCATTCTAATACTTGATCAGGGCACAGGGCGGATCCAGTCATTTTAAAAGGGGGGTCCCAACCCAGGATAAACGGGGAGGGGTTTCAACTGTATGTCCCAATTCAAATGCATTGATCGCCAAGAAAAAGGGTGTTCCAACCCCGGAACCCCCTCCCTTTTGGATCCGCCACTGGGGCATACACTTTTCATACTCCACCTTAATTGTTCATGCGTCCCACTTCCTTGTCAATTCAATGTTTGAAAACATGTTCTATTTTTAGTTAAGATCGTGTTAAGATCCCTATCCTTTATTTTCTTATTTACTTATTGTCTTTTTTCATTGTGTTGGTTTTTTTTTTGTGCTTGGTCCAGGTCTGACAAGTCAAACTTTTTCAAATGTTTTTGCTATTTGTTGTTATACTGCTACATGGCATCGACATTTCAAGGTTAGAAGAGTGGATCAGCGCCTACACAAATTAATATACTGATCTTTTCCAAAGCCAGGAAGAAGCCTTTGGCCAACTGGTTGTCACATACCCTTTGTTTGCATATTTGTTTTCGATCCTTCTATGCTTAAAGCTTATTGTGTCGTGAACTTTCTCACTTTATTTTTTTTTCACTTTGAATTCAATAAAGGCCAGTCTTGCATACAAAAAGAGAGGCGAAAGATACCAAAGGGATAGCCAAACTCACAAGTCAAAAACAAACTGGCAATGCCAAGGCAAAACACGAAAACTGATCAAAAGACAATTAACAGTACACACACAACATAGAACACTAAAGACCGAGCAGCACGAATCCAACCAAAAACTGGGGGAGATCATATATTCAAAACTATTGTTGAAGGCCATATGCAAAACTATTGTTGAAGGCTGTACGACGACCCGTAGTTTATAACCTTGTCCTGATGTCCTTGATGGCCACAGGTGTCTCATTTATTACCATACCAAATATCATGACTTTCATATCATAACGAACTCTTTCAAAATAATACTGGTGCCAAAAGAAAATTCTTATTTCGTTATTTTCACAACCAAAATTGTTTAATGGTAGCTAAAGAAAACAATATTTAAACATGGACGGCAGTGCATGATTCTATGCAAAAGTTGAACTAATACTAGTATTGAAAATTCAAATCCAACACACATAATTGATATACGAACTTGTTTTTTTAAATTTTATACAGAAGTTATTAACAGCATGTAGATTTTTTCAGTCCTTCTGTTCCATTTAAACTGTTGAACTATTGTCATCATTTTGAATCGTTTTTATTTGTTTTTATGTTTTGTGAGTAGGAAAGATTAAACAAGACTCTAATCTAACTACTTCGTATGACTATATACGAAAAAGATCCAGATATACTCAAATAGAGCTAAGGAAAAGAGATTAAAGTATAACAAAATATAATGTTGCCTTTCTTGTAATTTCGAGACCACAGTGTTGTAAGAAATGTTTCCGTTTGGCTTTAAAAGTCCAAGTCTCGGGGGAGCAAACATTCGCTGGGCCACAGCCTCATCGTGATCATCTTCTCAAACTTGTTTATTTTTAAATTTTATGTGAAAAGCTTTCCTTATGGTGGAACCTGAATAATGCATATAACAAAACACTTTTTCAGTTTTAAGAACATACAAGAAAGGGTTAATTAATTCATGTAATTTGAAAATAGATATAGGAAGATGTGGTGTGAGTGCCAATGAGACAACTCTCCATCCAAATAACAATTTATAAAAGTAAACCATTATAGGTCAATGTACGGCCTTCAACACGGAGCCTTGGCTCACACCGAACAACAAGCTATAAAGGGCCCCAAAAGTACTAGTGTAAAACCATTCAAACGGTAAAACCAACGGTCTAGTATATATAAAAACGAGAAACGAGAAACACGTATAAATTACATAAACAAACGACAACTATTGTACATCAGATGCCTGACTTAGGACAGGTGCAAACATTTGCAGCGGGATTAAACGTTTTAATGGTACCAAACCTTCTCCCTTTTTCTGAAACAATAGTATAACATCACAACATAGAAAACACACGATAAAACATCAATTGGAAGGCTTAACTTGAAAATGTCCATTTTGTAAAAGAGTTTTATTTCAATTTTTCAACTGGAAAATAAAGGGTCGTCTAAAATCGTCTATTCTTTACACAAGTGCAACCTTCTATCCAACTTTATTGATATACAAGGGTGGGATATAATTGGTTATTTTAATCCGGCACCATTTATCTGTGAGAGTCAACAGCGGTTGTTTTCACTCATGTCGAAGTGGATTTATTGTCCCAGTCGTTGTTTTTCGGTAATATTTGAGTGGGTTTTTGTCCAAGCGGTTGTGTATGTTTATATCCGTCTGCTATATTTTATTTTAGGAAATGAATGCTGATAGCAAATTTTAGTAGTCTCTGATAATTTGTTCACAGACTACATGTATAGATTGTCCTTTTAGTGTTTGAAATATCGTACATTGTATAATGTATAATGCCCGACTATCTTTTGAGAATGTAAGTTGACCTCTATATATCTTTGTTTTATTGTTTGTGTCCTGGAGATAAAGTCTCATTAAACTCAGCAACTTTTTTTAAATTGGAGAAGGGTTTTTAAAGTAACCAGTTTGTGGTTATGTTTGTGCATGTATCAAATCAAATTCAAAATCAAAATCTTAAAGAATCAACCACAGTCAAAAGGAAAGTACGTCGTCCGTAATAATGATTGTGGTAAAATATTGGTACTAAAATTTACCTCTTGAATTTCATACTTCAAACTAACCATGTACTAGTTTTGAAAAATAGATACTACATCATAAAGTTGGAAGCAATGAAAAATAGTTACAGAATTTGGGCCAAATCGATTTTACCGAAATTCCTAAAGGATGAACTCTTGCAAAAATATTGTATCTTTACGATTAAATAGTTGCTTCTCATCATCTGCCTAAATCACACCTATGAAAAAAGGATGTATACAAGATTTTCTATGTCTATGATCGCAACAAGAAATAGAAAATAATTTTATCGACAGGCCTCATTTAATGACAAAACTGATTTTAAAGTCATATGAAACTTCAAATTAAAAAACATGATGCATATGTTTTTATAACTAAATGGCTAGTTTTTATTATTATTATAAAACTTATGTACATATACTTTTTGTCTGAAGAAAATTCTATAATTTGTCCAAATTTAGAAGAAATTGACTTTTTTTTAATTGTTTGCTTCCAGTAAACAATTCGCCGATATTTTTTCCGTATGCAGTGAACTCAGCGTGACCATTCACGTAAAAATCCGGTGATCGCAATACGTATTGGTCTGTCATTGAAATAACTTACTAGTATCTTATTGTACATGTTATACACGTGATCAATATCCATGCTTCTTTGTTGATTGTTTACTATTTAACAGGGTTCGACACTAACGGTAGTCCGGTAGTCCGGTGCCCTTAAAATCTAGGAGGACTACCCAAAATTTTGTGTATGATCTGGCTATTTCAACATGTTCAATGCTAAAAATGTCATAAAAGTCCTAATAATTTTACATTTTTCCAAAACAGTGATGGCATTGGTAGTAATGTACGTAAATTTTTCATATTTATGTTTTATGTTTTGATATTATGAAAGCACTTTCGAGATCCAGATTTCTGATTAGAATCATCACAGTGTTTGTAACGCACGTGGTTTTCAATGTAATAAGTACCATCTTTGTTTCCGTTTCTTTCCCCTCCCCGAAAAGTACCTTTCAGGTTGAAAATGTCTGACAACCAAAATATACGTGAAAAAAACTGCAAAAAAGACAGCAAAGGTCAGCAATAAAAACGTACATGTGTTAAAAAAACTTCCCAATTTGGATAAACAAATTTCATCCCCCCCCCAAAAAAAAAACGGTAGAGGTAGTTTTGAAAAAAGACAACAATATCACTGAATTTTTCTTGGAGGCTTTCCTGTTAAAAAAAACATATGTATGCCATTCAAAACAGTATTAAGGCATTTTGTTTCAGGAACTTATCCACTAAATGGATTTCAATAGTGATGATGAAGATGACCTCTACTACACAAACAAAGACATTGTATCACTTCAACAAAAATCTTATAAACTGTTTGAAGAATTAATGAAAAATTAAAACATTGACTGATTTTTATCCTTTTTTTCTAAATAATTCTGGAATAAAAGGTCAAATAACTCCTCCAAACAAGGCCTTAGAAATTGTCTCAGATTGCAGGATTTTGCATCTCATTTTTCAAAATTTTCTTGCGGGGGAAAGTTCAGGAAGAATAAAATTGATTCACTGAATGTTAACTTTTATCTGAAAAAAACCAAAATATTTTCAAAACTCAAATGAACATTTGTGTGCTTTTGAGGTGCTCAGATGGCGGGAAATTGCATCTTGAAAAATTTTAATTGGGGGAGGGCATGCCCCAAACCCCTAGCTAATTCGGGCCGCGTTGCGGCCCTCACAAGTGAAAGAGGTAGCCTACCAGGACTACCCCAAACTTTTTCTTGGTAGTCCTGTGGACTACATATCCTCTAATGTTAGTGTCTAACCCTGCTATAAGGTGACAATCGGTAAAATACGGCTTCAAAACACGACAATTAATTAGCTGCCATATTTTCACATTATAACAGACCGAGAGAATTTTTTTTACGATTATACGATATTGATGCGTAAAATATTATAAAGTCGGACATATAGTGAATATTCATGAAATATTTGTCGCTGAACGCAGTTGTTATTCTATTTATAGTTTAATCAGTTAAGACTTTAATGGTTAAATCATTATAATGTTATATACTAGTATCCTGATTTTGTGGTGATGTTCAAAATGTTAATTAAGTCGGACTCTATATTGACGGTGCTTAAAAACCTAGACCGACGCCAACTATGAAGAAACTGAGAACACTGTTCGTCTTTTGGAGCCCTCGATGATATCAGTTCTTGCATGGGCCTTTATATCAAAATACAGTAACTGAGCTATATTTTCTTCAATATATATCTTTATTGTTTGTAATATTTATTATGTTATAAAAACCATCATTTATTTCATTTATTTCCATATTGTCGTTTTTTTTTATATAGTATTCTAGAAAAAGAAATAGAAATGAAATAAAACATTCCAACTCGAACATAAAAAAATCACTGAATATACGCAAGGTACGCTACATGTACTCAAGTTTAAAGGTTAGTCCCGAGTATGTTGGAAATTCCCTCGAATGTGCGAGATGTCTAATAAATCGATTAACGAGGATAACGTGCATGTGCTTGTAGGTAATGTGTTGACGTTACGTTACGCATCGTTTATAGTAACGTCATTCAAATATGTATGGCAACGTAACAATGTGAAAAACATCGTCTCGGCGCTCAAAGGGTTAAGGAACAGATCTGTTCCAAAACCAACGTGTCACAATGATCCTTAATCATAGCGATCACCATTATATGACTTCATACAACTTTGAATCTGCATGTCTTTTGTTAAAAGTATAACGAAAAACAACAACATTAAAGCAAAGTCAACCATGAATTATAAAAGGACATTATAAGAATACAAATGTTATTGTTATTGTGTTGTCGTCCATACTCTTTCTGGTAATCATACATATTAATTTTCGGGAAATCGTATGACATATATTGCAGCTACCGCCAGGGAAAATGCAACTGTTTGAAAAGTTCGATAAACGTTTACGATTATGATTTTATTAGTATATTGATTTTTATTTTGATTTTAGTAGTTTTATTGATTTGCTTACTGATGTAAGGTACATCCTCATAACATTTTACTCAAATCCCGAGCCAAAACGATACCGGAAAAGATTTCTGCGCAGATGCGGGAAAATAAAAAAAGTCTGAAAAAAAAAAAGTTAACGATTTTGAGTTCATTAGTACAATGAAAATTTCGGGAAATTTTCCGATTTTTTTTTTTTTTTTTTTTTATTGATTTTTCTATTGTTATAGGGGACTTCGTCCCCTTATAAACATTATTGATACCATAGCTACAAATTAAAGCCTGCAGAAACTTCTATTTATGAATAACCTTAATTTAACTAATTACTAAATTCGAGTACCACGAAAAGACAAAATAATGAAACTGTGATGACTGGACGATATATTCAGAATGAACTGACGAAATGCATGAACTTTTCGCCTTAACTAATACAATACTGTGATGATTTTGAATCTTAGGTTAGATAGTTTACCTTAGTTACAGTTCGGTAGAAGCCTCATTTTATATATTTATATAAACTTTAATAAAACATAGAAACGAATAAGATATTCGGCGGGTAAACCTTGGGTCAGGTCAAATGTGATACTAGTAATGAGGCACTTTGAAAAAATCCCCCTCCTTCAAGAATGGTACGGATACCAACCAGACACAAGTTGTTTCCTTTTTCCATTTTCCTTTTTCGATATTCAAATTTTGAAAAATATTTTAAGTCCAAACTGAATTTTTTTTTTCACAAAAAAAATTTTTTTCCCTCAAAATTTTTTTTTTCCTCAAAATTTTTTTTCCTCAAAAAGTTTTTTCCTCAAATTTTTTTTTTCCTTAATAAATTTTTTTTCCTCAAAATTTTTTTTCCTCAAAAAATTTTTTCCTCAAAACTTTTTTTGTTCAAAGTTTTTTTTCCCTCATTTTTTTTTCCGTTTCCTTATTCGGTTTTTATTTCCTTATTCGATTTTCATTTCCTTATTCAGTTTCTATTTCCTTATTCGGTTTCTATTTCCTTATTCAATTTTCATTTCTTTATTTAGTTTCTTTTTCCTTATTCGGTTTCTATTTCCTTATTAGATTTTCATTTCCTTATTCGATTTTCATTTCCTTATTCGGTTTCTTTTTCCTTATTCGATTTTCATTTTCTTATTTGGTTTCTGTTTCCTTATTTGGTTTCTATTCCTTATTTGATTTTCATTTCCTTATTCGGTTTCCTTTTCCTTTTCGATATTCAAATTTTGAAAAATATTATAAGTCCAAACTGAATTTTTTTTCACAAAAATTTTTTTCCTCAAAATTTTTTTCACAAAATTTTATTTTCCTCAAAAATTTTTTCCTCAAAATTTTTTTCCTCAAAATTTTTTTTCCTTAAAAATTTTTTTCCTCAAATTTTTTTTTCCTTAAAATTTTTTTCCTCAAAGATTTTTTTCCTCAAAATTTTTCCTCAAAATTTTTTCCTCATTTTTCCGTTTCTTTATTCGGTTTCTATTTCCTTATTCGATTTTCATTTCCTTTATTCAGTTTCTATTTCCTTATTCGGTTTCTATTTCCTTATTCAATTTTCATTTCCTTATTCAGTTTCTATTTTCTTATTCGGTTTCTATTAATTTCCTTATTCAATTTTCATTTCCTTATTCGGTTTCTTTTTCCTTATTCGGTTTCTATTTCCTTATTCGATTTTCATTTTCTTATTCGATTTCTTTTCCTTATTCGATTTTCATTTCCTTATTCGGTTTCTGTTTCCTTATTTGGTTTCTATTTCCTTATTCGATTTTCATTTCCTTATTTGGTATTCCTTTTGCCTTTTCGATATTCAAATTTTTGAAAATATAATATGTCCAAACTGAATTTTTTTTTCACAAAATTTTTTTTCCTCAAAATTTTTTTTTTTTTTTTTTTCCTTAATTTTCATTTCCTTATTTCCTTATCTGGTTTCTATTTCCTTATTCGGTTTCTATTTCCTTTTTTCGATTTTCATTTCCTTATTCAGTTTCTTTTTCCTTATTCAATTTTCATTTCCTTATTCAATTTTCATTGCCTTATTCGGTTTCTATCTCATTCTGTTTCTATTTCCTTATTCGATTTTCATTTCCTTATTCGGTTTCTATTTCCTTATTCGATTTTCATTTCCTTATTCAGTTTCTTTTTCCTTATTCAATTTTCATTTCCTTATTGGGTTTCTATTTCCTTATTCTGTTTCTATTTCCTTATTCGATTTTCATTTCCTTATTCGATTTTCATTTTCTTGTTCAATTTTTATTTCCTTATTCGGTTTCTGTTTCCTTATTTGATTTTCATTTCCTTATTCGGTTTCTGTTTCCTTATTCGATTTTCATTTCCTTATTCAGTTTCTATTTCCTTATTCGGTTTCTATTTCCTTATTCGATTTTCATTTCCTTATTCGGTTTCTGTTTCCTTATTCGATTTTCATTTCCTTATTCAGTTTCTATTTCCTTATTCGGTTTCTATTTCCTTATTCGGTTTCTATTTCCTTATTCAATTTTCATTTCCTTATTTAGTTTCTTTTTCCTTATTCGGTTTCTATTTCCTTATTCGATTTTCATTTCCTTATTCGATTTTCATTTCCTTATTCGATTTTCATTTCTTTATTCGGTTTCTTTTCCTTATTCGATTTTCATTTTCTTATTCGGTTTCTGTATCCTTATTTGGTTTCTATTTCCTTATTTGATTTTCATTTCCTTTTTCGGTTTCCTTTTTCCTTTTCGATATTCAAATTTTGAAAATATTATAAGTCCAAACTGAATTTGTTTTTTCACAAAAAATTTTTTCCCTCAACATTTTTTTCACAAAAATTTTATTTTCCTCAAAAATTTTTTTCCTCAAAATTTTTTTCCTCAAAATTTTTTCCTCATTTTTTCCGTTTCCTTATTCGGTTTCTATTTCCTTATTCGATTTTCATTTCCTTTATTCAGTTTCTATTTCCTTATTCGGTTTCTATTTCCTTATTCAATTTTCATTTCCTTATTCGGTTTCTTTTTCCTTATTCGGTTTCTATTTCCTTATTCGATTTTCATTTCCTTATTCGATTTCTTTTTCCTTATTCGATTTTCATTTCCTTATTCGGTTTCTGTTTCCTTATTTGGTTTCTATTTCCTTATTCGATTTTCATTTCCTTATTTGGTATTCCTTTTGCCTTTTCGATATTCAAATTTTTGAAAAATATAATATGTCCAAACTGAATTTTTTTTTTTCACAAAAATTTTTTTTTCCCTCAAAATTTTTTTTCACAAAATTTTTTTTCTTTTTTTTTTTCCTTAATTTTCATTTCCTTATTTCCTTATCTGGTTTCTATTTCCTTATTCGGTTTCTATTTCCTTTTTTCGATTTTCATTTCCTTATTCAGTTTCTTTTTCCTTATTCAATTTTCATTTCCTTATTCAATTTTCATTGCCTTATTCGGTTTCTATCTCATTCTGTTTCTATTTCCTTATTCGATTTTCATTTCCTTATTCGGTTTCTATTTCCTTATTCGATTTTCATTTCCTTATTCAGTTTCTTTTTCCTTATTCAATTTTCATTTCCTTATTGGGTTTCTATTTCCTTATTCTGTTTCTATTTCCTTATTCGATTTTCATTTCCTTATTCGATTTTCATTTTCTTGTTCAATTTTATTTCCTTATTCGGTTTCTGTTTCCTTATTTGATTTTCATTTCCTTATTCGGTTTCTGTTTCCTTATTCGATTTTCATTTCCTTATTCAGTTTCTATTTCCTTATTCGGTTTCTATTTCCTTATTCGATTTTCATTTCCTTATTTAGTTTCTTTTCCTTATTCGGTTTCTATTTCCTTATTCGATTTTCATTTCCTTATTCGATTTTCATTTCTTTATTCGGTTTCTTTTCCTTATTCGATTTTCATTTTCTTATTCGGTTTCTGTATCCTTATTTGGTTTCTATTTCCTTATTTGATTTTCATTTCCTTTTCGGTTTCCTTTTCCTTTTCGATATTCAAATTTTGAAAATATTATAAGTCCAAACTGAATTTGTTTTTTCACAAAAAATTTTTTCCCTCAACATTTTTTTCACAAAATTTTTATTTTCCTCAAAAATTTTTTCCTCAAAATTTTTTCCTCAAAATTTGTTTTCCTTAAAAATTTTTTTCCTCAAAATTTGTTTCCCTCATTTTTTCCGTTTCCTTATTCGGTTTCTATTTCCTTATTCGATTTTCATTTCCTTTATTCAGTTTCTATTTCCTTATTCGGTTTCTATTTCCTTATTCAATTTTCATTTCCTTATTCGGTTTCTATTTCCTTATTCGATTTTCATTTCCTTATTCGATTTCTTTTTCCTTATTCGATTTTCATTTCCTTATTCGGTTTCTGTTTCCTTATTTGGTTTCTATTTCCTTATTCGATTTTCATTTCCTTATTTGGTATTCCTTTGCCTTTTCGATATTCAAATTTTGAAAATATAATATGTCCAAACTGAATTTTTTTTCCTCAAAATTTTTTTACAAAAATATTTATTTTCCTTAAAAATTTTTTCCTCAAAATTTTTTCCTCAAAATTTTTTTTCCTTAAAAATTCGTTTTCCTCAAAATTTTTTTTCCTTAAAATTTTTTTCCTCAAAGATTTTTTCCTCAAAATTTTTCGTCAAAATTTTTTTTTCCTCATTCCATTTCCATTTCCTTTTCGGTTTCTTTTCCTTATTCGATTTTCATTTTCGATTTTCATTTCCTTTATTCAGTTTCTATTTCCTTATTCGGTTTCTATTTCTTTATTCAATTTTCATTTCCTTATTCAGTTTATATTTCCTTATTCGGTTTCTATTTCCTTATTCAATTTTCATTTCCTTATTCAATTTCTTTTCCTTATTCGGTTTCTATTTCCTTATTCGATTTTCATTTCCTTATTTGATTTCTTTCTCCTTATTCGATTTTCATTTCCTTATTCGGTTTCCTTTTCCTTTTCGATATTCAAATTTTGAAAAATATTATAAGTCTAAACTGATTTTTTTTTTTCACAAAATTTTTTTCCTCAAAATTTTTTTTCTCAAAATATGTTTTCCTCAAATTTTTTTCTTTTTTTCCTCAAAATTTTTTTTCCTTAAGTTTCATTTCCTTATTCGGTTTCTATTACCTTTTCGATTTTCATTTCCTTATTCAGTTTCTTTTCCTTATTCAATTTTCATTTCCTTATTCAATTTTCATTTCTTATTCGGTTTTATTCATTCTGTTTCTATTTCCTTATTCGGTTTCTATTTTCTTATTCTGTTTCTTATTATTTCCTTATTCGATTTTCATTTCCTTATTCGGTTTCTATTTCCTTATTCTTATTCGATTTTCTTGTTCATTTCCTTATTCAGTTTCTATTTCCTTATTCGGTTTCTATTTCATTATTCGATTTTCATTTCCTTATTCGGTTTGTATTTCCTTATTCCTTATTTAAACGGCGTGCATCAGATTCAAGTTATCAATGCAAACAAACAGCTTAACAGTCAGTAAAACATATTGAGGTTCTTGAAGTAGAAGAAACAGCACTTCTATCTTGCTAAAGAGGGACGACAGATCCCAAAGGAAAGTCAAACTCATAAAATAAACTGACTAACTAATAAACTTGCTAAAGGACAAGACCGGGACTTATTCTTAAAAACCCACATATTTGATCGATTTCTATTTAAATGAGCTTTCTATTCATTAGATTTTCATGTTTAAGGTCGGGAGACATGAGAAACGGGGTGGGAGAAAGGAGAAAGGGGCGAGAGAAAGGAGAATACAGACTTGGATAAACAAAACTGAAGTAAAAAGTTAAAATGTGACAACTTTTCTAGTCTTAGAATTTTTCAAGAACAGAAGTGTTTAAAATTACTATTGGATGCAAAATCAGATATTTGCATAGGCTTTAAAATTTAGGTTAATCTTTTTTTATTACTAAATGAAGCATATCAAGATTTAAATTGTTATTTCAATCAAAGACTATCAGTAACTTGCCAAAAATAAATGTAAAAGGGGTTGACGTTTTAAATTCTTTTATCAATTTCTAAAAGTTGAACAAAAAAAAAACAATCGTTTAAGCACTATGGAATTCAGTGGAGCGATGAAATGCACAAATGTGCTAAAGGGAAGCTCTGCAGTAAATGCACTTTTTAGACAAATTTTGGTCTTGAAAGATACCTTATTTTGTGTCTAAAACATGATCAGAGTAGGAATTTCACTCGATTGCATTTCCCTTCTCACAAGCTGGGTACAACTCAGGTGCACCTCTAATGAAGTTGAAAATGAATAACAAAATTTTACTTTTATATGCATTATCTCAAGATGACGAGAAATAGTTTGAATTCCCTTACAAACTTAACCTGCCCCAACCTGAACTCCAAGAAAAAACAAAATGAAATGTCCTTAATCAAATGGCAAAATAAAAAGCTCACACACATCAAGCGAATAGAAATTCCTGGCTTGTAACAGGCAATTCCTTATATAGAAAATGGTTCATTCAACTTTGTTGCATAGCAAGCTTAACTCTCACTTGTATGAAAGTCGCATATTCCTTTATATTAACAACAAAGTGTGAGCAAAAGAAACAGTCATAATTGAGAAAAATGTCAAATATTGGGGTAAAGCCGTCATCGTTGTGATATAATTTTCAATAATACAAAAAGAAACAACTCTTGTGTGTGAATGGTTTAGATTGTAGAAAAACAATTTGTTACCAGATTATGGATGTGTTTTATTTTATGTTGTACTTTGCGCATGTCATTTAACAACGTCTGTTCCCCGCAAATATTAAAAAGAACTGACTCTATGCATCTGACTGAGGGTGACATGCCAGTTATGTACACCTTCTTGCAATATTTTAACATATCATTTTGTTTCGCATATACATATGAATATGAGCCCACATGGCACCGTCCCTTGCAGTTAAGCTAAATATAATTGAGATAAGTTCCTGAGTAATATATTCACTACTCTCTAGATGTGTCTGGGACGGGGGTATTTAATATACTCCTATATATCAATATTGTTTATTTGTTCAGACGTATATATGATATTTTCTTTTTACATACATATAATAACTGAGGCGTTTCTGGTGTGTACTGGTAACTAATGTATCCTGTTTCGAATATTATATTCAAAAACTATAATGGTATCGTATTTATATGCCATAGCAATACTCATATAAAGAGTGAATGATACAGAAAAATTACATTGACATTGTGTTGACTTATATAATAGTCACATTAATCAAAAACGTTTGTGTGTACATATATGGTGTTATATTGGAGATTTTGGATGCCAAAGCCTTCCTCACTTCGTAGCTTCACCACTGAAAATAGGTACCATGCTCAGTAAAAATATATTACTGTACATATGCAATTGTACTAGCGTACAGTTATTTATTAAACTAGAAATCATAAATGATAATGCTTTTAAGCATTTCTTTGCCGCGACACTATACATAGCAATCATTCTGACCTTTAAAGCAAAACAAAATATATTTACAATTCAAAACTTCTGTTAATTAAGGTCATTAATAGTGTGATACGTTTCAAAACAGACCAATGTATTTAAATTATAAATAAATGTCTTTAGAAATTATAAGGAAATGCTTCCAATATTTCATTATTTTCTCATTTTAAATGATAAGTAATTACAAAATAACTTTAAATGATAAAATATGAAATTTGAACTTAAAAAGGGGAGATAAAACTCAACAAACTGCCTTTAACGCGGACATTTTAGGCTTACCTTACTAAACGATGACAAAACATTAACTATATGAAAGTCTAAAGTATATATAACATGCCTTTATTAGCTCTTTCCAACTTTAAGTAGAAAAACCTTTTGATTTTCTTCTGATAATTATTATAAGGTCTTGCCAATTTTCAATGGAAAGACCTTTTGATATTTTTCTGATTATTTTTTTTCTTCCGCCAAATTTTGTTCGCGGTATGTCAAAATGTTTCGCAAAATGTTTCGCAGGATGTCGCTTACATATTTAGTATATGCTATCGGTGGCCTATTATATATATAAAAGTTGTTAATTTCTGTGTCATTTTTGGTCTCTTTTGGAGAGTTGTCCCATTTGCAATCATACCACATCTTCTTTTTATAATACTTTAACACAATGATTTGTTAGATTTGGTGGTGTAATGGTTTGCATGTTTGCATGATAATGAGATGCTCTCTGCTATCAGGTGTTCGAATCGCATAACTTTTATCATTTTTTTTTATCTCCTCCTAGATTTAGGTCCTAAAGGAGTAGCTCCAGTAAGACCACTTTTTGGCCCCAAAATATTGCAGTTTTACAAAACTGTTAAAATGTAAACTTTTAGTTATTTATTGGAAAGTAGAATGCTTCTGCTACATAAATATGGGCTGTTTTTATCAATACAATGCACATATTATATCGGGTACTAGCATCATTAAGTCATGATAAATTACTGAAATCTTCACAATTTTAGCATTTTAGTTAAATTTTAGACGGTTTCCGTCGTAAATGAAAGTGGCCGCATTTGTGTTCATTCTTAATATTGAAATGCAAGTTGTATTTAATGATAATATAGTATAACATATATAAAGGTTGAGGATGAACACGGATGCGGACACTTTCATTTTTTACAAAAACATCTGAAAAGTGACATTTTTGTCATATTTGATAGATTTTTCATATTTAAGCTTGAATCAGAGCGTTTTAATAAGTTAATCAGTTAAAATCTTTCATATAAACTAATTGAATCAACTGAAATAGACACTTATGTGTTTGAAAAGTGTCAAAATCTTTCGTCAGATGAACCTGAAATTTGAGACCAAAATCGGACCTTTCAGGACCTACTCCTTTACATCATATTTGAATGTTTTAAAACTTTAATTTAACTGAATTGCGAAAAATATACAAAAGCTAGTCTAAATAATTACGACGTCTGGCAAGGCTATTTTATCGTCTCAACGCGAGTTTCTGGGTACAGATGTGCAGCTGGTATTCAAGAACAACCCAATTCATACATTGAAGTCTTGTGAAATCACGACCCATAAACATATTTTATGGCAATATCATAACCCATTCATATATTCCTCAGTTATCAAATACTTACTCTTTATATTTTAAGTTGATTTTAAACGATTAAACAGCATTTGTACAAAAATCTAATCGAAAGATGCAAATTACTGACCCATTGACATATTACCTTCAAGTTGTGAAATCGTAACCCATTGATATAATATTCTTATCACAAAAGGGACCCATTCCAGCGGCACATAATTATGTATTTACCTTGATAACTCGTGTGCACAAGTCAATAACTCGTGTGTACCAGTTAATAACTTGTGTGTACCAGCTAATAACTCGTGTGCACTAGCTAATAACTCGTGTACACCAGATAATAACTCTAGTACAAGCTTATAACTTGTGTGCATCAGCTTATAACTCGTGCGCATCAGCTTACAAAAATAACTCGTGCGCATCAGTTAATTACTCGTGCGCATCAGTTAATTACTCGTGCACATCAGTTGTTTTACTCGTGAGCACAAGTTATTAACTCATGCGCATTAGTTAATAACTCGTGCGCTCCAGTTAGTAAATCGTGCGCATCAGTTAGTATTTCGTCCGCATCAGTTAGTTACAAATACATGTTTTATTTTAGGCAGTTAAGTCGCTTATGCGAGCACCCTAGATTAATGTTCTATCCAATTAATGCTAAAATAGGTGCCGTTGTTATTATCTACATGTAGGTGGCAATTATTTCATTTATAACTAATTTGGCACTTTTCATACTTTAATTCTGGAATACAAAAGTATGACCAGGAAAACCTTAAATGTTCGTCGAACCACCCAAAAGTTTTGAAGTTACATATAAGAAGTAGTGCTCAATAGAAATTTTTATGTAGTTTATTATCCCCTGTGCTTTTGGCTATTAGATGTCAGAGAACAATTGTGTGGAATTTTTCATTGCCGAAAATCTGTAATTACAAGTCGTTTATATTTTCCAAATGGCAAAATGCGCAGGAATATTGTTCATTGGCGGCAATTTCAACTTGTCTTGCCAAATAAGGTTGTTGTTTTGGCCAAATAAGGTTGTTGTTTTATGAAAGTAACCAGGTCATGAAACAGATCCAGAAATGGACGTTGATGAGATGTTTTAAGTAATGTAGAAAACTCGTCTCCGAGACAAGTCGGACCGAATCCAGTCAAACCGTGTAAATTAAGCCTCGGTCACATCTTACCGGCTAGCACGAACGGACGACTAACGGATGAAAATAAAAGTTGTCCGTTGACAAAATTGTTATCCGTTGGGAGTCGTTTATGTACTGACCAAATAAAACGGAGGCGTAACGAATGCATAACGGACACACACCGGATATGTAACGTACGAGAAACGGAAACGTACCGGACAGAACGGATGTCGAACGTACATCCAACGGACGAGTACCGCATAAAACGGACACCTAACGGAAGTGTACTAGATAAAACGGATGAACAAGATATACGGAAAAATTAAAGGTGACAATAATAATACATGTAAATGGCATAAATATTGAAAATGTTTCTGTGTAACTGGTTTTGGTTTGTTCTTCAAAATGCCGCCAAAGGGCAGTGTCTGGTCTGAATAAGATCTGCTTGATTGTGAAGACGTGCCCTTACTCTAAGATCGATTATGAATAATATGAATTCATGAACCTCAAGAAATCTGACTTATCAATAATTGGCATTACTGATGTGAAATTTTCAATTGGCATTTATCCGTTTCAGATCCGTTCATCATCCGTCTTGTCTCCATTATACGTCCGGTAGAAGTCCGTTTCACATTCGTTCAACATCCGTTTTATCCGTTAAACGTCCGGTTGAAGTCCGTTGGTGTAATTTATCTACTTGACCTCCAACGGATTTATAACGGACACGTAACGGATACAAAACGGAAACGAAACGGACGAGTACCGTACAAAACAGACGCCTACCGGACGTTCAACCGACACTTCATCCGTTGGACGTCCGTTCAAAGTTTTGAACATGCTCAAAATTTTCCATCCGATAAAACGTACGCTTAACGGACATGAAACGGATATGAACGGACGTCTAACGGATAAGAACGGACGTATAACGGATAAGAACGGATGTCTAACGGACATGAACGGACTGAAAAAGTTATACGTTAGGCATCCGTTCGAGCTATCCGTTAAGGTGTGACCGAGGCTTTAAGGTGTGACCGAGGCTTACAGAAGACAACTCGGAACGCATGTTAGATTTACTAAGGGTTTCATAAAATGTTATACTAAAATCCCGGCGGAGTCAGCAATCTTTTGTTTGTGTATACTATTGGGGTCTATTTACGGGCCTAAAGAAGGGCTTGATTAACTGTAGAACCCTATGGGATTTAATTTTTTAAATTTTCAAATGACTATTTCTCGAAAACAGTAAGTGATAGACACACACGGTCTTCAGTAATGAGAACAGGACAATATAACAAATCAAATAAAATAAAGGATGAGTTCAGGGGGGTCACACCAACCCTTTCAATTTGAAAAATGTGCTTTTATCTATCTTGTACATGGTCGCGATCCCCACCTCTAAACCATATACATGTATATGGGACAATAAAACAAATCAAATGAAAATAAATTGGGGAATCCCGGTGTCACCCAACCTCCTTCTGTTTGAGAATTTGTAAACGGTCAAGATCCCCACCCCTTAGCCATATATATGCATGTATGGGACAATATAACAAATCAAATGAAATATATTGGGAGTCCGTGGGGTCACCCAATCCCTCCTGTTTGTGAATTTGGAATTGGTCGAGATCCCAACCCCTAAATCATAAATATTTATGTATGGTACAATTAAACAAATCAAATGAAATATAGACAGTGTCCCTTGGATGACCACACCCCTCCTGTTTAAGAACTTGTAAAGAGTCGACATCCCCACCACTAAACCATATATATTCATAGATATAAGAAGATGTGGTATGAGTGCCAATGAGACAACTCTCCATCCAAGTCAAAATTTATAAAAGTTAACCATTTTAGGTCAAAGTACGGTCTTCAACACGGAGCCTTGGCTCACACCGAACAGTAAGCTATAAAGGGCCCCAAAAATTACTAGTGTAAAACCATTCAAACGGGAAAACCAACGGCCTAATCTATATAAAAAACGAGAAACGAGAAACACTTATGAACCACATCAACAAACGACAACTACTGAACATCAGATTCCTGACTTAGGACAGGTGCAAACAAACGCAGCGGGTTTAAACGTTTTAATGGTACCAAACCTTCACCCTTTTTCTGAAACAATAGTGTAACATCACAACATAGAAAGACACACTATAAAATATCAACTGAAATAGCTTAACTCAATCAAAGGACATATTAACACCATTGAACATACACTGAACAAATAAATTTGACCTATGACACAATGCAAATACAAAATAAATAAACTAAGGAAGAATAACAAAAGTAACATGTTATATCGGTATGAAATGTATGGAACAATATAACAAATCAAATAAAATATAGGGAGTCCTGGGTCACCCAACCCCTCCTGTTTGAGAACATGGAATTAGTCGAGATCCCTACCCTAAACCATATATATTCATGTATGGAACAATAAGACAAATCAAATGAAATATAGGGGAGTCCTGGGATCACCACACCCCTCCTGTTTGAGAACTTGGAATTGGTCGAGATCCCAACCTCTAAACCATATATATTCATGGGGGCAATAAAACAAATCAAATGAAAATTGGGAAAGTCCCTGGGGTCAGACAAATTAAACAAAATATAGGGAGTCCTTGGGTCAGCCACCGCCTCCTGTTAGAGATCTTGTAAAATATCGAGATCCTAAACCATATATATTTATGTATGAGACAACAACAAAAATTAAACTGAACAAGGAAACAGAAACCGAATAAGGAAATAAAACAGAATAAGGAAATGAAAATCGAAAAGGAAATAGAAACCAAATAAGGAAAAAAAAACGAATAAGGAAATGAAAATTGAATAAGGAAATAGAAACTGAATAAGGAAATAGAAACCGAATAAGGAAATGAAAATTGAATAAGGAAATGGAAACTGAATAAGGAAATAGAAACCGAATAAGGAAATGAAAATCGAATAAGAAAACAGAAACCGAATAAGGAAATGAAAATCGAATAAGGAAATAGAAACCGAATAAGGAAAAAACCGAATAAGGAAATGAAAGTTGTATAGGAAATAGAAACCAAATAAGGAAATGAAAATTCAATAAGGAAATAGAAACCGAACAAGGAAACAGAAACTGAATAAGGAAATGAAAATCAAATAAGAAAACAGAAACCGAATAAGGAAATGAAAATCGAATAAGGAAATGAAAATTGAATAAGGAAATAGAAACCGAATAAGGAAATAGAAACCGAATAAGGAAATGAAAATTGAATAAGGAAATAGAAACTGAATAAGGAAATAGAAACCGAATAAGGAAACAGAAACTGAATAAGGAAATGAAAATCAAATAAGAAAACAGAAACCGAATAAGGAAATGAAAATCGAATAAGGAAATGAAAATTGAATAAGTAATGAAAATCGAATAAGGAAATAGAAACCAAATAAGGAAAAGAAACCGAATAAGGAAATGAAAATTGAATAAGGAAATAGAAACTGAATAAGGAAATAGAAACCGAATAAAGAAATAGAAACCAAATAAGGAAATGAAAATCGAAAAGGAAATAGAAACCAAATAAGGAAAGAGAAACCGAATAAGGAAATGAAAATTGAATAAGGAAATAGAAACTGAATAAGGAAATAGAATCCGAATAAGGAAATGAAAATTGAATAAGGAAATGGAAACTGAATAAGGAAATAGAAACCGAATAAGGAAATGAAAATCGAAAAGGAAATAGAAACCAAATAAGGAAAAAAACGAATAAGGAAATGAAAATCGAAAAGGAAATAGAAACCAAATAAGGAAAAGATACCGAATAAGGAAATGAAAATTGAATAAGGAAATAGAAACTGAATAAGGAAATAGAAACCGAATAAGGAAATGAAAATCGAATAAGGAAATAGAAACTGAATAAAGAAACGGAAAAAAATGAGGAAAAAAATTTTGAGGAAAATTTTTTGAGGAAAACAAATTTTGAGGAAAAAAATTTTGAGGAGAAAATTTTGAGGAAAAAAAATTTTGTGAAAAATTTTTTTGTGAAAACAAATTTTGAGGGAAAAAACATTTTGTGAAAAAAACTTCAGTTTGGACTTAAAATATTTTTCAAAATTTGAATATCTAAAAAGGAAAAAGGAAACCGAATGAGGAAATGAAAATCGAATAAGGAAATAGAAACCAATTAGGAAACAGAAACCGAATAAGGAAATGAAAATCGAATAAAGAAAAAGAAACCGAATAAGGAAATAAAAATCGAATAAGGAAATGAAAATCGAATAAGAAAATGAAAACCGAATAAGGAAAAAGAAACCGAATAAGGAAATGAAAATCGAATAAGGAAATGAAAATCGAATTAGGAAAGAAAAACCAAATAAGGAAATAGAAACTGAATAAGGAAATAGAAACCGAATAAGGAAATAGAAACTGAATAAGGAAATAGAAACCGAATCAGGAAATAGAAACTGAATAAGGAAACAGAAACCGAATAAGGAAATAGAAACCGAATAAGGAAATGAACATCGAATTAGGAAATGAAAATCGAACAAGGAAATGAAAATCAGATAAGGAAATAGAAACCGAATAAGGAAAAAGAAACCGAATAGGGAAATGAAAATTGAATAAGGAAATAGAAACCGAATCAGGAAAAAGAAACCGAATAAGGAAATGAAAACTGAAGAAGAAAATAGAAAGCGAATAAGGAAATAGGAACCGAATAAGGAAATAGAAACTGAATAAGGAATTGAAAATCAAATAAGGAAACAGAAACCGAATAAGGAAATGAAAATCGAATAAGGAAATAGAAACCGAATAAGGAAACAGAAAAGAAATGAGAGAAAAAAATTTTAAACAAAAATTTTGAGGAAAAAAATTTGAGGAAAAAAATTTTGTGAAAAAGATTTTGAGGAAAACATTTTTTTGTGAAAAAAAATTCAGTTTGGACTTATAATATTTTTCAAAATTTGAATATCGAAAAGGAAAAGGAAACAACTTGTGTCTGGTCGGATACCATTGTGGTATATAAGCAGGAGCGATTCCTTGCTCTTGGTCATTCGTCTGAAGTCTTCGAAGACGATGGTCATGATA
>CM029606.1:60349263-60591320 GCA_017311375.1 Mytilus coruscus
CGACTTGTGTCAATTTAACATCTTGGTTTTATTGCCTATATGTATTAAAATGCCACATTAGAATTGAAGGACCAGAAATAAGTAAATGCTGAATTAAAAGTTATTTATCCTTTTTTTAAATTTTATGATTTATATACGTTAATTAAAACGGATCTTAAGAGTCCTCATATTAATTATTTTCACAAGTCAATCTATCTTACAAAATTCTGAGTGTTCACATTGTTAAAATATATATTCCTGCTGATTGACTGACCATGAGAGAAATGTGTTTAAATCGAATCATAACTTTTTACTTTACTTGAATATGCCGAATCCTATATTTAACTGTTTTGTAATTTATTAAGTCCATCAGTTTAGAAATATCTAATTGTCTGCACTATGTCAATATATGTATTACCGCGATGCGTAACGATTTTTCCCACGGTTAAAGTATTTATAGACTGTAACAAACTTTTGGAGCACATGTTTTATTGCAGAATATCATGAATGAAATATTTCGCGGACACAATTTATTTTGTACTTTCCCAAACATGAACGAGCAAAAAGGAAACGTTTACATTATTGATATATAAAACGTAAAAGAAGACAATGTACATGTATATGCATGCTCCCGATTACTTTAGGACTGCGTTAGCACTGATATTCTTACTTTTATCGTAGTGTGATAGTGAAAATAATGTATTGATCCTTATTTTTTATAAATAAATGGTGAGTTATATAGTACGAACTGTAAAATGTTATTCCAAGATTGAAAGATAATTAAAAGTGCTACCAACAGAAGAAAAAACAAAACAAAAATTATTACACGAAGAAACTAAAATGTTATTGTAATAAAGTAACATCTATATTATTTATCGTCAATTGCATCCGAAAAGAGAATGTATACGTATAAAACTTGCTGGTAAACACAGGTTTATAAAATGCGTTGAAGCGTAACAGACCGATAAACGAATGCTGTCTTATGTGGCGGTTAAGGATGAAAGGATGCATGTAGGTAGCTTTACCTGTCAATCATTTAATTTATGACTGTCTGATATATGTTGGGTCGGATATGAGATGACGGACAGGTAAGATGTCCGACAATCGTTGTAACAGGACTGAAGATGGACCGTACATATATCAATTGAGATCTTTATTAACGACATTGGATGAGTTAGATGGTATGTATAAATGGGAAATAGAATGTATTCGACTTATTAATCTTACAACGCAAGATGACTGTCCCTGGTCAGAAAGTACTCTAAAACTATGAATTTTATTATCAAAATAGAAGTTGTTAAGAGTCACAGAATCATCTGATTCATTTCAATGTCCTAAATATCAACTTACAATACTAAGTTTACTATACCGGACACACGTTTCCTGAAAAATCGTCCTTCAGACACTCAAAAACTTGATTTTGAAAAGCACCCCTCACTTGTCTCTGTTAAAAAGTATTTCATTAAGATGTATAGGTAGAACGGATGGTAAAGATTGATGTGAGATTTGAAAAGATGTGCGCAATACAAAGAGGACATTTAAAACACATAACTCGACAACGCCAAGGCCAATAAAAAGGTCCACAAAACACCACATAGAAAACTAATGACACTAACATGACCCTCACAAGAGTTTGGGGTGATATCAGGTGCTCCGAAAGGGAAGTCAGAATCTGCCGCACTAGTGGCAAACGTCAAGTTGTTCATGCAAGAACAAATTCGTTGATAATTCTAATACGGTGTTATCACCATTAAGGAAAATGGGAACAGGATTGTGATTACGACAATTACAGTCAAGATGTCTTCCTTTAGTATGTATAATGTGTCATACGATTTTAGTCCTGAGTTCATATTTTCGTGTAAACAGTATACGACATACACATACATTCAACCGTCCATTATTGTATGTATCATATCACCGTGTATCATTGGCACAGCGGATATAGGTACTAACCAAGCGGTTGACCTGGTTCTCTGTTCATTGTTTAAGAAAAACAACATTACTGTACAAATACCAGCGTATAGCTACCTGGGTACCTATATGTTGGTATATGTACAGTAATGTAGTTTTTCTTAGACAATGAACAGAGAACCAGGTCAACCGCTTGGTTAGTATCTATATCCGCTGTACTGATGATACACGGTGGATATGTCGAACGTATTAACTGAAAGTTTAGATTTAATCCTTGTATATGTGTAGTGTATGATGTCAAGTCTTGATTTTTTTCAGACAATTATTGGTCGAGAGAAAATGTTTGAAAGAAAATTCTCCTTTAACGGATAGATTAATGGCAAAAGCCATGGTACATCATACAGGTTAAAAGGTTTCAGTAATTTGAGGATGACAATAGACAGGATGCTAAAAAATCATCTACGCACCAATCAAAATAGAAATGTAGACAAGTATTTCCTAAATAATTTTGGAATAGTTCTATTTTCATGCATATATTTTTTTCATCACATTTGTTTATTATGTTTATTCATAACTTTAAATAATATAAAGGTATTACGCAAGAAACAGACCTTGTATCATAATATTGTGTTGACTTTCATTTCAAGCATAGAAAATAAGATGTTGAACAGTTTATCAGTGAAACAGTTTAATGATTATGCGTCAAAAGCAAGGCAAGTCTGCATTGGAAACAATATTTGTTGTTCGATCTGTCAAGTTTCTTTATCAGTATAATTCAGTGTAGAAATGTTTCAAACTTCAATATAGGTGTTCATTCTAACATAATATTAGAGTCCTATGATTCAGGAGTCATATGTAATTTGTAAATATACAAAACAACCTTCTTTACATCAAAAGTGATGTACTTGTCGGTATTCGGTAGTTGACACTTGTGTATACGTTACACATGCTACATTTATTTAAAGTTTGATATTGTACATCATTTACGTGTTTTTGTTTTGTTTCCCAACCGCAATAAGTTTTCTACATGTTCCTGTTTTTGCATCCGTCGTCCTGTATTGTGTTACAGAAGTTACTACAGTTTTGACCTAGATTTTAGAGTCCAAGTTTATGGAAATGTAATATTGCGAGCAATGCATGTTGTCCTATGGATACACATTCGTCTTGCTATCGATATATTATATCATAATTAAGGAAGTGAGTCACTACTGGACCAGGAACTGCTGACCATTAGAACCTCAGTACACCTGTACTGATCAAAAGCTGTATTTTGAAAACGATGTTTTATGTTATTTCTGTCATTAAGTTGCTTTCTTATTAACGTATACTCTGTATCTCCTCTCATTGGTTTGTTTTGTTCCTGATTTTACAAAAACAGTTTGAATCCCTCGTTATTTTCAAATACGTGCAGTCTAGTTGCTGATTCCCACCTTCCTACGTAATTATATGGTACTATCTTTAATATTTCAAAGATTTGAAAAACACACACAAATTTTATTACTACTCTGACACCATTTTTAATTAAAAGATTATATTTTGAACTTCTAATCGAAAAAGTATACGCCATCACTTTATCATTTCTTACATAAAGGAAACATATTGTATATATGCAATGTGTGATATTTTTCTTCCATTCTTCAACATGTTCAAAAACTACGAACAATACTTATTATTTGAATCCAAAGGGCCCAGCACTTGCATGGGCGTACGCCCATGTTTGCACTGGCGGTGGCGGTGGTGGTGGTACACTGCAACACTGACCATCATCGTACTTCTCGCAACCACTACATGGAACGTCTCTGCGATCAGTAATAGGACAGTTCATTGGTCGATTACATCCCATTGCTAATGAATAGGAAAAGAAAAGAAAAATACACATAAGTAACAAGACAATTCAGTGGTCGATAACATCCCATTGATAATAATATATATATGAGCTGCTTCGGATAAAATTCGACTTTATGCAAATGCACGTATACATGTGCATGCATAATTCTTCGATTGATTTTGGAACATTCAAATAAGCAAAAAAAAAATGAATTTTGGTCTGTTTTAAAGGGTTCTTATTACAATTCAATCTTAAAACAGTTACAGATTTTTTCAACCCGAAATCGGTTAACAGATGTATTGATATTCATTTGCATAAGGTCGATTTCTATCCGACGTAGCTTATATATTTAAAAGAAATAAAAAGAAATATCCACACATGCATATCACTTCAGCTCAGTGATATAATTTTAGCTTTATCATTAGAAATTCAAACTCGTGCTAGAATTGACGCTTGCTTTGTCAAGGCAGATTGTGTTTCAAGCATATACAATACATCATACTAGTCAAACACGTGGTCGAACTCTGATAGAAAATCTCTTAAAATAAACGTTATAATTATCAACGGTAAATATAGAAACCTATGAAAGTCACCCTCAACTCATCCTGGCACTTTATACTGACTGCTTTATTTCTGATTGCTAAGCTGAGAAATGGCAATAGCCAATAATATTTCTATTTGTATGCTGACCACATGAATAAGATTTGTCTAGAGATATTTGTTAGAAAAAAAATGTAAGAAATATTTTGTTAATATAATTACGTTAGATTAATAGCAGGAGATCCTATGTGGACAATAAAAAATAAGTCAAAGAAAAACAGACAATCTAATGCAAATCTAAATGTATGTAATTTTTTTCATTGGCTGAAAGTTACCATCAAATCCACAGTTGATTTTTTTTTCGCCGTTTTTATGTGATTTTGTCCAAATTTGAATCGACAAAGTAACGTAATAACCTTCAGTTTGTAAGATCTTATTTGTATGACGTCACCTTTAGACGTCTTAGCACCAAAATCATTCTTGAAGTTTCCCTGAATTTATATATTTAATCAAGCGCGAACATATCATTTCTTTTTGTAATGCATTATAATCGGATAACATTGTTATAAAGAAAAACGACGAAATAACCTAACAAAAGTCTACAAAGCATTTCACTGAGAAATAACGATAAACATCTATACATTCTTCAATGAAATACTATCTATAAATCATGTGCGTCCATAGCGGTTTACTGGGTTAGCCTCATCAGAAACGCTAAAACCCTAAAAGACAGTGATATATCACTTCCAGAAACCGTGATGCGCCATATGACGTACAGAAATCTTAAACAGAAGCCAAAGTCAACCTAAAACTTGCCTGAGGAGTTGAAACCTTTTCCTCTTATAATGTCTATAAATTTATCAAAGAAAGATTTGTAAAGAGGTTTATTGTGGACGCATGCAATTTGTTAAGTGTTGTTTTCATTTCAAAAATTATAAAAACAATTATTTGACAATGAAAAATGAGCGAAAGTGTATTTAAGTTTTCTGAGCGATAATGGTAGAAAAATGCTTTTATTTGGATTACCGAGTACGGAGATGTATCATAATTAAGAACATGTTTTCTATAAATACGTAAATCTTATATATTGTATGTATATAAGTAGCCGAAATAATTAATAACAGTTACAGATTCTTTAGTTTAACAAAATTAAGGGTGCTGTTCTGCATATCTACTGCACATACCATGTGCAGCAATATTGCGCAAAATATTGACTTAAGTACTGCCTTTTTGCGTATTTATGAAGGAGCTCTCGTCTTTAATTACAACATAAGATAATATTATATTTCATTTCATGTTAATCTTATATATATAAGCTTACATTTCGTATTCTATGTTTGTTATAGTAGCCGGAAAAAAAATTATTATAGTTAGGATACTATGCATGGGTTTCTATAAGATAAGATATATATTCTATTTGATACCTTACAAGTGTCGTATAAACAAAATGTGATGGTACAATTTATATTATATAAGTTATGGTTAAATTATGATGGCTGAGTGGTATAGGTAGTCGGAATAACTGTATCGCTAGCCAGTCAATACTGAGGTTCTGAGTTCGAATCCCACACGTGGCAGATGCGTTCGACTCCAATCTTATTGACTAGGATTGTTAGTTTTCCTACCGAAGGTCGGTAGTTTTTTCCGGGCACTCCAGCTTCTACCACCAATAAAAAAAACTAACTGCTAAGAAATAAAACAATAGTGCTGAAATTTACGTTTACATCAATCAATCAATCAGTCTTAATAGAACACTGTTGGTTGAATAAGATGCCTTGTTTAAAATCTTAATTAACCGAATCAGCTGTGGTGATGTACTTAAATCGAGTCCAAGAGAACCTTGTACTCACGTCCCAAACTTGGACATACTGAACAAAGTGATTTCGTTGCTTTTCTTGAGGAAAAAATCAGTCGGAATTAGGTTTCCGAAAAATTATAGATATCAAGTTTGAAATAAGAAATATCATTTTAAAATGGAAAATTTTAACAACAATAATGTCCTTACTGGTATTTTGTAAAGTAATACATTATGTAAATGATACCTCTGTTTTGCATAAATATTTAAGGATATATTTAGATACTAATCCCATTTTGTTCGATTTAGGTACTTACGTGGCGGCTTTACTACAAATGACAAAAAGAATCAAATGAATGCACAGTACAATAAAGATGTTCCAATCTACCTAAAACAGCTTAACTTTGAAACAAAATATTTTGTAAGTTTCAACAAAAATTTCAAAAAAATATCACTTTCTTGTAAATTATATATGAAGTTTGTATGTTGTTATTTATAAAATCTATAATATATACATCTATATACGATTTATGTTTTCATCAAAATTGTTTTCAGCAAGCAACCTCCATTTTGCAAAATATTTCAACCAAAACAAGTATACCGATATGTCATGATCCAGAACGTATAAAACATAGCCTTTGATACATATGGGTTTATGAAAAGTTTGAAATAGAAATCAACCTTGTGGACAGTTGACAAATATGACCAGTAGAAATATCAAATAAATACTTACAACATTTCGCTAATTTCACTGAAAATTAAAAAAAAAAACAAATATGTATTGGCTAAATAATGTTAATATAGTTTGATTTACATAGTAATCGCTTAGTACTAACGTTGTGATAACATAGGATGAAAATAAGACTAAAACTACATAAATAAAACTTTTGCCAGCCTTAAGACACGACCCTTCTAATATAAAAAAGTACAGGTAATCGGTCGGCCTTAAACATTGTGCAATAAGGTCACGGCCTGACAAAATGCGAAAAAAATTCCGTCGAGAAGTTGGAGGATATTTGATTTCATAGATAGACCACGATGTGTAAAAATCAACGTAAGAAAGTGTATATGAAATGAGGAAAAGAGACATTCTTTTACAACTAGACAATTCAATATTATACAAAAGTGCTATGGAAAATGTTGAAACTAATGGAAAACTCTTTATTTCTTAGATATAGAAAATATGTCAGACCTAAGTACATATTGACCCTAAACAGGGTTTCAAATCGAAGAAGAATATCTCATAAGAATTTCAATCAAAGAGCAGAATAATGTCAATACATTCTGATAATTAAAAGTAAAGAGCTACGAAAGTCATAATTTTTGTAAAGCTGTGAAAATGGAAAAACTTTAAATATATCAATGAAAAAATGTCTCGTGTTAATTTCATGACTCTTATGATTGTAAATAACATGATTAAGAGCAAAACCCTATTTTGTTTTGTCATCTGTTATACCCGAGCTAATTAATGATACAAAATGTACAATCACGTCACGAGGTATGTCTTACCCCTTCTTGAAACTCGTGTTCACTGATACGAAAAGAATTTTAATTTCACTTCCGATATCGAATTGAATTCATTTCAGTTACCTGACACAATCTGAATTTAATAATCAATTTGTAGAGTTATTACATTTTTAGAAATATCGTATGAAACTCGGTAAGCGTTTCTATTTAGAGCTAATGAGGCACGGAAGGGATAATTCTTACTATAGAGCTATATGAAATTCCTCGCAAATTTGTAATGTTAGCGACTGAAATGCGATTATAAAATGAATAAATAATTGATCAATAATCTAAGAATATTTGGTTTTGAATATTAAAATTGCTGAAATCGTGAATATGACTAGTGCTTCAAACTCACAATCTCACTTATTTCATCGTATCTCTAAAAGAAATAATCGTAAATAAGTGCATCCAGGGAAAGACATATATACAGGTGAGATTTTTGTAAATTCGTTACCAATTTAAGTTGATTGAGTCCTTTAAACTCGTCGTTAACACCCTCTCCCTATATATATCGTGGTTCAGGCATGACTTGCTATTGTCAATTTCCACATGTTGAGATAGCATTGCACAGAGCAATTGATATCTCTGCTGTAAATTGTCTATATTATATCCACCTAATCGATTATCAATAAAATAATAGTAAACATTTTTTTGAAAGGCTTGAGTAATTTAAACTATTTTAGCAATTTCAGAGGCCAAATAATAACTGTTATCATTCATTATCTTTTCAAAGGAAAGATATAATCTCCTCTAAAACAATCTCCATGCGTCTTCCTTTATCAATTTTCTTTTTGCCTGTGGAGTTAAATGTTTTATCTATTTGTTAACCGTGTATTTTGTTTGCTATTGTAGGGAAATCGAACCTGTTCCTTAACTTTTACATAATTCTATATGGTGTAATTTATTTTTATCCAGTTTGAATCTTAAAATTCCCTTTATGGCTTGTTCATGAAGTCCAAACCCCGGGTATTCAATCTAGGAACTGGTCCCAACCCTGTCTCTTAATTTTGAGGGAGATGGTATTTAAACTGTTTCACCGAGTAAAAGATGTACATAAAATATTAGACACTTGGCGTAACACAAAAAAATCAAACAACTAATTGTTCAATATGAAATTTGCGTCTCCTAAGTTAAACAAAACTGTCAATCATCTAGCCAACCAACCATTAAAATCAACCGTTTAAACTGTTATTGAATGGGAAAACGTCAAGCTTGACAAAATGGAGAAAAACTCAATCAATCAATCATTTACCTTCTTACCATCAAAACTAACCAAAAAAAAAAAAAAAAACAAGTCGATATGAAGAGCCTGTCATCTGATGAAATCAATACATTTAATCATATAAAAAGGAAGAAAAGTTAGAAAAACATTCATTAACAACTATTTTATATTTATTTGTATCAGCGTTAGAAAAACCGTTAGTGCACCGATGTAATTGAAATTACATTCATACTGTTGAGATGATCCTCTATTTAAATGTCTCACATCTCGACACTCATTTGTCAATTGTCAACTGTAAACATTTATGTAATATATCTTGTTTGTTTTATATATGTTTCTTTTTAGCTCATGTGGCCAATTTTTCTTTTTAAAACTAAAAGTTTAAATGATTAAATTTGATGAAATCATGAAATCATTCAAGGAACCTGAAAGGTATCTAACGGACTGAGTTGATAAAAGCTGCCACTTGAAACCGCCTTTTTTAAGAGTTATTAAATATAGTAATGTGATTAATTTAATCATTAGTATGATTTCATTTAGATTGTTCCATATATAAGTACACTGTTGTTCAGTTACTTGTCAACACCTAGTGACTAATATTTATAAATATCCTGAACGGCCGTCATAAATAAACTGTCACTGAGCACCATACAAATAAATTCATAATAAAAAGATTGTGATTATCATACATAAAAAGCATGCAAAATAAATAACCATAAATATTGTACTCACATGATACTCCTTTAGCTAAAGAAAACAGTACAAAAAAATAAGCGTGCAAAAAAATACACAAAGGTAAAACTACTAAAGTACTTAAATCATTGTATTTATTCCAACTTCACTTTGAAAGTTATGAACGTATTAAGCATAAAATTATCAAATGAAATAACGAAACGAACAATTATACCGTCCCCCCTTCTCTTACGTCTCGTAGAAATCTTCCTATTATCACATTTCCGGAACAGCCTTTTTACATTCTACTTATTCTGTGCCTCCGATCGCAGTTACATCGATTAACCATCGATTAACCAGCTCGGTGGTCTTCTTGTAAAGTGCTTGGCTGGTGTGCGCGGTGTCATGCGTTCGATCAACGTCCATGTCAAACTAAGACTTGAATATTTGCTACTCCTCCGCCAAACATGTGCCAAACATGTGGCATTTAGAAGAAAGAGCAAATACTCGTCAGCTCTAAGTCAGAATAGTGTGTCGGTTAAGTACAGCGCATGGTTAAAATTTATATCACATTAAGCTTGTCTCGTTCTAAAATTTTGCGCACAAAATGTTTATCCTGGTATCTATGATGAATTTATCTAAATATGCATTTGCTTTGCCAATCATCAATCAACTTCTTATTATTCTGTGCCATGCCTTTTTCTCCCTTTCTCAGTTGCCTAATCTACCCCTAGGAATCAATAAAATAGCATATTTACTTTTTATTTGCCTGTTCTTGTCTTCATGTGTTAAATCTTGTTAACATAGTATGATTTGCTTATGACCTTCGTTCTGTTTTAAAAATAAAATATGTAGAAATGTCTTGTAATCATCTATGTAACAGTTGATGTCATTGTAACTTTTAATGTTCTGACATAAACTTAGGTAAATTGAATTTAGAACATGAAGCTTATACTAACCTACATAAACTATTGGTCTCATGAGCGATGGCGAACAAATGGAACAGATGGTTGGAGGATGATTGTATTTTTCTATAATAAAAAACATCAAACTAATTATATATACATATTGATCATAAAAAACTCCAATGTATATTAAAAAAAAAGGGTAAGTTCCAAATAACTGACAAAATCAAACGTTACCAGGCCAACAAAACGAGTTTAGACCGGGACTATATAGAATATGTTCCCCTTGAACAAAATTTATACTTAGAATTAGTTTGATTGACCTGAAAACCGTGAACATCTCACAAAAAGCGTATGCAATAATCTCAAACTTTAGTTTGGGTGCAAATGGAGTTTTGAAAATTTAGACATCTTTGGATATAAAAAGATGATGTGCCAATGAAACAACTATCCACCAAAGTTAACATGTAATTAAAGATCACCGCAACTATCCACCAAAGTTAACATGTAATTAAAGATCACCGCAACTATCCACCAAAGTTAACATGTAATTAAAAGTCACCGTACGGCCCATACCGTAAAGTCAGCTATTAAGACTAAGACGTTAAAATGTGAATCAATTCAAACGAGAAAACTAACGGCAAGATTTATTTCCTCAATACAAATATGACACTGAATAACAGGATCTTGATTTTGGGCAGGCCCATTAGAAATATATCGGGGTAAAACGTGTTTGTAAGCGCTCATCCCTCCCTAACCTGCGACTGTGGTGTAACAGCAAAACATAAGAACAAACTGCAAGAATCAGTTGTAAATGGCTTAATTCAAACGATGGGAACGAAGCACAAAAAGCAATTGATAAAGCACCGATGTAAGATCACTCACTTTTGAAACACTATATCTGTAATTTAATATTGAAAGTATACCACCTAGGCAAGACTTAGCTAGCTTGTACGTCCTCATCTGTCATTACTGAGTAAAGTTGAATTAAAAATGATAATATATGATTGAAGATGATATATCATTTTCGTATATCATATACAAAAAATACATTTTAAGCATGAATTTAGAAACAAAAAAATGCTAATTATTTTGATCTTAATGTAAAAATAATAAAAATCTATAAATGAAACAAATGATCATGTTTGAAATACGAAGCAGTTGAATGCATGTAATTCTTTTACGTTGTTGATTGAAGGTTCTGAAAATGGGGTTGCACGGATCAACTTAAAACTAAGTTTTACGATTACTAGCACATTTATTTAAATTCCATTCAAGTTTATGCTTTTTCATCGTCGCAAATTTGTTATCATATTATCTTAAAAATAAGAAGTGGTATGATTGCCAATGAGACAACTCTCAACCAGAGACCAAGTACCGTAGAAGGTTAACAACTATAAGTAACCGCAACAATAAACAAAAAAACTACCGCATAACAAGCTATACGACTATTTCCTCAGGAGGACAGTTACATTGTATAAAAGCTGGAAGAAATGCCTGCAAAAATAGTTCATGTAGTAGTATAACTTAAAAAAACGTCTAAATGAAGATGTTAATGTCGAAATTTGCCAAAAAAAAAAAAAAAAAATGATACGTACTAAATTTGCTCTCGTAAACCCACGTGATCTTTCCTGACAGTGATACCTCCTTCACACATTGATACTGGTTGCCATTACGACTGAAAAATAGTACTGTACATATATGTTGTGACACGTCATAAGTTATAAAATTGGAGTAACATTATTAAGAATTTCATTTTTAGTTCACCCATCTAACATAACTATTCGAAATCATATCAATTGTACTATCTTTTGTGTCCGTCTTCAAATATTCCGTACATTTTCCGTCAAATCAAGAGCAAAACTTTAACAAAATAGTAAAAAGTAAATGAATGATAAATAACTTTTTATTTACCGTTACTTTGTATTTTATTACCGTTACTATCATTACATAAATGATTATCATTACATCAATGATGACTATAGTGTTATTTTTAAAGTAATTTATATGTATAATATCAATGTAGAAGACGGACGAATGCTCTTGAATAGAGTACCCGGATTACTAAGGTTTGTCATAAGACTAATCTACTAAAGATTAAGGCAACAGTAGTTTATCGATTTTCATCAAATCTCCTAAGTCGATTTAAGGTGGTGCCTAACACTACAGGGAGATAACTCTGTAAAAATCAGCTAAACGTTTTAATCACGTTGTATTGTTAAGGAAATATTAAGCTTCTCAATGATCAAAATTAGTGTTTGTCAAACTGCTATATAACCAGTGAAATTTTTCTGATAAAGTGGTTGGTTCAAATTTTTTGAAATTTTTATATTTTTGTCAAAGGGTCAAAGTAAACATTTTGTCAAAATTTTATGAAAATTAAACAAGCCAAATTAATATTAGTCAAGGTGTTGGGTACCACCTTAAAAGTGATACAACAATTTAACTAACCGGGTTAAGGGTCTACTACTTGTGCATCATCCGATTCAGAACACGTTTGATTAACAGCCCAAATACGATTCTATGACAGTTCTAAAATTTGTCATTTAATATTTTTCATAAATCAATAACGGGCATTTTGTTATTTTTCAGGTTGTGACAGTTATTGCATAGTCTGTTTTAGGAATAATAATAAAAATGTATGACAAAAGAGAACTTTCAGAACAAAAAATTGACAGTTACTTATCAAACGCATTTTCAAATGTTTATGATATAGTTTTGATAAACAGAGCCTCTACCAAGGCTTCTATTAAAATGAGAAGAATTAAGGAAAATCAAACCAATTATTTGTAAGTCGACTATTAGTGACCTTAAGTGCTAGGGTAGTTTCGATTTCAGCAATATACTACAATCCCTCCTAGACTGTTATTAATCTATTCTATGTTAACAGAAATTGTATGTTGTCAATATGAATTTAAAAACAGAATTCTTGAAAATAATAAAAGGAAAAAAAAAAAAAAACAATACACATTAATTCGTCCATTTAGAAGGACTTTAGTTGGCTAACATTTGATACTAATTTATGTATTGTAAATGCAACTACAAAAAAATAATCCGACTTTCGTCATTTGATCTTCAATTTCTAGTCTCATTGTTTGATTTTTAATTCGAGGTTCGTTATTTGAATTTTAATTTCATAATAAACATTAAAAGAAACAGAGGCCTTTTTTCATGTAAATAAAGGTCAATAATAAATAACTTTATATGACAGATTATTTACATGTAACAGTTATATTAAGATAATCTTAATCCTTATTTAAAATATTATAGCAATTTTAAACCAGAATTACACTACTTAAAGGCTGATTATATTATTAGTATAGAAAATAAAACTTAATGTGTCCTTCCATTTCAACCAATCAGTATCGAGAACACTTTTCATAAAAAAACGAAAAAAACGTTATAAATTTCATGTGTTCGACGCGCTTTTCTTGATTTACCTTCATCAGGAACGCTCAAAGCCGAATATTTGAAAGCCAAGGATGTATAAGGACCGAAAACATTGAAGAGCTATAAACAAAAAAGGACCTAAAAAAAAATAGCCAAATCCATCTAAGGCCAACTTTGCCTGAGGGCGTTGAAACCTTAGTTTCTGTATAATTTCAAAATTTATAAACGGGCAATTTTAGATAGTTTGTTACATGTACGGTTACTCTTTCGAAGCAAGCATAGTGATTTGTATAAATGAAACTGTTGCTGAAAGATACATAAATATATTTGAACATTTTGAGGCCAAATTACGTAATTTGCTGTTTATCATATATGTTTGTCGTTTATTATGTTGTACATACATCAGGGCGTTCGTTTTCTTGTTTGAATTATTTTACATTTTTTTCTTTTAGGAACCCCTACTATACGATATGTGTTCTGCTCGTTGTTGAAGGCCGTACGGTTACCAACAGTTGTTAACTTCCAAGTCATTTAGTCTGTGGTGAATAGTTATCTGATAGGAAATCATACCACATTTTCTTATTTTTCATGTTTTTATATTTGCCATACTTTTGCATTTAAATTATATGGTAGATGTACTACATAGTCTTCTTATTTGCGAAATTCTGAATTCCAAAGTATTAGTCATGAGTGATGTTTTTGAAAGTGGATAAGATATGATAAATCCTTAGATTTATAGTAAACTTCGGACGCCAAAGTCCTTGATTAAGGTTGTCTCAGTATATCAAAATTGATTTTCCTTTTACAGTTATATCGATAAAGCATTATGCTGCTTCGTGGAGCCTTTTCATGCCTTTTAATATGTCAGTTGACTTGATATTGTAATGGAATTAAGAGTTGTAATGCTGTCTTTGGCAAGAACTGATCTTGACGGCACACAAGTAAAAGATTGAAATCATTTTAAACATGACACACCCAAAAAAGATTTCAAATATGCAATTATATCTTTTTAAAAATTAACATCAAGAACAAGTTTACTTAATCAATACATTGATGTTAAAAAATAGCTTTTTCTTCCTTGGCTTTCTTTTTTTTATTATCGTTATATGAGTTTTATTCCTTCTATAATAGTTGTATTGTTATCTATAGATCTAAAAAAAAAAATATAAAGTATATAAGATATATTATTTCTACAAGAAGGATGGAAGAATGGTGTTGATTTAAACATCGGTATAACTAAAGATCGTCTTAAAACAAGTCTTAGAATAATAAAGACACTAGTAGTTTAACGATGTTCAAATATCTTAAATCGATTAAGAGGTGATGAATCTTCTAACTGTCAAACCTTATTTTTGTTTGCGTGTTATTCCTTCTAGATTAAAATAATACATCTTATTTGGTTTAATGACTATACAATAATTATTAATGATAGAATAATAAGTATCTATATGATTATAATAACGGTAATAAATAATAGGAAAAGGAACAACTTAAGAACATGAATATGTTGATTGATATTACAGTTGTATGTAGTAAATCACTCGATAAGATATATCGCGGCAAACATATTTTGAAAGTCGTACAAGCGTATTTGCAGCATAATAAATTCTTCCGTGTTCTTCAGCTCTTCAACTTTTTAATAAGGTTTTGGATTCAAATACACTAGCCTTATTCATTACTCAGAGGACAGTGTTTGTAGACATGCACAGCTGGTGCAGTAAAATTGGTACCGTCCATGTTATTATTATGTTTAAATCGCAAAATCCTTTACTCCCCGTTATTTCAGCTTACTTTTTTCAAATATCAGTTTTGTATATGGTGTTATCAAAACCCGATATATCCGATTAACCGTCGTAAGGACCAATAATCGAATACCAAAAGTGTTAACCGGTTAATCGAATGTTTTTCAATTTTAATAAATTTGATAATAGTGTGTATTGATATCATAAATACTTCTTGTAGTGTTGTTAACGGTCAATTAATTAACCGATTAACCGTCGTAAGGACCGAATATCGAATACTGAAAACGTTAATCGGTTAATCGCCCTTTTTATCAATTTTGATAATGTTTATGTAAATGTGTATTGAAATCATAAACAGCAATACTTAATTTTAAAATGATCATTGTTGTACTATATGATATCAATTGTTCAGTATATTAATTTGTTTGATTTTCGATGAAAACCTTCAAATTTGACATAATTAATTAGCACAAAGACACGTTATTTATCAGCTTTGGCTAATATTATGGAAACATCATTTACACGTGTACGGCGTGTAAAATAAATTTAACTATTACAATCTGATCAAAATTGACGATTTAGACGATCATTAATTTATTTTGACTTTATATTGTGTGGACGTAAATTGAAAAGTGCCAACCATCAACACCCAAGTCTTAGTCATATTTCAAACGAAATGGCAATTCAAAAGTATGAAATGCAAATTTAGTATACATATTTACTGGTGGTACCAGTCACATGTAGAAATGAACAATACCGAATGATCTAGGAAATGATGTCACGATAGACTTCAAACACATTGTATCATATTAAAAAGTATTCGTAAAGTACTGCAATGATTGTCTTTTAACATGGTCGAAAGAATATATCTAAGTAATCGGTTAGGTAAAAATGTTCGATTTAACAACACTAGTTTTTTATAAAGTCAGTAAAACCACACATTTACAGAAACAAATGACAGAAATTGTTATATTCCATATTCTAAGGGGGAAATGTATGTTATAGTAATTTTTACCCATGTAAAACCAAGTTATACCGGTTGATTTAGAATCCAATTCATATGAAAAACCCTACTTAAATGATACCAATATGGAGTACCGTACAATACCTATGTATTATGATGATGTATAAATGTGATTTTATTGACCTTTAGATTGCTGAGATGAATATCAGTTTGTTTTTAAATGTCAATCTATTAACAAATTTACCGAAAAAACGACAGTAATTATTTCATTCAATATTCGAATGTTAAAAAAGTTTTTTGCCAATTATTAAAAATGTATTAGTACGTACATCACTTATATTACCATAATAAAACATGTAAAGCACGTCACGCTCAGCGCGTTGAAAATCACTTTTCATTGGGTGAATATGCCGCTTTATTCAGAATCCATGTCGTATAGAAAAAGCTACTATAGTAATACCAATTTAGAATATATGTTGTTGCTGTTTAGAATGCTGTTAAATATTGCTTGCCCTTAAAAAAATTGTTTCAGTTGTTCCGTTGTTTTTCTCTTATAGTTAATGTGTTTTCCTCGGATTTAGTTTATAACCCGCGGATTTGTTTTTGCTTAATCGATTTCTGGCTATTGAACAGTGGTATACTACTGTTGCCTTTATTTATCCTTAAGAAATATCCAGGTTTTACCGTAATTTTTATCAATATTTTTGAGGATTTGTATTAGCATTACAATGTTTAGAATCATTGAATTAACTTAAGTTGCAATCGATTTGGTATTATCATATTCTGTCCTAAATAGTTTATCTTTGTTTTCAAACATATTTTGAAAGTCGTACAAGCGTATTTGCAGCATAATAAATTCTTCCGTGTTCTTCAGCTCTTCAACTTTTAAATAAGGTTTTGGATTCAAATACACTAGCCTTATTCATCACTCAGAGGACAGTGTTTGTAGACATGCACAGCTGGTGCAGTAAAATTGGTACCGTCCATGTTATTATTATGTTTAAATCGCAAAATCCTTTACTCACCGTTATTTTAGTTTACTTTTTTCAAACATCAGTTTTGTATATGGTGTTATCAAAACCCGATATATCCGATTAACCGTCGAAAGGACCAACAATCGAATACCAAAAGTGTTAACCGGTTAATCGAATGTTTTTCAATTTTAATAAATTTGATACTAGTGTGTATTGATATCATAAATACTTCTTGTAGTGTTGTTAACGGTCAATTAATTAACCGATTAACCGTCGTAAGGACCGAATATCGAATACTGAAAACGTTAATCGGTTAATCGCCCTTTTATCAATTTTGATAATGTTTATGTAAATGTGTATTGAAATCATAAACAGCAATACTTAATTTTAAAATGATCATTGTTGTACTATATGATATCAATTGTTCAGTATATTAATTTGTTTGATTTTCGATGAAAACCTTCAAATTTGACATAATTAATTAGCACAAAGACACGTTATTTATCAGCTTTGGCTAATATTATGGAAACATCATTTACACGTGTACGGCGTGTAAAATAAATTTAACTATTACAATCTGATCAAAATTGACGATTTAGACGATCATTAATTTATTTTGACTTTATATTGTGTGGACGTAATTCAAAAGTGCCAACCATCAACACCCAAGTCTTAGTCATATTTCAAACGAAATGGCAATTCAAAAGTATGAAATGCAAATTTAGTATACATATTTACTGGTGGTACCAGTCACATGTAGAAATGAACAATACCGAATGATCTAGGAAATGATGTCACGATAGACTTCAAACACATTGTATCATATTAAAAAGTATTCGTAAAGTACTGCAATGATTGTCTTTTAACATGGTCGAAAGAATATATCTAAGTAATCGGTTAGGTAAAAATGTTCGATTTAACAACACTAGTTTTTTATAAAGTCAGTAAAACCACACATTTACAGAAACAAATGACAGAAATTGTTATATTCCATATTCTAAGGGGGAAATGTATGTTATAGTAATTTTACCCATGTAAAACTAAGTTATACCGGTTGATTTAGAATCCAATTCATATGAAAACCCTACTTAAATGATACCAATATGGAGTACCGTACAATACCTATGTATTATGATGATGTATAAATGTGATTTTATTGACCTTTAGATTGCTGAGATGAATATCAGTTTGCTTTTAAATGTCAATCTATTAACAAATTTACCGAAAAACGACAGTAATTATTTCATTCAATATTCGAATGTTAAAAAGTTTTTGCCAATTATTAAAATGTATTAGTACGTACATCACTATTATTACCATAATAAAACATGTAAAGCACGTCACGCTCAGCGCGTTGAAAATCACTTTTCATTGGGTGAATATGCCGCTTTATTCAGAATCCATGTCGTATAGAAAAAGCTACTATAGTAATACCAATTTAGAATATATGTTGTTGCTGTTTAGAATGCTGTTAAATATTGCTTGCCCTTAAAAAAATTGTTTCAGTTGTTCCGTTGTTTTTCTCTTATAGTTAATGTGTTTTCCTCGGATTTAGTTTATAACCCGCGGATTTGTTTTTGCTTAATCGATTTCTGGCTATTGAACAGTGGTATACTACTGTTGCCTTTATTTATCCTTAAGAAATATCCAGGTTTTACCGTAATTTTTTATCAATATTTTTGAGGATTTGTATTAGAATTACAATGTTTAGAATCATTGACTTCTTAAGTTGCAATCGATTTGGTATTATCATATTCTGTCCTAAATAGTTTATCTTTGTTTTTAGAAGAAAAAATATCCCACAAGAACCAGAAAAGGACATTTTGTTTGATGCATGCAAAATGTATGTTTATCCTTGACATTGATTTAACAGTAATTGCACTGCACTATATAATGTCGACCAGGCAAATCAGACATTACGGGTTATAAGTTTTTGAATGGTAGATTAAATAGGCTTATGTATTGTAAGTTCATTAAGGTTGTTAATTAAGCTGTTTGTTTAAATAAATGTCACTCGACTATAAACAATTCTTAGGGTTATTAAACGTAGTTACGTGATGTGAAATAATTAAGTTAGTTTGCATTTAAATGTAAAGAATGACAAATAACCGTAAACATTTACAATAAGAGGTGAATAACCCTACCATTTATCTGTGAATTACCTTATTGAGCATCCTTATTTGTACGCGAGTTATCTCCCATCTTAACGACGTTACTTGCGTCTGTAAATACAAGGATCTTACAAGGAAATAATGTTAATAACTGTTTGTTTTGCGGTCTTCTTATAAAATGACCTATCAGTTTCGCTTTTCAATTTTATCGACCGTACATGGCTTACTGATTTGTTTGTTTGTTTGTTTGATAGTCTTTAATCCTACTTGAAGATACTATTGGAAAATCCTGACGAAATTCTTGTGTGCAGTGTAATTTAAAAAAGAATTAAATATCTTTAATTAGTTTTTTGCACGATATTCATACCTTAGGACAGTGAATGGTCCGCTTCTGCTGTAACATTCCTGTTTTTCCTTGTTATTTCCACGACCTCTGACTAGATATGATGAATTATAGCGGCAAAATTTAAACGTCCCATATTGGCTGGTATATGTTTGTCTCTCTCGGACAGAGCATGGAAAGTTGCAAAGTGAATCAACTGAAAAAAATGACAACAGATGAAAACAATTGATCACATATTTGTAACGAAAACATTGGGTTTTGTCAATGTGTAATAACCGCTTTTATGCCCAAGTCCTATTGCTGCTCCGGTTGAATAACTAGGACCAATATGAACTTCACATACATTATCAATGGGAGAACCATTTTAGCCATCACGTGCAAAATCCATATTTGTTCTCTTCCAGTTTGGAGAGTCATGTACAATCTTTGAGACTTACTTGACTATACAGTACTAGTTACCTTGCCGTTTATAAAACCGTTTTAACAGCGCAGCGTTCAAAGAAATGAATTTATCTTTCTTTATGAAGTGACGTCCTATATTATGTCGTTGCTTGAAACAATACGTATTTACTTATTTCCAGAGAAGACCAGATGTGGTTACTGGAATTACTTAGGAATTATCAGACTATTATAAAATGTGACGAAAAAAATTAAAAAACAAACAAATAAAATAGATACTCAGTCTTTATTCTAATTTCCTATTTTTTACTTAAGCTAATCATGTGATAAATATATCATTACATGGTTTTTCCATATGGGCTCTAGAATCAAACCCTCGACCCATATCTGGACCTCGGGCTGATACAAGGGCAGATATGAAAAATACCATGTAATAATCTTTTAGTATCTGAATAGTTTAAGATTGAATTAAAATTTTACAACAATCCGTTTTTTCAATTAAATTTGAAGGGTGCGTATAGCCTGCCCTGAAGCTATCCTTAAACATTCCCCATAATTCCAATAATCAAACTTGATTTTTCCACTATTTTTCGTTCGGTATAATTGTTTATCAAAATTGTCAAGAAACAACCAATACCATAACCCACAAAAAAAAAAAAAAAAAAAAAAAAACAAAACAAACAAACAAAAACAAATAAAAGACACCTTAAAATCAATAAGAATTTAAAACGACATGTAAGATGCTGTAAAGAATAATTTAATATAACCTTGGTCTTAGGATTCTGTTAAAAAAACGTTGTTGCTCCTAATTTAGCCATTGATTTAGAATACCGACTATGCTTCAATCGATATTTATTACAATGGATTATAATTGTGATAAATTTTATTTTGAAGAGTGTATTGATTGATATGTAAACCCGACCCACTCACAAACTGAATAAAGTCCGAAGGACTGTTTTGTTAAGGAAAAAGTAAAATAATAAAAATATCGAACTCCAAAGGAAATTCAAAACTGAAAGTCCTTTATCAAATATCAAAATCAAAAGCTCAAACACATCAAAACATATTCCTGACTTGGTACAGGCATTTCCTTAACTAGAAAGTGATGGATTACAGCTAGCTAACCCGCTCACTTGTATGACAGTTTTATAGAATTACATTATATTGACAACAATATGTGAGCAAAACAAAAAGACGTAATAGGTAAAAATTTTAAAAAATGGGGTATAGCAGTCAACTTTGTGTTATAATCTTAATCACTATAAAAACAAATAACTTTTTCGACAAAGATTGAAAGGTTGTGAGTGTAGGTCGTAGTTTACACACCAATTAAGGCGATATGAAATAACCTTTAGTAATTATATTCCCAGTAATCAGCACTTCTATGTTGGCTTGAATTATCATTCATATGATCATAATCATATATTAACTGTTTTCATAACTTTGAATTTTTCGAAATACTAATTTTGTACTCCTGGAATAAAATACCTTAGCTGTATTTGGCATAACCTTTCATAACTATGAATCTTCCCTACTCTTCAACTTCGTACTTTATTTGGCCTTTTAAGTTTTTTTGATTCGGGTGTAACTGATGAGTCGTTTGTAGACAAAACGCGCGTCTAGCGTACGAAATTGTAAGGTTTTTAAAATTGTTTGTTAGTGAAATAAAGATTATATTACATTATATTTAGTCAGAAACCTTATTTTTTCATGCAGGACAGTTTACTGTTTTGAATTTAAAATGCAATGCTTGTCTGGCGTCACAATGGCAAATTTAGAGGAAACTAGCACAATTTGACGTCATAATCACAGGAATGGTGTACTATTAAATCGTTGAAATAATAGAAGATATACATAAACAATAGGAACAGATTTTGGAATAATACATTATTATGGTATTATTGGCTGTTTTTTAATAAATGGTAATAAGAGAAGATTATATACCATGTACTATTGTAAAGATTACGGACTGAACAAAATATTTTGCTAAAATTTCACGTATTTAAGACGGAGATAAAGTAAAATGTGCAAAAAGTACCAAACTTCATGTTGCCGAACAATATGATTATTTATAATGTTTGACCGGAAAAATAAAACAAATAATTCATATTTGATTCTGAAAAGCATCAAGGCTTCAAATTCAGTATGAAAATAAATTTGTATGTCCCAATACATAATTTGACGTCATGTTTAAAGTTTACGACGTTTTTCTCACAATGATATTTTACCTGCATAATCCTTGAAGTGTCATGGCGGGTCACATATTTGATTTGTACCAATCAAACGAACCAAAAATTGATTATCAAAAATTAATCAACCGTTAAGGGAAAGAATAAAACGGATAAGAATTAGAGAAATCAAATTATCTTAGTTTTGTACAAAATATCTTCGTTGCCTGAAAACAATCTATGCATGACTTTATATTAAAAACAAAATATATATATACATATAAATGGATTAAAATGATTTCCGTATTTAATTTTATCGTCGCTTGATTCAATTTAATAGAAAAACAAAGGATATTGGGTATTCATCCATGACACAAAATCATTACATACACAGTAACAAACACACTAAAAAGCAAAGGGACAGCGCTTCTAGTTTTTACCTTTTGTACTCGGATTTGTATTTTTTTTTTTTTTTTTTTTATGTGTTATTTTTTTTTGTAAATATAAATAAGACACTTACCTAAAACAAACAGTAAAGGAAATAATAACACAAAAAATATTGAAGAATAACTCATCGTCTTTATGATCATGTTAACAACAACTTGATTAAATCTAAAGGTAATACACAGAGAACAAAAGGGAATGTCTAAATTACTTATGCAACACTGTCACGTACATATGACTATACATTATACGTAATTTAATGTTACCTGCAAAATACATTGACAAATTATGCAAAAACAAATAATAAAGTTCAGTGTAATGATAAGAAGGTCACTAAACCACAACACATACTATAAAACAATTTGGACATTGATAGCTGAATATGTCAATGTATGATACAGTTGATTTTTCTTTGTAAGATCTTAAAGACGGTGTTTGTCACCATCTTAAACATATACTAACATTAATGTATTGTGGTTATTTTAAAATACGCATAAAAAAGATAGAAGATCTGTTTGACAATACGACTTTATGTGTAGTAATGAGAAAAAAAAAAGCCGTTTAAGATAACATTAAATGATTATGTGAATATTTTTAACATCCGGGTATTTGATGAATATGATATTAATGCAGAACTATTGGTTGATTTGTTTTAGTCCATTCGTTTGAAGAACTAGAGATTAAATTTACGTGCATAACTCTCTGTAAATCGCTTACGTCTGCACTTGAATACAGAGATCTAGTTTGCCCATGCATATACATTGTTCAGCTTTTTAAGTTTTAGTACTGGATATACTAAGCCTTTGCCTCTGGTTTGGTCAAATCAGTCTGATAATATGTTACGCTAAGTATAAACACACCTATTTCCTTCAGCTTTGATAAGTTCGATTTATATAGGACGTTTAAAGTTCATAATGATATAATGATCCTCGCACATATATTCGAACAATAAAAACACACTATAATAGAATAATTATGTTAAAAAATGATGTAAAATATTACAAATGATGTTTTGTATATGATATAATAAATCAAGTAATTGTAGAATGGCAAGCAAGATGATCATCGTGATAATAAAATCATTTCTATCAATCAAAACATTGACTGACATAAAATGTCCCAGGTTAGGGAGGGGGGATGAAGCGCGAACAAACTTGTTTAACCTGAAACATTCTTTATGTAGATATAGGAAGATGTGGTGTGAGTGCCTGTTTAAAGTCAGGACCCGGTATTTCAGTGGTTTTGTTAGTTGCTGTCTGTCCGTCCGTCTGTCTGTCTTATTATTTATTTTTTTTCTTTGCTGTTTATCATAAATCAGTCGGTTAGTATTCTCATTTGAATTGTTCTACATTTTGTCGTATCGAAAATTGTACGCGTCGCCAGGTAAACTAAATTTGCGACAGTAAAACTACCGATGGACGTCCGCAAAGCTTCAAATACAATACAGTTATCTCTCAATTGGTTTTGCTAATTGTTGCGGGGACCTATTACAGCTGTTTATATCCACATCATTTAAACCCTCGTAGATATTTGTCTCATCGTCCAGCATATCAAATCACCTTAATGAATATAAGATATTGTTTTTATGTTTTAACTTGAAATAGATATGTTACATGAATATATATAGGATATGTGTGTATTAACATGTGTAGAAAAAAGATAGACTTTAGATTGTCCATGTTTGTAAAAATATGGTTTTAAATATAATAAGTAAATCATTTTTCAACAAAAAGCCAAGCATATTCGTCCAGCATTTGTTTTATGGTAATACTTCTAACACATTCTAAGATATTTGGTAAACGCATTGTTCATGTAATAACTATCTATTCTAGAACAAAGCATATACTAAATTGACTAGAACAAGTCTAATAACCTGTGATTTGTAAATATACTATTCAAAATAAGAAGATGTAGTATGATTACCAATAAGAACTATCTACGGGTAGAGATCAAAGAATAGGGATTTAAACAATTTGAGGTACCTGTACAGCCTTCAAAAATAGTACATATACCACATAAACTATACAAGACCCAAATATTACAACATGTAAATCAATTAAGAAGAGAAAAGCACGGCCAGTTTTATGAAAACCAACATAATCCTGGATTTGAAGAAAGCAACAGTGTCAACCAATCATGAATAAAGTATAGCTCGCATTTTTAAATAGGTTTTTGCTCATTATTTAAGGCCGTACGGTAGCCTGTAATTGATAACAGTCGTTTGGACTCCAATGAATAGGAACTTATCTTTCGTCATCAGTGAAACAGATATTCCATAACGATCAACTAACTCGTGATGGCGTCTGTAAAATATTCGAAGGGATGATTTCATCTTCAGTCTTTAGTTTTCTATGTTACAGTTTTCGGCAAAACCATCCGGAAATTTGTGTCATAAATGCTTTTCAAATTCGTTCTGTATTTGGCCATTGTAGCTTAATGTATTTGAGCGTCACTGATGAATAATTTTAGACGGAACGGCCGTCTGGCGTACACAACAGCTATGATTCACCACTTTGAACTTTTGGTTTAATAGCTTCCATGTGAGCAGCATACCTCTATGATACTAAGGGAGTGGGGAGGGGGGGGTTAGTAACGACCTTGCCTACCTATGAGAGCATCGCATGGTCGGTAACCCTCTATCAAGGAAATCATAATAGAAAACTCAAGCCCTTGTATATCGTATCATATATGAGATATATACTCCATGAGCAGGCGTTCCTGGAATGTTGCTACATAGAAATGGAAATTTAACAATTAGGAAGCTGTAATAACCTCTTTTGTCTGAAGTTTTTTTCTCAACAGACCCTCATAGTCAATTTCTAGATATAATAGAAAGCAAAGGATATGGGGTATCCATCCATGACACAAAATTAGTACATGCACAGCAAAAAACACTCAAAAAAGCAAAGGAACAGCGCTTTTATTGGTATTCTTCATCTCAAAGTCACAGTGAGGCCTTCAACACGGAGCACAAAGCTCTCACTTAACTGCAAGTTTGAGACGGTCCTTAGTCAAGATATGAGGCAGACTAAACTGTATATGTTGTATCCTTTATTTCAAGTTCGTTGAGATTGATGCGTTGAATGAAACTGATTAATCGATTTATAAGATTTTACATCAGTTATCAACTGTTGCATTTATTTACGCATGTATTTTAATCATTCTTTTTTTTTTTACTATATTTTATTTATTTTATTTATTTTATTTATTTATTTTATTTATTTTATTCATTTTATTTATTTTATTCATTTTACTTTATTTGTTTTATTTATTTATTTAATTTATTTTATTAATTTATTTTATTTCTTCTATCTATTTTATTTGTTTTATTTATATTCTTTTATTTAGTTTATTTTACTTGATTTTATTGATTGATTTTATTGTATTCGTTTTTTTTAAATACATTGTATATATTCTATTTTTATTTGTTTCATTTAAGATTTTATATTTATCAATTCAATGAATTATAGTACTACTAAATTTCTTTATTTATTCTCTTTGTTTTTATTTGTTTATATTCACTCTTTGTTATTAATTATTCATTTATTTGCTTTTTCATTTATCTATGCAGGTGTGTGTTTGTTTATTTATTTATCTGATTTGTTTATTTTAATTTTGTTAGTTTAGACAAAATATTCCTCTCATCATAATTAAAACAATGAATGTTTTTTTTTCAGGTAATTGTTTATTGTTGTCGTTTACATGAGAATTAATATACACATGAACATATTTTGATGACAAATTAATCATATACTTTAAGAAATAATAGAACTAAGACCCATCAAAGAATTTAATTATTTAAATATGCTTTACGGCGATGTGCCTTTGGCTCCATCATACGGTGTTATATCCCAACTCGTTCGGTATGCCCGTGTGTGTTCTGATGTCATAGATTTTAACGAACGTAATCAATGCATCACTGGGAAATTATTGTGTCAGGATTTCGATACCATAAATTACTTAAAACTTTTACTAAATTCTTTCATAGATACAAAGATTTGATTAGTAAATTTGCTGTACCTGTAGAAAACTTATTAAAATGGTATTTCACATCCTAAATTTTACGGTAATATTGTACTTAAAGCGAGGAAATCACTATGTGATCCGTGTAAACTCATCGAACCTTTAAACAAACTTATAAGTAAGGGTTATCGTACCAATATTGTAATTAGATCTCTGAATATAGTTTACATTGGCACTAATATCGATTTTGTCATTAGCAAATTAAAACATAACTAAGTTGTATCTTCTTTTGAGGCGGGATGTTTAGAGCACACACGTTAATTTTTATCTCTTAAGTAGCTCCTCACTATCCTACTACCTGTTGATACATTTATTTTGGCATTGCACAAGTCATGTCTTCTCTGACTGTTCATGACGTTAAAATACTAAATCCTGGGATGTGTTTTAGTTGATTTTAGTCTCTGATGCATGATTTTTATCATTAATTGTTTTTGGCTTTTAACTAGCTGTCAGTAACTGCGAGTACTCTCAAATCGTACTTTCTTGTTAATTCGACCTGTTGATACTATTTTAATACTTTTTGTTATTTTATATTAATATGGATCTTGTCTGTATACCAGCTTTGATTATTTGGAATATCTACTAATTTTCACTTCTTCGTACTACATTTGTATTAACATCAAGATTATTCTCCTTTAATCTGTACAGGAAGTTTTATTGTTGATATTTACCCTTATGTATCTAGTGTTAAATTAGGTATTTATATGACAGACCTTTCTTGGTATTCCTAATTATTGGAAGATTTTATATAGACAGAAAAGTATACCTAAAACGACAAAGTTATTTTCATTTACCTGTATATATTATGAAACCGGTTTTTAAAAGTGATTATTTTCTAAGGGTTTAATATTTCGCGGTGGTGTCTTGCCATGGCTTTATTTGGACTTGTTTGTTTGCTTTTGGCCTTGAATGTTTGTCCCTAATATTTTATTAACTATGTATTTACTTTCAGGTATCACAGATCGAATTTATTCGTTCATAGTGTGTTAATTTACGTTTTGATTGAGTTAAGCCTTCCAATTGATGTTTTATCGTGTGTTTTCTATGTTGTGATGTTATACTATTGTTTCAGAAAAAGGAGAAGGTTTGGTACCATTAAAACGTTTAATCCCGCTCAAATGTTTGCACCTGTCCTAAGTCAGGAATCTGATGTACAGCAGTTTGTTTATGTAATTTATACGTGTTTCTCGTTTCTCGTTTTTATATAGACTAGACCGTTGGTTTTACCGTTTGAATGGTTTTACACTAGTACTTTTGGGGCCCTTTATAGCTTGTTGTTCGGTGTGAGCCAAGGCTCCGTGTTGAAGGCCGTACATTGACCTATAATGGTTTACTTTTATAAATCGTTATTTGGATGGAGAGTTGTCTCATTGGCACTCACACCATATCTTCCTATATCTATCTAAATGAAGATTCCGGGTACATGCCACTCAGCCGCATAAACTAGTATGAACTGTTCTAAAGCATCACAACAGAGCTGCTCCAATTTCAGTCAACTGTCTTTTTAATTTTTTGCCATGTTTTTGTCAGATTTTACGAACTTCACCTTTTGAATTTACCTTGGAGTTATTTTGTCGTTGCATTTTATTTTAGAACTCTGCTACTAGAGAACCGATTCTGACAGTTGTATTATAGAACAGTTTTAAAGTATTATACTGACTAACTCTAGATAAAATTTTCATTTAATCACAATCCTTGAACTGATTTAAAAATATCTGATAAGAAATTAAGTGCATTGAAATGAAGTTACAATTTGGTATTCAGATCGTTAATGGTGAGTAGATTTTACAAGATAATATTTCCACTACAATATAGAATTTAAATGGTCTGATGATGCCTACAGCATCATGGCCATCCTTACAACATAATTGCTATTGATATATTATCATATAAACATTCAATATGTAATATATATAGAAAGTAATCGTCGTGTGGATCTTGCAGTGTAATATGTCCACTTTTGATTAAAATGAAGATAGCTATATATTTGAAATCATTTTATTTATTTTATTCATTTTACTTTATTTGTTTTATTTATTTATTTAATTTATTTTATTAATTTATTTTATTTCTTCTATCTATTTTATTTGTTTTATTTATATTCTTTTATTTAGTTTATTTTACTTGATTTTATTGATTGATTTTATTGTATTCGTTTTTTTTAAATACATTGTATATATTCTATTTTTATTTGTTTCATTTTAAGATTTTATATTTATCAATTCAATGAATTATAGTACTACTAAATTTCTTTATTTATTCTCTTTGTTTTTATTTGTTTATATTCACTCTTTGTTATTAATTATTCATTTATTTGCTTTTTCATTTATCTATGCAGGTGTGTGTTTGTTTATTTATTTATCTGATTTGTTTATTTTAATTTTGTTAGTTTAGACAAAATATTCCTCTCATCATAATTAAAACAATGAATGTTTTTTTTTCAGGTAATTGTTTATTGTTGTCGTTTACATGAGAATTAATATACACATGAACATATTTTGATGACAAATTAATCATATACTTTAAGAAATAATAGAACTAAGACCCATCAAAGAATTTAATTATTTAAATATGCTTTACGGCGATGTGCCTTTGGCTCCATCATACGGTGTTATATCCCAACTCGTTCGGTATGCCCGTGTGTGTTCTGATGTCATAGATTTTAACGAACGTAATCAATGCATCACTGGGAAATTATTGTGTCAGGGATTTCGATACCATAAATTACTTAAAACTTTTACTAAATTCTTTCATAGATACAAAGATTTGATTAGTAAATTTGGCTGTACCTGTAGAAAACTTATTAAAATGGTATTTCACATCCTAAATTTTACGGTAATATTGTACTTAAAGCGAGGAAATCACTATGTGATCCGTGTAAACTCATCGAACCTTTAAACAAACTTATAAGTAAGGGTTATCGTACCAATATTGTAATTAGATCTCTGAATATAGTTTACATTGGCACTAATATCGATTTTGTCATTAGCAAATTAAAACATAACTAAGTTGTATCTTCTTTTGAGGCGGGATGTTTAGAGACACACACGTTAATTTTTATCTCTTAAGTAGCTCCTCACTATCCTACTACCTGTTGATACATTTATTTTGGCATTGCACAAGTCATGTCTTCTCTGACTGTTCATGACGTTAAAATACTAAATCCTGGATGTGTTTTAGTTGATTTTAGTCTCTGATGCATGATTTTTATCATTAATTGTTTTTGGCTTTTAACTAGCTGTCAGTAACTGCGAGTACTCTCAAATCGTACTTTCTTGTTAATTCGACCTGTTGATACTATTTTAATACTTTTTGTTATTTTATATTAATATGGATCTTGTCTGTATACCAGCTTTGATTATTTGGAATATCTACTAATTTTCACTTCTTCGTACTACATTTGTATTAACATCAAGATTATTCTCCTTTAATCTGTACAGGGAAGTTTTATTGTTGATATTTACCCTTATGTATCTAGTGTTAAATTAGGTATTTATATGACAGACCTTTCTTGGTATTCCTAATTATTGGAAGATTTTATATAGACAGAAAAGTATACCTAAAACGACAAAGTTATTTTCATTTACCTGTATATATTATGAAACCGGTTTTTAAAAGTGATTATTTTCTAAGGGTTTAATATTTCGCGGTGGTGTCTTGCCATGGCTTTATTTGGACTTGTTTGTTTGCTTTTGGCCTTGAATGTTTGTCCCTAATATTTTATTAACTATGTATTTACTTTCAGGTATCACAGATCGAATTTATTCGTTCATAGTGTGTTAATTTACGTTTTGATTGAGTTAAGCCTTCCAATTGATGTTTTATCGTGTGTTTTCTATGTTGTGATGTTATACTATTGTTTCAGAAAAAGGAGAAGGTTTGGTACCATTAAAACGTTTAATCCGCTGCAAATGTTTGCACCTGTCCTAAGTCAGGAATCTGATGTACAGCAGTTTGTTTATGTAATTTATACGTGTTTCTCGTTTCTCGTTTTTATATAGACTAGACCGTTGGTTTTACCGTTTGAATGGTTTTACACTAGTACTTTTGGGGCCCTTTATAGCTTGTTGTTCGGTGTGAGCCAAGGCTCCGTGTTGAAGGCCGTACATTGACCTATAATGGTTTACTTTTATAAATCGTTATTTGATGGAGAGTTGTCTCATTGGCACTACACCATATCTTCCTATATCTATCTAAATGAAGATTCCGGTACATGCCACTCAGCCGCATAAACTAGTATGAACTGTTCTAAAGCATCACAACAGAGCTGCTCCAATTTCAGTCAATCTGTACTTGATTATTTTTTCCGATCGTTGCATTTGTAGATTTTAGAACTCTGCTACCTTTTGAGATTTACCAGTTATTCTTGACAGTTGCATTATAGAACAGTTTTAGTATTACTACTGACTAACTCTAGATACCGATTCTGACAGTTGTAATCACATATAGAACAGATTTAAAAGTATCTGATACTGAAACTAACTCATAGATAATGAAGTTCAATTTGGTAATTCAGATCGTTAACTTGAACTGATTTTACAAGATAATATTTCACTGATAAGAAATTTAATGGTCATTGAAATGAAGTTACAGCATCATGGCCATCCTTACAGATCGTTAATGTAGTATTGATATATTATCAAGATAATACATTCAATATGTCAATATATAGAATTTAATGGTCTGTGATGCCTACAGTAATCATGGCCACTCCTTGATTAAATAATTGCTATATATTGAAATCAAAGTACAATCATTCATATGAACTATAATACAATAGCTAACTCGTCTGTGGATCTTAGTGTAATATGTCCATCTTAGTGAGTTAAAATGAAGATAGTTAAATATTTGAAATCAAAGTACAATGGTCATCTCCTATGCAAATGAATACAATTAGCTTATACACTCTCGTTTGATCTGAAGTTTTCTTCATTCAGACTCATAGTCAAGTTTCTAGATATAATATTAAGAAGGATGTGTATCCATCCATGCAAAATTTCATATCATTTGCTCTAAAATAAATTTACAAAATTATCTCGAGTAGATGTACCTATGTCTGAAATTGTTTGCATAGTTTGAACCTCTCTATAGTCAATTTATAGATACATCAATAAGCAAATTGCCTGATGAGTGTATCCATCCATAGACAGTGGGCAAAATTTCATTATTTTTGTCTATTAGAAAACAATTCAATCAAAGATTATCTTCGTAGATTACTATGCTGAAATTGTTTGCATAGTTTGAACTCTCTTATGTCCCAGTCAAATATTAGATACATTCATAACATTGCCTGTAGTAAGACTTCAATCTTAAGAGGGGTGCTTTATTATTTTTAATACTGTCTATTAGAAGAAACACATCGAATAAATGTAGTGACTTCGTGCAAATAATCCTGGTCGTTATAATAACAAAGTATTAAATGTCCCAGTCATTAATAGCTAAAACATATTGCAGCTTAACACATTCAATTTTAAAAGTGATACTTATTATGTACAAAGATAAGTGACCAACCTGGATCACGCAACTCTATAAGATTGCTTAACACGAACATGGTATGACTTTGACAAACTATGTTAATCCTGGAGTTATCAAGATAGTATTAAAGTTTTGAGTTTGAGTCAAGCTTTACAAACAATTGTAATTTAATGGCAACACGACATATAGTTAATTTTAGTTTTTTTAAGTTAATTATAAGTACAAAGATAAGTGACCAACCTGGACACTCACGCAACTCTATGGATTGCTTAAAAACCGTAATCATGGTAATATTATGACAAACTATCTTTATTTGGATTTAAGATAGTTTAAAGTTTTGAGTGTTGAGTCAATGCTTATACAACACAATTTGTTAAAATTTAATGGCATACGATACAGGAACGATCACTAGTTGATTTTTCGTTTTTTTTTAAGTTCCTAAAATGAAGGTTTAATACGATGAAAGTTTTACGAAATCATACAACTATCGGTAATTTTAGATATGATCCTAAATTACGTTGCAATGTGTTCTTAATGCAACGTTCGCATGCAATGTGTTCTTAATGCAACGTTCGCATGCAATGTGTTCTTAGTGCAACGTTCGCATGCAATGTGTTCTTAATGCAACGTTCGCATGCAATGTGTTCTTAATGCAACGTTCGCATGCAATGTGTTCTTAATGCAACGTTCGCATGCAATGTGTTCTTAATACAACGTTCGCATGCAATGTGTTCTTAATGCAATGTTCGCATGCAGTAATTCCCGCTGTACATCAAAACGGTATTCGTTTTTCTGTCATATACGAGTTTATTGATTATAGAGAAGTAAAAAGTCATATGAATCGAAGTGTCCGCCCCTTCAATGGATTCATTGTGCATATATATACTTGTTCTGTTTTTTTTTTTTTTTTTTTGCAAACACGTTCAAAAATCCACGTTACAGATTTGATGAGATTAGTGATGTGTCTGCGAATTTTGGATGCTTATCGATACCAACGTTCCGTCTGATAAGAAATTAAGTGCATTGAAATGAAGTTACAATTTGGTATTCAGATCGTTAATGGTGAGTAGATTTTACAAGATAATATTTCCACTACAATATAGAATTTAAATGGTCTGATGATGCCTACAGCATCATGGCCATCCTTACAACATAATTGCTATTGATATATTATCATATAAACATTCAATATGTAATATATATAGAAAGTAATCGTCGTGTGGATCTTGCAATGTAATATGTCCACTTTTGATTAAAATGAAGATAGCTATGTATTTGAAATCAAAGTACAATGGTCTATCTCCTTATGCAACTATAATACAATACTATAGCTACACTCCCGTTTGATTATTATAGCTTATTCATCTAGTAAGTTCAGAGAAAAATATTAAGATAGTGTTGTATCTCCACCATAGAAATGGAAATTTAACAATTAGGAAGCTGTAATAACCTCTTTGTCTGAAGTTTTTTTTCAAGTCAATTTCTAGATATAATAGAAAGCAAAGGATATGGGTATCCATCCATGACACAAAATTTCATATTTTTGCTCTAAAATAATTGTTATCAAAATTATCTTCGTAGTAGATGTACTATGCTGAAATTGTTTGCATGGTTTGAACTCTCTCTTATAGAAATATAGAGATACATTTCTATAACAACATTGTCTGTAGTGAAGTGTTCAATCCTTAGAGAGGGTGGGGGGTGCTTTATTTATTTTTCTTTCTTGTCTATTAGAAGAAACAATCGAACAAAGAGTTACTCTTCGTGTACATAAAATCGCTTCTTATATAACTTTTTATGTCCCAGTCAAATATTAAAATATATTGCGCTTTTAAACTTCAATTTAAAAGTGTACTGTTATTATTATGTGAAATACATCATTATAAGATTCACACGACGAAATGTATGACTTTGCAAATGTTAATCCTGGAGCGTTATAAAAAAACAAAAAGTAATTAAATATACAGTGCATTAATTACAGCTACAACAATTGTACAAGCAACACCATATATCAATTTTAGAATGATAATTATTATGTACAAAGATAAGTGACCAACCTGGACCTCACGCAACTCTATGGATTGCTTAAAAACCGTAATCATGGTAATATTTGACAAACTATCTTTATTTGGATTTAAGATAGTTTAAAGTTTTGAGTTTGAGTCAAGCTTTACAAACAATTTGTTAAAATTTAATGGCATACGATACAGGAACGATCACTAGTTGATTTTTCGTTTTTTTTTTTAAGTTCCTAAAATGAAGGTTTAATACGATGAAAGTTTTACGAAATCATACAACTATCGGTAATTTTAGATATGATCCTAAATTACGTTGCAATGTGTTCTTAATGCAATGTTCGCATGCAATGTGTTCTTAATGCAACGTTCGCATGCAATGTGTTCTTAATGCAACGTTCGCATGCAATGTGTTCTTAGTGCAACGTTCGCATGCAATGTGTTCTTAATGCAACGTTCGCATGCAATGTGTTCTTAATGCAACGTTCGCATGCAATGTGTTCTTAATACAACGTTCGCATGCAATGTGTTCTTAATGCAACGTTCGCATGCAGTAATTCCCGCTGTACATCAAAACGGTATTCGTTTTTCTGTCATATACGAGTATATTGATTATAGAGAAGTAAAAAGTCATATGAATCGAAGTGTCCGCCCCTTCAATGGATTCATTGTGCATATATATACTTGTTCTTTTTTTTTTTTTTTTTGCAAACACGTTCAAAAATCCACGTTACAGATTTGATGAGATTAGTGATGTGTCTGCGAATTTTGGATGCTTATCGATACCAACGTTCCGAAAACAACACAGTAAATGTAGATGCATTATGATCTACATTTGCTTCTGCATCTTATGCCCTTAAATGCTATGCGTTCGTTAGAGGTGTGAATAAATTCAATTGGAACCAACCGAATTCTGCATAACCAGCAAATTGCCTAAAGGATCGAACCATTCTGACAAAAATGAACACAACGTTTGAAAAGATTTCCAATTTGAGAAATACACATGAACATGTTTCGGGCTGCACTAGGTATTGACTTCTCAGCCTCCCCGTACTAATTTACCTAAGTCATTAGAAAAACAAACGTATTGAGAAAGTACAATTAAAGCAGGTCAGAAATGCACTTTACATTACGACAGTGGTGTAACAAACAGGCACGAGATGTAATTTGATCATTTGAATAACAAACGGACCAAGACAGTAAAGTTAGTTCAGGTGAGAAAAGCTCTTAATTGCGAAATTTTGGGCTAGAACCAACAAAAACACAGAATGTTTTTTGGACAAAATCAAAGTACCTAAACTATTTCTTAAAAAATATGAATTCTTGCATACTAGTAGCCGATGGTTGTTATATATCAAATACGGAATGCACTACCGTCATGAATAGTGCAAGAAGATGTTATCGTGTATCATACATAAATTAAAGTACATTTCCTAAATATGGAAGAAAATTTGTAGTCAGTATTCATGAAATAACAAATTCATTAATTAATAAAAAAAAACTTCTAAAATGACATGAACAAGATTAATACCGTATAACGCCCGATAAATTTGTCATTTGAAAAAGAAAAAAAAAATATATTACGCATTTTATGATATGAATGAAAAAAGATGTGTGTACAACAAATGTATACGCTAATGAGACAACAAATCTACTACTATTGAGGTTTTATTCCATTTGATGTTGGCATTAACACATGTAGCTATAGGTGTATATGTCATAATAGAACAAATCTTTAATATTAAAGTTTTATTCCATTTGATGTTGGCATTAACACATGCAGCTATAGGTGTATATGTCATAATAGAACAAATCTTTAATATCAAAGTTTTATTCCATTTGATGTTGGCATTAACACATGTAGATAAAGGTGTATATGTCATAAAAGAACAAATCTTTAATATTTAAGTTTTATTCCATTTGATGTTGGCATTAACACATGTAACTATAGGTGTATATGTCATAAAAGAACAAATCTTGTATATTAAAGTTTTATTCCATCTGAAGTTGGCATTAACACATGTAGCTATAGGTGTATATGTTATAATAGACCAAATCTTTAATATTAAAGTTTTATTCCATTTGATGTTGGCATTAACACATGTAGCTATAGATGTGTATGTCAATAAAACAACAAATCTACAAATATTGAAGTTTTATTTCATTTGATGTTGGCATTATCATATGTGGCTATAGATGTGTATACGTTAATGAGACAACAACAGATTGGAGGTATATTCCATTTGATGTTGGTTACACCAGATATATTCGTCATTGAGGGAAGTAACAACAGTGTTTGAATGTTTATTCTATCCAATGCTGGATAAAACAGACTTATACGTTAATAAGACAACAGCAGTAATTTTAGGTATATCTTACTTGTTTACGTTTATTGTTTTGTACATATGTCGTGCCGTTATATAGTTTTCTCGTTTGAATTGTGTGGCATTTGTCATTTCAGGGCTTTATGTGACTTGCTCTGCGGGACGTATGAGTTTTGCACATTTGTGGGGGACCGTCCGCTGACTTGTGTTGCTAACTTCTACGTCAATTGATCTATGGTGAAGATTTGTCTCATTGGCAATTATACCACATGTATTTATCTTTGGATAAAATTAAATAAATCTTGTTGGCAACAAAATACGTATATGTCAGTGAGACAACAATAGCATGAATAGTGTAGAAGGTTTATCTTATTGAAAGTTTGAACAGAAGACGAATATGTCAAGAGGCAACACCAATGATGGAAGGTTTATTTTATTTAATGTTTGCTACAACAGACGTATTTGTCAATCAGACAACAACAGTTTTTTAAAGCTTTATTATATTTACTGTTGGCCACAACAGACGTATACTTCAATGAAACAACAACAATTCATTTACTTATGGTCTTCAAAAATAGACGATCGCGGTATGAACGGCAGGAAATTAAGACTTCAAACGTTATAGCGGGATTATTAAGTATATGTGTGTCGATTTGCCTTGCAGAAAGATAAATGCTCTCCGCAAACAAGGCTTCAAATTTAAAGTTGACATACTGTTGCTTCGTATTTATGCATCCGATATACCGAACAGCTAAATAAAGGCAATAGTAGTATACCGCTGTTCGAAATTCATAAATCGATTGAGAAAAAAACAAATCCGGGTTACAAACTAGAACTGAGGGAAACACATCAAATTTAAGAGGAGAACTACGACACAACAGAAACACAACATTAAAATGTAACACACACAGAAACGAACTATAATATAACAATGGCCATTTTCCTGACTTGGTACAGGACATTTTAAGAAAAAAATGGTGGGTTGAACCTAGTTTTGTGGCTAGCCAAACCTCCCGCTTTTATGGCAATGTTAAATATAACATTTAAATGACAACATTACATGACAGGACTACAATACAAAATAAATGGGAGAACATATAGGACAGAGAAACATACGAATAACAACTAACAAAAGGTACCAGGTTTAAAATTAAATACGCAAGACGCGCGTTACGTCCACACAAGACTAACCAATGACGCTCAGATAAAAAAAGCTCGAAAGCCAAAACAAGTACAAAGTTGAAGAGCACTGAGGACCAAAAGTTCCAAAAAGTTGTGCCTTATACGGCTAAGGTTTTCTGTCTGGGATAAGAACATCCTTATTATTTAGAATAATCAATACTTTTGCAAACAGTAAATTCATAAAAATGACTATATAATAGATATACATGATAACACCGAAGTGGTGACTAACTACAGAATAAAAACGGATACATAAAACAACATAAACCAGCACATAATAATTCACAGCCGAGTTAACCAAACAGATCAACGCACAAAGTGACGTCACATTTGAATTTCTAAAAATTTCCCCAAAATAGGATAGAATTCAAGATTAGGTTTGTAATACTCATATAACATTTATTAATAACAATGAAAATTACAATACTGATTAATATAAAATTGAGGAAGTAATTAGATAATTAATTGTATTATCTAGCTATGTCGGTGTTTCTTCTAAATCAATCTGTAAACCAAATATATCGTATAAATTTAGTTGACCCATACTAAAATCTAATAAATGAACTGGGTGATTAATTATCTTTACCATAACACACAAATACAACAGAAAAAATAATAAGATTTATAACTATAAACGATAAGACATTTGACAAAATTCGATGAGAATAACAAATATAACATCAAAACTAAATACATGAATTTTGGATAGAAACGTACCGTGACCCGTCTTATAGCAATGCGAATTCACACTCAACAAAACAGTCACAATCGGGAATAAGTCACGTTCGGTAATTAAAAGATCAGACGACGTAATGTCAAACCACAATCTAACACGTGGTCAAAATGTCCTTAGCTAGTATGGACAAAGACACATCGTATGGATCAACTAATTCGTGATGGTGTCCGTAAAATTTACGGAGTGTCATTTTTTAATCTGTCCTCCTCATAACTTTATTAGAGCAGTTTCTGCGTTAGGAGCACACTCCTGTATATGAAGTCCGTATAGTGTGAACATGCACGAGCATAACGTATCAACTGAGATATGTAAACACAATACGAAGGGGCAGAGGGTATGTTACTGCTGAGAAATCGGAAATTGATAATTGGGAAGTTGAAATCGTCCCGTTCATCATAGATTTTCGTGTGAAGTCGTCCATCTGTGTCAATATTGAGGAAAAGATCAAGGTATGAAGCAGTCCTTCTAGTATCAGTAGTATCCTTAATTTCAAGTTCACTGGAATATATGAGATTTAAGTATTGGCTGAAATGTGGGTTATTCAATGATAGGACATTATCAATATATCGGAAAGTAAAATTAAAAAATTTCGCAAGGTGCTTTTTCTTTTTGTCTTTGAGAAGGTTCTGAATGAATTCTGCTTCATACGAGTACAAAAACAAATTGGCCAGTAGGGATGCACAATTAGTACCCATTGGAATACCGACTGTCTGTTGAAATATTAATCCTCCAAACAAGGCTTCAAATTTAAAGTTGACATACTGTTGCTTCGTATTTATGCATCCGGTATACCGAACAGCTAAAGTACAGCCACCTTAACAAGGGTCTTACAACCGAAATGGAAAAGTACAGATGACCATAAATATTTCAAAACCTGGGCCAACATTTTGGTTTGAAAAAGGGATAGTATAGCCATGCGTATTTTTAATTCAAGTTACAAAGTGTTCAAGCTTAGAAACAAAACATCTGGGTTAAAAACAGCTAGATTAAATACAACATTCTTTAATTTATATATATTGAAAAGAACTTTGAGATTTTCAGGAATATAGTTTTGAAAATGATATTATTATGAATGAACGCTGTTACATCAAAATCTAAATAGTTGGGGTTTTCATCCACCACCACACGGATTTATACAAATACATGCATTGTAATATTTCGATTAAATATTTAAAAAAGACATTAACATCTTATATTCAAAGAGTTTCTTTCAATTGGAGGTTACAAATATGAAGTATTCTAGAGTCTAAATTAATACATATTGAAGAATTGAAGATTTTACGAAAAAATTTACACATATCCATCTATTAATTGAAAAGGTTATTCAGTGATATATATTGTTGTAGGGGACAGTTTTAAAACAGTATGTATAAACAAAATATTATAAATTGATATTCAAAATTTTGCATTGAAAGACATCCTTAAAATAACTTTAAATGATTTGTATCTAAAATACAAGAAAGAAAGTTTCTTTCGGAGTTTGGTGTGGCGTCCATTTCGATGAACTAGTATAGATAATTATTTAGGGGCCAGCTGAAGCCCGCCTCCGGGTGCGAGATTTTCTAGCTGTGTTGAAGACCCACTGGTAGCCTTCGGTTTTTTCTGCTCTTTGGTCGGGTTGTTTCTTTGGCCATCCCCGTTTCCATTCTCAATTTTAATGGTTTTGGCAAGGTATGCTATTCTTCTTCATTGGTGTGGTACATGTGCATACTTGTAACAATCTACCTAAGTTGCAGCTATGACCAATAATAAAACGAAATGTTTTTAAAAAAATGTCAGAATGTTGCGGTTACCCCTTCAAAGTATACACAAGAAGACACCATACTCTTAATTTTGGTAATGATGAAGACTCTTTGGAAATTGTCCGGATGTCTAATATATTCAGATAAATTTAGCTCTACCTTTTTTCAGACGAAGATACCAACATAATAATATCTAAACATGGCCTTATTAAATTAGATTGATTCATAACACATAATGAAATTGTTCATATTTTTAGTCCATAGTTTGAATTGAATGCATGAAAGAGTGTCTGTACATATATATGGTACGTATATACAGGCCTGTGATATTCTCATTTTCTGTACATACAAGACATGTACTGTAGCATGTCTTCATCCTTAAACCCCAAAGGTGACTGGTGGTATAGAATATGGTTTTCCTCCGACCACACGTAAAACTCTTGGCAAAGTTGAGCATCCGATTGGCTGTGAGGTATGTATGAATACGCAACCACGTCCGGTTAAAACAGGGACGAATTGAGGTGCCGTGAAGAGAGAGTACCACGCTCCCTGCACCTTAAGACTTTTGAAGCAACTTTTGTATGGGTCCTTGATGCAAGGGAGAAAATGCATGCCCGTATCCATTATGCCCACATTTTCAGCTGGTGACAGTTGAAATTCCCCTCCTTTTCCCCGTTCGATCCCTATAACAGAACCTAGCTATTACATCTATTTATATTTTGTTCTCTTCTTGAATGTGTTTGAAATATATGCCACTGGACATCAAACACATTGTTAATAAATGTTTTACCTTGGCTCATGAATGAAAGGAGATGTATAAAGCAATAAGACAGCAACGTAACCACATATTCGTATTTATATTCATGAATATCAGGCAGATGATTGGGGTCAAAGTTCAAACATTAAAATGAAAACTCTTGTCTTCATATATTTCTACCACATATATCTTTCAAATAATAAATGCTTTTGTGTATTTATTTCATCAAAACAATCCCACAGAGTCCCTACTATAAGACCTAAGGCAAAGACTGCTACTGTAGCTTTGAGAATCATTCTACTAGCTGTCGGACAACTTGTTATGAGATAACTCACCACAATCACCATGTAGAGAATATCATTGAACGGGGTCATTAATATGATAACTGTCATACGAAGTTTAAATAATGTTACAATTGGTGCTTATAAAATACAAAATAAATTGTTGGCGTTTGCTTTATTTGTGTAATATGCACATAGTATGTAACCGAATCAGATGACTTGAACATAACCAACTACCAATGAGTTACAGAGTTTGAAATGATTTATTATTTATTATAATATTTACCTTTTCGGCAATATAATACGTATTCAAAAACCTGTATGCACTAATTTGGATGATTTTGTAATCTATTTATGCTGTTTGGTTATCTAGGTCATTTTGTAACAAGAAAATTAGAAATTAAGATAATATGAAAATGTATTGATAACGGAGTATTTTACAAAGTATACTTGATTCTAGCTTAACATGTTTTTGCATGTGTCAATTAACAACGAATGTGGTACCTAGTTGCAATTTTGACTCGTACAAAACATTGAAATATAACATATATGTAACAAAACTTATTCGAAAAAAAATTTCATCATACAATACTTTTAAACAAGAAAGAACAGTTGTTTACATTTATCATCTTTATGACCCATTTCACACATTTAAACAAAAAGATTAATTCTCTACTTGGGATTTCTCAATATCATCTCAAGACAGAATTATGTACGAAAAGAAAACTATTGGAACAATGCCAATGGAATGGATAAGAATTTCCGTTTAAAAACGATCTTTGTTTTCAAAATTTTAAATGTTAAAAGACGTCTATGCAAATCTTTCAAACATGAAGTAAAGCTATGAACTAAATTTGATCAACGAACTGGGAATAGCCTTCTCTTTGTCACTCATGCCTTTTCGGTATACCATATATTTACCCTTAATATATATCATCACTTACCATTCCGTATCACGTGAGATTACCCCCGGTATTTAGTGGGGTTTGTGTTGTTCAATCTTTAGTTTTCTATGTTGTAGGCAAACAGTATTGAATTTACCGCGGTGGACAAGTCTGAAAACACACTGAAAGACTGAATATGACTAAATATTTATTGGTCAGTATTTAAAGAGTTTATCAGATAAACATGACCGTTTCAGATCAAAATTTGTTTACTGGAGAAACTAAAACTTGTGTAATTTCAATTGGAAAAAGTTGCCGAAATCACTAGTAGATATTCTGAAAAAAATGAAGCAAAGCCTTTTTAACCTTTGCTTGTTATGCTGGTTTTGTTTTCGTTAAGTATCAAGTTAGGTCAGCACAGTCTGCTTTGGCTATACCATCCTGTTTTGTCTGATCAAGTAAAAAGTGATAATGTTATATACTAATGAATGTTGCCGTGACCGCTAATGTCTGCGATCAGTACTGAAGCCTGTGATAAGTGCAAGAAGCCAGTAGGATGATGTTCATTATCTATCATTGTGTTTAAATTGTATTTGAAAATGCAGGTATAACAAGAAACTTGTATACACATTTTCAAAGTAAAAAATGAGAGGAATGCAAGTATAGTATGAAACAAATATACACATTTTAAAAATAAAAAAAGAGAGGAGATCGGAAGATAATATCTAGTTACAATAACAACAACACTGTAGGATTATCTTTTTGTTACTGTTCTGACTATGTTCATGTTTTATCATATTCACTGTATATATATATAAGCTATGATGACTCATACTTTTGAGATCAATGGAAGAAGTGAGGTTTGAAGTTTGTTATTGGCCTACTCTAAAAATTATCCATATTTACTTAGTCGATTTGTTTAAAATATTTTCATGTGTATTGAAAAGAGGTTGAAATAAAAGCATATGAATCTGCGTTTTGCCATTCTGTTTTTACTCAACTGTCCCACAGGGCCAAGCAAGCTTTTCTCATCACTTGGCGTTCGTCGTCCGTCGTCTTCATCTGTTGTCCGTTGTCGTCACCGTCTGTTAAATTTTACAAAAATCTTCTCCTCTGAAACTTCTGTTCCAAATTTAACCAACATGGTTCATGGCTAAAATAGAACATATGGATTCAATGCAAATTGTGTCTATTATCTTGAAAACTACTATAAATAATGAAAATCTGGCAGGTGGAAAAATGTTTGAAATGCTGAGATCTACCTACTGTCCGTTTACAACAAAACAGACATTCGACTTCTGATTGAAGTAATTGTCCTTAAATGACGAATCTTACAATTACTTTTTTATGTTTGCCTATAATCTTAAAAACTTTGATAGATAAAAAACAACTTTTAAAGGCAAAAGTGATTAACTAGTTAGGATCTATATATAAGTCTAATGGAAATTTTCAGTCGATTCCTAATTGGAGTTATTGGTCTTTAGTCACTATTTGTACAATTTTTAGTGTTTTTTTTTTTTTCCTTTTATCATGTATATCTCAAAAACATAAACAGATAGAGAGAAACGTTAAAAGCAAATATGTTCGGCAAGATAGGATCTACAAATAAGTATGACTGAAATTTTCAGTCGACTCCTAATTGGAGTTATTGCTCTTTAGTGAGGATTTTGAACAATTCATAATATGTTAGGCAATTATCGTGAAAACTTTAAAAGATATATAGACAATTTGCCAATCGACTCTTTATTTGAGTTCTGTCTCTCTTATGACGAATTTTACCTTTTGTTTACCATTTTCATATTATGTTGAAAACTATAAAAGTTAGATAAATAGTTTAAATCGCAAAAATGATCAGCAAGACAAGTCCTCCTCTGGGTGCGGGATTTTCTTGCTGTATTGAAGACCCATTGGTGGCCTTGGGCTGTTTTCTGCTCTTTGGTCGGGTTGTTGTCTCTTTGACACATTCCCCGTTTCCATTCTCAATTTTAATATCTACAAAAATGTCATATTGCCCTTATATACCGATTTTGTAACCTTTGTGTTTTGGGCAAAATCTAAAGAAGATAGAGGTAAACTATAAAAAAAATTATCTGCAAACAAAACAAGATCCTGAAAACAGTGATTTTTGTCATGCATTATATTCTAGTCCACAGTGTTGGATAGTGTCCTTTGTTGAGGATCCACATAGACCTAGGTGTGAGACATGTGGTCTTTAGAGCCTCTCGTTTCTTTGTCAGTCTTAGTTGCTGAGGGTTTTTTACTGTTGCGTTCTTTGTACCTTGTTTGATAGTTTTGTTATGTACTGTCTATTTGAATTGTTGTGGTTTGCATAACGTTCCAGGGTTTACTTTTGCAATATAAAGAAAATATTGGCATTTTACGATATGATTCATCGTAAATCTATGAAAATATTTGTTAATTTTCCTCCAAATATGAATTTGCATCTGCTTATAATACCTCTCATTTATGAACAAATGTATTGTGATAATCAGCAAAGGATTCTATTCCTCTGTAGTTTTATAGATAAGCAAAATTCCCCCATTCATGATTTGATTTGATTTTTATTTTTGGTGTTTTAACGCCACTTTTAAGCACCGCTTTTGGGCTATTTCGTGGCGGCCAGTTTGTATTGATGGAGGAAGCCAGAGTGCCCGGAGAAAAACCACCGACCTTCGATAGGAAAACTGACAATCCTAGTCAATTAATATTGGAGTCGAGTGCACCCGCACGAGCTGGGTTCGAACTCACAACCTCAGTGTTAACTGGATAGTGATTACAGTAGTATCTACTTAGACCACTCGGCCACCGAGGCCCCTCCCAATCAGGAAATTAGGGACATATTGACATTGCATTTTGTTGAGAATTTTTCCTCCACTCTATTGCAAACCGCAATTATCAATGCTTGTCGACTTTGTACTTTTGCATGTAACGGTTTTGATTCGAGCGTGAGTGACAAGTCATGGGAAGACGACCAGTGCGTCTAGTGCTTAATTATAAGCGGGTATCTTTTGGTGAGTGTTTCTATTTAATACAACACATGGTTCAAAATGTTTACGTAATGGTTCATGAGTTTTTTGTTTTTATTTCAATCAACCAAAATAAAGAATCAAGAATAACGTCACAAATTATGGATATTTATTAATTTAAAAGAAAAGGAAAAAAAATATACACAGTTTGAGTTAAGGTTATACATGTAGAAGTAAATGCATAGCACTGAAAGATCAGGTTATACCAGACAATTAACAAAAAGATTGGCACGTTTTGTAGGAAAAATAAATCGAAACATTTGGAAAACATATGTTATTGAATAGACGATCTTACAAAGTGATTAGTACGGACGACTGTTTAAATGTCTCAAATCACAGGTAAATTATATACTTTGTTCTCTTTCTTATCCTGTATAATGCATCTTATTTAGAATTCACTCTTATGCGTATTTTTAAAGGTTTACTTGTTTTATATTCGAGATACACACGGTTTTTTAACTTTTATGAATAAAAGTAGCCAAGCCGATGATTCATGTAATACTAATTAGGAAAAAATGCATGTTATCATAACAGAGAGTAAAAAGATAATAAATTGAAATTCAATCTCAAACGTCGAAAGCAAGTGATAACCCTTGGCAAAAAATTAAAACCGACCAAAGACAAACAACGGTATACAAAACACAACATTGAAAACTAGACTGAGCAACACGAATCCAACTTAACACTGAGGTGCTCCGGATGGGTAAGCAGATCCTGCTCCATATGCGACACCCGTTTTGTAACTCCTCTGAAATACGCTGAGAAGTTTATTAAAATGACACGAATACATTTATCTCTATCAAGTTTGAGATGAAATTATTCAGTATTATTACATTTGATTAATTAACAGGTGTTTTGTAACAGACGTGGATTTGAACAATTATAGGTAAACTTAACACCTGCCACTCTAAAAAACAATCCACACCGTATAGTCAGCTATAAAGGGCCATGATATGATAAAATGTTAAACATTGGATCAAGACAAACAACGGCCTAATTAATGACAAAATAACACGCAGAAAAAACTAATGTAATATACGACAATCAACAACAACCACTGAATAACAGACTTCTGCCTTGGAACTGGCTCATAAAGAATATGGCTAGATTACACATTGTTGTGAATGCTCAAGTATCTAGTTATTCCAACAACATAAAAACTCATTGACATAATTAGTTAGAAATTGCTGAACTGACCACGTTGGCGCAAAGCATTAATAACAACTATCATAAAGACAAAAGGCAAACTACGGACCTAGCCTTGACACTGTTTTGTTGATGTCATGTATACTATGTTTTGTATGTAAAAGATCACTCATCTCGTAAATAGCATTGACAATCCAACATTTTTTAAGTCGTTGTTCTAGATTATCTTGTTTGGATCTGAACTATGCTCTTGTGTATTTGGTAAGTATTTATCAATGTAGCTTTGTTTAAAAGTTGTCGAAATTATTACTTTCTTAAGGTTCTGGATATGTTTGAACTTTTAAATCCGAACCATGCTTTGACGTGGTTTTGTAGTTCGTGCGATTACATATTGATATTAACTTGAATCTAACGGTGTACTGGATTTTTCTTTACATACCCAAAAAAAATGCAATTTGGTTTGACGTTTGAGGCATGTTGGTTATATCAGGATAAAGAGTTAGATACCTGACAACAGAATTTATTAATGTAAGGTTCAATACAAAAAAGTCCAGGTAGTTAGATTTCATTGGTATATGTGATGGTTACATATTAGTTTGCTAATCTATAGGATGAAACACTAAGTAAATGTTCATTTGTTCTGTCTATATCAGCTTATACAGTATAAATTGCGCATGACGTTAATGTATGAAATCTTCTAGGATATGCAGCAACCGATAGGAAGATTGGGACAGCTAGTGCTAAATGAATTGTTGGTAAAGTAACTGCTCGCACGCTTTAACACGATATATTTTATTATTGATATTGTGCAAAAGTTTTTTGTCTATTAGCTCATAGACATAATTTTGTTATGTGACCGTGACGTCACAAACGTTTTTTCAAATTTACTCTTTAAAAATGGAATTTAAAATTCAATTATAAGGAATGACTGTAATATTTTTTCTGAAGCAATGACATCAAAAATGTGGTACACACTGAATAACAATCGTTACGGGTTATTTAAAAGTGTGCACCACATTTGTGAGGTTATTTCTTCATAGACAAAAAAAATATTACAGTCATGCCTTATATTTTAATTCTAAATTCCAATTTTAAGGAGTAAATTTTGAAAAGAACGTTAGTGACGTCACGGTCACATGACAAAATTATATCTATAAGCTGATAGACAAAAAAACTTTCAGCCAAGCAGAAGACGTGTTACATCCAGTCAGGAACAACGTCAGACAATGTTTTATGTCGTATCTTAATGGTTTTCGTCATTTCAAGAAATACTTTAAGGTGACAGACTTTTGATTGTTTCTGTTGAATTCATTCTCATCTGGAACAAGTGTGATTTATATCTTGACGTAATGTGTAAATGTGTAATATTGATAATAGTATCATAATTATAATATTGATATTTACGTTGATATATAATAGAAATGATATAAATATAAAGAGATGTGATATGATTGTCAATGAGACAACTATCCACCAAAGTTCAAACGGAGTGGATGTCAAGTAGATGTTAAAAAAATGTTATTTCAAGATGGTAGTCGTAAAACACATTATCATATACCCGTCAAAAATATCGTCAGACAATTTACTTTGCCATATCTTAATGGTTTTTATTATTCAGATTCCTTAATTGATTGATTGATAGATTGCTTGGTTTTTAATGCCACTTTCAGCACTATTGCGCTATGTCGTTGCGGTCAGTTTTTATTGTTGGAGGAAGCCGGAGTTCCCGCAGAAAAGTACCAGCAATCGATAGTAGAACTCGAACTAACAACTTCAGTGTTGACATGCTAGTGATACAGTAGTTCGACTACGTAGACCTCTCGACAACCTAGACCACTCGTCACTTGAAGTAATTGGTTTAAATGACAGATCTTTCATTGGCTCTGTTAAATTCATTCCCAACTTTAACAGGAACGATTTATAACTTGCCATATTGTGTATAAATGTTATATTGATTATTGTATTATAGTAATAATATTGATAGTATTGATAAATAATAGAAATAATGTTAAGAATAAGTTTGTAAATTTTCAGAAGGTAATACAGTTGAAATAATATTTGATCGACCATTACACTTTACATATAATATGACACATCTTTTAAAAGGCAATGATAAATAAAGAAGAACGATAGATATCAAACATTATATATAGCACAGGGAGAAACTACTATGGAATTGAATTAAGTTTATTCATAATTAAAACATCACTGTCTAAATATGATAAATGACTACAAAACAATATCTCACTACAATTTTTAAAAAGTAAGCGTAAAAATCTTCTTCAAGACATTAACACTGGTAGTTTCCTGAATTGACAATCGCAAACTTGTCATAACGGTTGGCGTTAGACTAGAAAAAAACTAAGAAAAGACAGAATTTAAGCCTTTAACAAGCAAACCTCTGTATTAATCAGTATACAATTAGGAGATGTGACAGGATTGCCAGTTAGACAACTATAAGCATAGTCCAAAAAAGAGGGACGAAAGATACCAGAGGGACAGTCAAACTCATAGATCGAAAACAAACTGACAACGCCATGGCCAAAAATAAAAAGACAAACAGACAAATAATAGTACAGATGACACAAAATAGAAAACTAAAGTGGAGGATTTGAGCAAGTATATGTTCCCGTTCGGCCTTCAACCAAAACAAAAGCACTTACTGTATAGTCAGCTTTAAAAAGCCCCGACATGACAAAATGTGAACAAATAAAAAAAAGAGAACAGCTGATGGCCTGATATTTTTCAAAACAATAAACGAAAACAATATAACAAAGAAAATAATGATAATCACTGAGTTTCAGGTTTCAGAATTAGGACAGGCATATACAAAATTTGGCGGGGTTTAACATGTTTGTAAGCGTCGATCCCTCCTCCTAACACGAGACAGTGCTGTAATACAACAAAAGAATAAACTGTAAAAATCAGTTGGAAATGACTTAACTCATCAATGTGGCAGATAATACAAAAAGCTATTAACAACTAACTTAAAGATACGACATACCAATCTAAGGGCGCACACACGTATTGGAAGCTACTTGAAAGCCAATAACAGCAACAAAGGAATAAATCATGTTTTTCAAGATTAAAGATTCAACCAGAACACATTCAACGGATTAAGCATACATACGTCATCAACAGTCCGTGAAAAGCATGATATTTTCAATGGCGCAATACAGTATTTAATCTCGACAGGATGTAGGACCATAAAATCTTATAAATGAATAGCAATAGATTTTAGTTATTGCATGTATGTTTCAATTAATCAAAAACAAAATAAATGTTAGTTTGTGCAGCTGCATGTCTTTATACGGTATTTATCCATCCCGCATCCCTAACAACAAAAAAGACACTACGTACAGATATGGGAGTACTTGCAATTCCTGGCAGCTAGTTCAAAGCCAATATCAACTAATAAAAAAAAATCATGTATTTAAGACTAAAAGTTTGCCAAATCTTTAATTACATTTATTTTTGTTAAGCTAAACACTTTTGACATCAGTAGTTATTTTTCTCTGCGATTTGGTTTAAACGCTGTTATATCATTTGCAATTAATTATGTTTTGCATTGTTATCAGCCAATTTTGTCCGGTATAGAACCAGTCTACAATTGACAAAAGGAAACAATTTGTGTTAAAAATGTGAAATTATAGAATATACGATCAGTAATTGTATACCATATACAAATATACTGTCAATGCATTTTCACTGCTCAAAAGAGCAGTGACTTTTAAGAGTCATCAGTTTGTGTCGTCGACAATGACAGGACATTAACGACGAGGTATTATAGTCTAAAGATGTATATAAATACGTTTCTTCAAATTATGTAATGTTTTTCTGACGTCTTTCGATAACCAAGAATATACAATGAACGTGATCGGTACATTGCATATTACAAAAGCTGTGTGAAATACGGACAGAGTTTCATATATTGTTTTGGAATGCATTATCTGTGAATCTGATTGAAAATTCCAAAGGATATAAACTATCAGTGATGGTAAGGCTACTATTGTGTATGTAACAGTAGCTAAAATTGTCACCCGAGCCAGCCTTTCATCTGCTTCTTCTCTGTTCGTTTGTTGTCGGTTTATATCTGTACGTAAATTTTCTTGTTTTTTTAGCAAGAACAAAATTCCTCCAGTGAGAAGTACCATAAATAAACTCGGCAATATACCTTTATAAACCTCGATCAAAATTTTTACAGCAGTTGCTTCTGTGGAGCGCATGCTATCCTCTGACTGCATTTTAAAGAAATTTTCATCCCTGCAGACTTCTATGATCTGTCCTGTTGTTCTGTCCATCATTATTGTTTTTTCAAAAGTGATTTCAGTTTTAAAAGATCCAACACTTAAAGCACAAGAAATCACGACTGATAAAAGAATATAAAGCATTATCTTGAAATTACTGAGAATAAATTTAACGTGCAATGGCTTATAGAAAATAAGAAACACGCGTATTGACTGTCCCAGTTTTAACCATGTTGCAACCATGTGTAAACAATTAGGAATATGTTGGGTAAAAACCTCAAAAACGTAACACCATCTATACTGTACATAATTCTCTTTTCTTAAAAAAAAGATGATCAAGAACACGTCTTGCATTATAAATGCAAGTATATCAAGACAAGTGTATGCTGTCATAAGTCCATATTTCTTTGTGAAATCCTTGATCCAAAGAAGTTTTAATAACAGTACTAGCCATATTATAATCAGAGTTATAATAACTGGTTGAACATATATATAAAAGATTTGTGTGTTCACAGAATATCTTTGTTTTGGGGAAAAGTAACTGCTTTCTTGTATTGATTGGACCGCATGCAAGTCAGGAACGCTTTGCATAAAATCTTTTAACCATGCGGAAATATCTTTTGGATGCATAATGATATCTGTAAACAAATACAATGTGTATATAAAAACTCCAATTTAAATATTGCATAGTTTAAAGCAATAAGAAACAATTCAAACTATACATATAGGGCTAATTTTCTTACGCACAAACTAGAACGTATTATTTACCCATACAGAACCTTTGTTTTACTGTTGTTTTGACTTGTTAATGATTTATCGATAATGGAAAGATCAATTTCCGACGGATGCAACGGATCTACTGATTTGCCACATATTTTCTGCATAAGAAAATGCCTGTACATTTGTTTTGTTTGTACAATATGACAGTTGTTTTCCATTCGTTTGATGTGTTTGAGCTTTTGATTTTGTCATTTGGTAAGGGACTTTCTGTTTTGACTTTTCCTTGGTGTTCGGTAATTTTGTTATTTTACTTTAGTAGCAGTTTTATAGTCTTAATCAAATCTTTACTAAACAGGCTTCATTAAAACATTGTTTTTTTTTTTTTGGTGTACAATATATGTATATGATATGGGTTTTTCCGTATCACATACATTATTAACCCTTAAAGAATATAATCAGTCGAGCAGAGGCATTTCGTATTATTTTTTCTTCATAATTATATAACCAGTCAAATCATCACATATCATATTAACTATACAAATTTATTTCTTTATTTAGTTTCAAGACCAACAACTATTGATCACAGTTGTATAACCATTTCAGTTTTAAGGATGCTTTTGCTAAATAAACTACTAGGGACATCGACGGGCTATTACTTTCCAAAACAGCACAAAATGTAACCAAATTAAATTTCATTTGTTAAATGCATTCGAATAATATTAGTATGTTCTCATATGCTCTTTTGGAGTGCTATGCTCTGTTAATGTTAATATTTTGGTTTTGAACAGTTCGATCCAAAAACACATAGTCAAGTACGTACAGTCCTTGTAACGTAATAATTAATACTTTTTATATTCTGGCATTGAATATACCTCGCGTACATCGTTTGGTCATCGTTTGTTTGGCGTTCTGGTATCGTCCGTACACCATTTTATAGCGTTCTTTCAACGTTCGATAATCGTCCGTACATCATTCGAATAGCGTATGATATATGGTTTTATTCTTCGTATGGCATATGGTATCGTTTAGCGTATGGAATGTATTATCGTTTAGAGTATGGCATATGGCATTGTTTAGCGTTTCGTTCAGCGTATAGTTTATTGTATCGTATAGCGTTCTGTTTGAGTTATATGAATATGGGCGGGTTTTCAAAGGATTTTTTGTCGGACTGATACAAATTGAATTTCTTGATAAAAGTTTAATTATCGTATAAAGAACGTTAAGTTAGTCACCAAAATATTTGTTATTCGCAATTTACGTACAAAATGTACTATAATTTTCTTATTGCATATCATAAATAAAAGCTTGTCAAAGAAATTTGTTGACCATTGACTATTTCCAGAAAATTCTTACCGAATATATTATGATCTGTACTTTTGACTTTGCTTTGCCCGCACATTCACTAAGTACGTATTTCAAAGGCAAAGGACATCAATAAAAATATTCTATATTAACATTGATTTAAGTGTTTTTTTTTTTTTTTTATTTACATTACACGCTAGGTGAACCGATGTACACGAAACGAAGCGATGTACGTTAAACAAAACGATGTACGCTAAACGAAACGAAGCATGCTAAACAATACGATGTACGCCGAAAGAGCGTTTACTTAACGGTATCGTTTTGCATATATGAATGGGAGAATACAATTATTAATTGATCAAAGATAAAAAAAAAACAATTAAATTGTAGCATGCACGCCATTAAATTCAAGTGTAAAATCACAAAAAAAAATATTTCACCGTGGTGTTCTTGTATACAAGTAAGATTGACTCAATTCTAGGTGAATCAATTATTCTAAATAGATTATTAGAAATATAAAAAAAAATGGTCAAATTGGTTTACGTTTAAGTTCCTAGAAACAGCTTCTGTTACACTTTCTAAAGGTAGGAACAAACGTGATATTCATTACATGGTCCACTCAGCATAAAAATTTTTGTACAGTTTGAATCAGTTCTAACCTCTCTTTAGAACTGTCATAATAATCTGTCATTTAAATTATTGTTCTAACCTTTACCTTTGAACTTTTCTAGGGTTGAGTAAACAGAAGTTTTCCCAGGAATCAACTTGATAAAACTGTTCTAAGGAAGAACTGTAAGGATCCGTTTTATGATAGAACTGTCCAAAAAATTGAAAACAACACGTTTAATAATTTCATGCGTCCGAAGCGCTTTTCTGGGTTGACCTTCATCAGGAACGCTCAAAGCCAAACATTTGAAATCCGAGGGATGTATAAGTACCGAAACAGTTGAAGAGCTATATGACAAAAATACATAAAACAAAGAGCCAAATTCATCTAAGGTCAACTTTGCCTGAGGGAGTTGAAACCTTAGTTTCTTTTTAATTTCAAAATTTATAAACGGAAAATTTTGGAAAGGTTTGTTATAAATCATGTCAGTACCGAAGTACTGACTACTGAGCTGATGATACCCTCGGGGACTGATAGTCCACCAGCAGAGGTATTGACCCAGTGATGTAAAAAATTGAAAACAACACGTTTGATAATTTCATGCGTCCGAAGCGCTTTTCTGGATTGACCTTCATCAGGAACGCTCAAAGCCAAACATTTGAAATCCGAGGGATGTATAAGTATCGAAACAGTTGAAGAGCTATATGACAAAAATACATAAAACAAAGAGCCAAATTCATCTAAGGTCAACTTTGCCTGAGGGAGTTGAAACCTTAGTTTCTTTTTTTATTTCAAAATTTATAAACGGACAATTTTGGAAAGGTTTGTTATAAATCATGTCAGTACCGAAGTACTGACTACTGAGCTGATGATACCCTCGGGGACTGATAGTCCACCAGCAGAGGTATCGACCCAGTGATGTAAAAAATTGAAAACAACACGTTTAATAATTTCATGCGTCCGAAGCGCTTTTCTGGATTGACCTTCATCAGGAACGCTCAAAGCCAAACATTTGAAATCCAAATTCGTCATTCTTTCACATAAATCTGTTGAATTGGATTTTGTGAAAGAGAATTTTTTTTGATGAAGTCCATACAGTATGGACATATATGCGTTTAACGTATTGACATATGAAAACGCCGTACAATGGGGCAGAGGGTATGTTACTGCTTAGAAGTTGGAAATTGATAATTGGAAACTTTAAACTATCTTGCGGCTCATATATCATAGTTTGAAGTTGTCCATCTGTGTCAATACTGATGAAAAGATCAAAATGTCACATTAAAACTTAACCTAACTTAGACTAAGTTTAGTGAATATCCTGTATTAGCCCATGGACTAACCCAGCTTGTAAGCACGTTTTTATCTATTTGTATAAAGACCATTGATCACATTATTCACAAAGAAATATATCAAATGTTTCAGCTGACAAGAAAAATGTCGGCAAAGATACCAGGCTCAACATGTCGTCTTGCAACTGTTCTATTTTCGCGGTCTAATTTAAAGTGGTACTTTAAACTCAAACTCATATTGATGTTATCTAGAACATATATATATTTTTATCATTTGTTTACCTTAACGTGATTATATCAACTGTAATGTGGTTTGTTTTCACAGAGTTAAAATATTGCGATTTTTTGGACCAAAGAATTGGTTTATAATCAGATCGTATTTATGAAATTTTCGACGTAAAACCATTTAATAATTAAATACATAAATATATACTTTTATAGATTTTAACAGTTTTTGGATTTTGATCACTTTTTCATACATATCATTTTACCTTTACATTTTGATAATTATGGTATATTCATAAGATTTAAGGTGGTACCTAACACTACAGAGAGGTAACTCTGTAAAATCAGCTAAACATTTTAATTACCTTGTATTGTTAAGGAAATATTAAAGAGGGACGAAAGATACCAGAGGGACAGTCAAACTCATAGATCGAAAACAAACTGACAACGCCATGGCCAAAAATAAAAAGACAAACAGACAAATAATAGTACAGATGACACAACATAGAAAACTAAAGACTAAGCAACACGAACCCCACCGAAAACTGGGGGTGATCTCAGGTGCTCCGGAAGGGTAAGCAGATCCTGCTCCACATGTGGCACCCGTCGTGTTGCTTATGTTATTACAAATCCGGTAAATAGTCTAATTCGGTAAGTCACATTCGTGAAAAGGGAAGGGTATTGTAGTTACGACATAAGGAACATATCCGATATCATCTGTGAAACGGTTATTCCATAACGGTCAACCAACTCGTGATGGCTTCTCAATGATTAAGATTAGTGTTTGTCAAACTGCTATATATCCAATGAAATTTTTCCGAGAAAGTGATTGGTTCAAGTTTTTTGAAAATTTTATATTTTTTTCAAAGGGTCAAAGTAAATATTTTGTCAAAATTTTATGAAAATTAAACGAGCCAAATTAATTTTAGTCGAGGTGTTGGGTACCACCTTAAAGCAATAAAAAAAATCAAAGTAATAATAATACAATCATAATTGCTATAATAATAATGTAGACAGTGAAAAATGAAGCAATATTTACCAAATGTTTATCAAAATATATACAAACCTTCTTTACATACCCTTGTTTACACACATTTGAAATTCAGGTGTATTTCATAAACGATGCGATTAGGTTGAACCATCAACTTTTATACATTCAATGTTAATTAATTTTTAACACTTCTTATTCGGGTACAATAATCTTATAAGACTGTTATCATGTTGCGAGGATAATGCAGTAATCCGTAATGCCTAAATCGTGATTTTTGCATGATGGAACTATATTGATATATAATTGTAATTCGAGTGTTCATATTAAAACCATATGACATTAGTTGGTTTTTTCTTCTTTTTTTTTTAAATTAAATTTTTTTTTTTTTTTTTTTGATTACTTAAAACATAAAATCCTAAGAAGTCCTATCCCGCTGACAAACGCTTTCCGACTAGACCAAAATACTAATGTGAATTTAAAAAAAAACATGATAATCCAATTAAAATACATCTAATTTGGCGGATGCAGGGTCGGATCCAGGGGCGAGGAGGGCGTACGCCCTCGTTATTGGCCAAGCAAGATTATTATATCATGTTTTTCGCGATTTATAAACGATTTTTAGCATAAAATCGTCCAAAATTCTCCCCTCGCTCGGCTCCTAGATCCGCCCTTGTATATTGACAATTATAAAATTGACCAACGTCACTAAAATGTCAAACATTTGTCAATGTACGATAACCTTACAAAATGGTTAGATAAAAGAAGAACTGTTTATTTATAAAATTAGTAATGAAATAACCATTATTGCATTTTCTGGCTGACCTGAGACTATTTTACTAATACACCTTTCCACTCTCCTGTCAATTATCAGTAAATTGACCAATCACATGTGTTAAATTTACCACATGTGTAAATATTTGATAGCAGCACGTGTTGTCGGCCATAACTTCGGTCAAACATTCTTATCTAAACAGTTAATTTGATCTAACATTTCTTGAAATTTTCACAATTAAATCGTCCAGAATATTGTTTTGGGGAAAGGAATCAATGTAATAGGATAGAGGAAGGTCAAGTTGTCAACTTGAAACAAAAAAAAAGATTTTTTTTAATGAATGACAGTTATCAATAAATCAATTAAAAAGGAATATGGTGGCAGTGCTTATTGTTTTTAAAATATTGTTTACATACAATTTTGAAAATGAAAAAAAAGTATAGTCTGAAACACGAGATTTGAATTGGTGTACAAATTAAGTTAAAATTGATTTTTTTTTTTTTTTTCATTAATTTAAAATTTATACTATAAAACATGCAAGTTAGTATGTATAATTTCTGTAAATTACAATTATATATCTTATAGAAAAGATTCAGCAACAAAAGAATTGACACCTTTCCCATTTCAATTACAAAGAGTTATCCCTAACTTATTCAAATGTTAAAATATTTGTATTTCAAAGCAGTTTAAATTTAAAACTTCAGGGTATCTATTATCTTTTGGATGGACAGATTCACAAAATTTCAATTTTCCAGTATGATATTTGTACAAGAACTATTCCATGTTCTTTGACAATCAAATTATTTTAAGAGGTAGTGTAAGTTTTTCCACCTTAAAATCAATCTGGAGGAAAAATTATATACAACCTTATTGGAATGAGATTGAAATTAGATTAACTGATTTGAAAGTCTGCATGGAATGAAGATGAAATAATGTAGTGAATTAGATATTTGTAGTCTTTTTGTGTACAAAATATATAAATATGATAGTATTTATTTTTGTACTGCCCTCGTCGCTAGCAATTTGTTTAAAAGACAGAGGGGAAACTTAAATAATAATAAAAAAGTATGTTTCAATAGATGCTTCATTAAAAAATAAGATAATGTTTAATTTTGATATGACTTTGGTCTACTGTGGGAATATTTGCTGATTTTACTTGACCTTTTCAATTTTTTTTTTTTGTATAAATTACAAAAAAGGAAAAGAATTGAGATTAGTATTGGATATATTTTGTTTTCTTAATTTGAAAAAAGGGTGAGTACAATGTGCAAAGATTCCTGTAAAGGACAAGAGTTGTATATAAATTTAAAACAAAGACGAATTACTCATGAAAGCGGCAAATAATCAATTAATTTTCTTTTGCTCTTTATATTTTACTTAGTGATAGAAATTTTAATTATCATTAAGTTATCTATGGATATAAAAAAAAAGGAAAACCGGTTAAATGTTATTTAATAAACAATCAATAGGTACTGGAGCAATGATGCTTGTTTTACAAGTTGACCCATGCTGTGTTTGTCTACACAATAAACACAATTATCAGCATTCATTAGCCATGCTTAATTAAGCCTGTAATTTATCATCATAATTTATCGTAGCAATCATGCAATGTAATGTTCTATATCTTGTTGTTAAACTACATTTTTGGGGAATGAGGGTAATCCAATAGCTTCAAATTTGCAATATTTTAATTGTTTCTTTTTATTCAGTATACATGGACATAATTTCTTCAAAATGTCATAAATTTATCTCTCAACCCTTCAGGAGTAACTATTTCATCATACTTGAACACAAAAACAAATATATGAACAAAATATTGCTCTTATTTATATTTGTTATATCAAATTCTTTACTTTGTTATTATTCAATGTTCAAAATAACCGCCATTTTGATGATTATCTTGACCTAGGATGCTGGGTTGCCACGTGTTGCTAAGGGGGACGGGGCATACCAGTAGAAAGTGGAAAGGTGTATTTATACTTAGTATAATAGTTACAAGGAGGGATTAAGAGGTTTTTAACGCATGATTATTGTGATCCTTTGCGCCGCATGAAAATTCATGCATACACATTTGTTCTTTTCTCTTGCTTTATAATGAACATTTAGTGTTCAGGGAAAAAAAATTCAGACTATCATTGGAAAGATTACACCCTCTAGGTAGAGTGGAATATTTATTAAGATTCTGTTGTCCAAGAAAATCCTATATCAAATATGGGTCCTTCAATTTTCAAGGCCGTACCTATACACTATCCAAGTTTGAACACATAAATTTATATAATTCATATCAAAAAACTTATAGAGACCTTAAAGCTCAAATTGCGTTACGACCTTCATTTATTTGTTATTCACTGTAAAAGTCTTCGTTTTTATACAAAGCAAAATTAAAATTATTTTTTCCCATAAAGCAGCAATTCAAGCGTTATGGATTCAAATAAATGATTAGTTGTTCTATGAAAGTAACCGTTTTCAAACTGGCCACCAAACTCCTGTTGAACGACAGATGTTAATTTACGTTATACGATTATGTATTATTTTCTATGACAAAACGGATCCTGCTTGTGAAATTTTAGGACGAAACAGGGTCGTACACATTGACAAAACCGGGTCCTTTGATTTGACATGACGTATTTCCTTCGTTTCATGCACATCAATACAAATATAGAGGTGCTCAAAGTGACTAGTTTTGCAATCTTCATGTTAATATCTTTCTTTCCGTACGATGTGCACAATTCAACGAGAAATTAAACAAATTTAAACAAGGTTCACTCAATTCATCATTCTGACGTGCCTTTTTATTCATTTCTCCGTTGATCTAGAACGGTTGTAGAAAATAATACATCTCACAATCGAAAATAGTTCTATGTGTATCTATATTCTTCAATATCATAAAAATAACAAATAAACAAACAGAAATCCTATCTTTTCTTTGTCTGTTGAATGTCCGTCGCCGTACCGGTTAATAGATACTATTGAGCCCAAACATTTTTTTGTCGGGGTAGTTTAGACACAGTGACCTGTGTAGATGTTTCTGATAATTAATCTACACACATTTACCTTTTTATTTTCTCTACAATTAATAATTGTAAATTTTATAAGTGAATGAAGGTTAACACGTTTGAAACTACACTGTGGATTATACGGTTTTAGTGAATCAATACATGTCAAAGAACAAAAAATCGTACGCATATGTACTGAAATCTACAAAAAAATGCAAAATGTAGTTTTTCAAAGATATGATTTCTCGTTGAATGTAAAAACTGTCAAAAACACAGATGTCAAAGGGACATTCAATCTCATAAGTCAAAATCAAACTAACAACGTCATGGCTAAAAAAGAATAAACACCAAAAAACAAACAACAGTACGCAAAACAAAACATAGAAAACTAAAGACTGAGCAACACGAACCCCAACAAAACTGGGGATGATTTCAGGTGCTCCAGAAGGGTAAAAGTTAAAATAATAGAACGTTCAGGAAATAACAAAAAACAACTGGATTTGTAATTGCCAGCAATAGCGGATTGACATATCGTTGCGCTAATAGGGAATAGTTTTGATGGAAAACAATGCCCCAATATAAATAAGAAGATGTGGTATGAGTGCCAATGAGACAACTCTATATCCAAGTCATAATGTATAAAAAGTTAACAATTATAGCCCAAGTCTATTAGAGACAGACAAGTTGCCATATTGGTATCAAAAGAGAAAATACTTGCTATATGCCTTGAAATATCGATGTCACTAACATTCAAAATAACCGATTTCAGAAGCTTTGTTCGTCCAAATCCAATCCCAGACACTAGTTTTTGTCTAATTCGTCTTCAGTCAAGCAGTAAACTAAATTTTGTCTTTACAAGAAAAAATTCATTGAATTACCAATGATAACTTGATGTGGCGCACCCTGGACCGAGGCCAATGGAGCAAAGTGGAAAGAGGGGAGGGGTGCATTTGGGCACACACATTCTTTTAGAAGCAAACCTAAATATTTCTGTATCAGACTTTTGCATGTAGTTGGTTTTCTTTTTAAAATTGAAAGTAAAGTTTAGTTAAGTAACTTTGAATATAGGAAGTAATCATATCACCTCTGGCAGTGAGATTAGAACACGCGATCTCCCCGCTGTTCCCTGGTTCAGCATACCCCTGCACCACTGGCATTCTTAGAAAATTATTGAAATTTTAGAAGTAAAGTCTACTACTCAACAGGCGAGAGAAAAACATAAGAAGATCATCATCCAGCTTGTTTTCTTTTAGAAATTATGTGTTGAGATGATATAATTTTGTTGCCAAATTCATTATTTTGACCAAATATAGGAGGAATCCATACCTTAGTCTGTCATTTTTTCATTACGAAACAATGTTTTGTTACATCTATTTCAACCTCCCAAATAAAAAAATCAGATGTTTAAGTGATTTTTGTCTCTTTTTCAATAAATTCTGTAAGAAATGACTACGAATTTTTAGTGCATTTTGAGTTGGTGATTGCGCTTGTACACTAAAAGACACATATTTAAATAGTCTACAGGTTATTATTCTGATATTTTTCTTCCAAAACACACTGCACAGTTATTAAAGATAGTCATATCCCTCCCCTCCAAAAAAGTATTTTATGCACTACTTTGTGAAAATAATCTGTTAAATGTGAAGAAGAAACAATAGTTTTTACAGAAAACACTTGTCAGTAAGAGGCAAATCGACTTTAAACACATAATGATAGAAGTTTGATGCATACTTAATCACATTGCTGGCATTCTGAGGATTAATTTGAGCCCTTAACCACATCTGTACGTCAAAGAATGTCGATGAACCAAACAAAAAATGTATTAAAATTTGCTTCACTGGTACAGCGTACCGATGAGCTCACCGGTGTGAAAAGGAAAGGGTTAAGAATTAAACGGGGGGAAATTCTTCTGTTATCTCGGATATCGGTACATGTCAGTTAGCGTATACCAACGACGTTCGCTTATTACATGGTTCACGTTTTAACGCACGCACATTCTGATTCTTCTTCTTTACCTTTTAGAGACGCTTTGTATAGTTTTTGTTGACATAGTATGTTATTTCTTGTTTAATAAATATATTAAAGTTTTTATTTTAGCTAAATTTGTATCATCATAATAAATTTATCAGATATACACATCTGGAAAGCACTTTTGCCCCCAATTAATTTAACCCTCTAATACTGTTAGCTAGTTTTTTTTTTTAATTAATTATTGTTTATATCTGAAACTTTTACAAGTATTATAACTAGTATCAGATTAAATTTGTTAATCGATCAAATGTAATTATATTTGGAGTTTGTTTGTGGAAATTAATCATTGCATTAAAATAATCATTCTAGAACTGCTGTTATTTGAATAAACATTACAAAAACAAAACAAAAGATTTATAATAAACAACCTGACCTTCAAATATGATACAAGTTGTCTTCTACTTGATAATTATTTGTATACCATCAAATACTGAATCCGAATGTCAAATTACCTAAACAGATGATTGAGTGATAATTCAGTGCTTAATACCCAATAACAGCTATTTTCAACATATTCACGACAGAATTTAACTAAGGTAAATAGATTTTTTAATTTGTGTTTTGTTTTTCTATCAAATTATGAAATCTCAATTTAACGTATTTTGGTATTTCATTCAACCTTACGGCTATTAAAAATGCAGTATGACCAAATTTTTTGAACAATTTCTGTTATGTTGTAGGTCAACCAATACGTGATGGTGACCATTCAAATTATTTAGGGTCAATTTAATTTATTTCCTTCTTAGCTTATAATGAAATTATTTCTAATAATACTATAAAAAAGGTGGAAAAATTAAACCGCAAAAAACTCGACATAACAACATTAACGGTACCACTTTTACTGCACCAGATGCCTTTTCGACAATGAATGCCTATTCAGTGAATTCAAGGCCAAAATATTTGAAAATCCAAAACCTATTAAAAAATTAAGAGCTTATAAAACCAAAAAGGACATACAGCATACTCAAAACCGAACATTAAGCTTATAACATCAAACAGCAAACAAAATAAAGCAGATGACGACCAACATAAACAACAATAACAACCACGTGGCAATACCGACAAATTGCTCCAAATATGGCTAACGCAATCTATGCCTCGGAGTAGAAAACCTGAGTGTTTCGAATAATTTAACACAGTACATTCACAGCAAAATCAACAAATAAATGGTATTTCACGTCAACACAATAGTGCTGACTATTCGGGCTGGTAATACCTTCGGACTCACTGCACTACACTTAAACATAATCTTATAAACATTACATTTTCTTTTTTAAGATAATATTTCAAAGAGTGGTCGCGAGGGTTCCTTTGTCTTAAGACAACGTTACAATATTTCTTCCTACAAGAGTGATCGAAATGACTTTTTCATTTTGGCCAAAGGTATCCGTATGCATCCCGCAAAGCCAAACAAACGTCCTATTATCGCATGATATTAAGAATGATTTATAGTATTGTAGATGATATTTTTCTATACAGAAATCAACCGTTATGGTTCATACAAATGAACAACAACTTGGTAAAAAAGGTCCATGTCATTAATGTTGGTATAAATTACCAATAGACCCTAAAAGATTCATATTTTCAAGAAGAACAGACAAAGTAAGGAAATTGCAAAATGGAAAAATACTACAGCTGAATTGCATGGTAGAGAAACATGTACACAACTATTTTAGTCGGAAAAGTGTTACTTGGAATCAAATGGTCGTTCTTAAAAAATTTTGGCCTTTAGAATATTTTTGGCCCGGATTATTCATTTTTCATTGAAATAATGCATGATCATTTTTATTTCGAACTTGACGAGTTAGAATATTTTTTTAAATTTACCAGCTCCCCTCCCTCAGAATGTTATGGTCACTCCTCATCTTTTGAGGTCTGTCTTTAGCTTATGAATGTTGCATGCACTTAGTATGATAGGGCACCTAGTTTTGCTGAAAGTACGTCAAAACAAAACATTTTGTAACCTTAAATAAGTGAAAATCTTTTATTTTGATATTGTATGGTGTCCATCTTGGAAATAGCCGCCATATTGAAATTTCAAAATGGTCTTTAGCTCATATTGTTCGAAACACCAAGCACTACCTCCATGCTAAATTGGGTGCTTTGATTATCAAACCCACATGCTTTCCACATGATTGATCAAACATTGATTAAACTAGTCGATTTTCTCATTGTCATCTTTTTCAAAATTGTTAAAATTTGTTTGCCTAAGAAAACAACACATAGATAGAATAAATTGTATTCATACTTATGTGCATGTCCATTCGTACGAATATTGCATGTCGGGCGGATTCTGACAATAACTTTTACCTCTTAAGTGCATTATAAATTCATTGCAAAACTGTGAGTGTAAGAAATTTAATCAGGAAATTCAGGCGTAAAATACCAAGAGAATATTCAAACTCATAAGTCGAAAACGAACTGACAATTCCTAAACACACAGAACGTAATGTACAGGTCAGACGCAGCATGTTTTTTAGATGACCCACCTTCAAAGGATAGTTTTACAATGTCTATGTATTGCTATTTCCTAATAACTGTTTCAAAATTAAGCACGATTTACGGGAGCTCTTCTTTTTTCTACAAACAACATACTAGTAGTTGGTTTCCGAAGGAAATATCAAGCAACATAGAAAGTGTTCAAGCTTTATATAAAGTATTCCCGAAATGTACATTGATTAGTACCAAAAAATATAAGTATTATTCCTATTGTTTACGCTACCACTTCGCAAATGTATCTGTCGATAAGGTAGACATATCATGGTCATATCCCATCATTGATGATAATATTTGATGATAAATTTACTTGTTTACTGTATTGAACTAGACTGGACATTTATAAAATCAGAAATACTGTCTGTTTCGTTTATTCTATTGGTTTTATCGTCATTCCATCATCAAATTAAGAACTTGTTCTGAACTTATTTCATAATACATTCATCCTGGCTAATTTATTTATGTTTTTTTTTCACCCGTCGAAACCCAAGGCGAAAGAGAGTTAAACATTGTTCAACCCTTCAATATTGGTTTATTTGCCTGCTAAATGAATAACTTCGGTACTGGTTGTTTTTCGTCATATCTTATGTATTTTTCCTTCATCTACCTCGGTGTTTTTGAGTTCCAATATTTAAATTCAATCAAGGATCGTTGGAATGTAGAGCACAGTGTATTGTTTGACCACTTGTATATTGGTGAAAACAATGTGTTATCTTTTATAAGTAAGTTGTGCCACTGAAAGACTCACTAATACAAACCATATCTCTTTTTATTTAGAAGAAAGTAAATTTAATCTTAAACATATCTCCGAATATTCTGATTACAGAACAATATCTTTCAGAATGTAAAAACAGGGTAAAAAAACATGCGATAGAAAATAAGTGTTTCATGTGTCAATTTTAGTAAATGAGAATACAATAAAAATTGAATTTATGTTTTCTTATTTTTCACATTTTATAGTTAATGTTGTAAATGTCAGATAAAAAAAGCTCACTGATAATTAAAATTTTTAGAAAAATAAACAATCTTGTAACCTATCTCTTTTGTGTTTCTAGGCAACAAATAAAACAAATTTGCCAATCAACCACTATATTTGTCTATTGCTTATCAAAATAAATATTACATCGAAATGACCACTGACATAATATTTAAAGAGGGTACGTTTTTCTTGGCCTAAATAATATAACACTACACTTCCAAGTTGTTAGTGCTATGAATTTTCTAATCTGACAGTTAGTGTCCTACAATTGAGAATTTGACGGTGGAAACTCGTCAAATACAGTAATGCTATTTCTAAATTGTAGTTATCAAGTCTTGATTTTAATTCAACTAACTGGAAACAACCAAACAGTCTAAATTTGATATGACATGTTTGTTCTGATAAAAGATATAATAAATCCTTTAATTTAATGCATATACTATACCAAAAATACTATAAATTCAATATACAATATAATTAAAAAAAAAGAACAAAAAATGTATAATCGCTGCCTACAACGCCCATTGAAAAAGTTTGTTTAAACTGCTGCTAACGAGGAGGAAAAACATTCTGTGTATAGCTGCCAATAAAATTTCCCGCTGGTCTATAATTAGCAACAACCACGACACGACCGTTTCCTTTTGCTTTTCCTATTCCTATTTCTTTGGTATCCTTCCATACAATTTGAGTAAAATGACCATATGCTGAAGAATAAATAAAATAAAATAAAATAATTTCAGAGTCAAATAATATTAAGCCGCTTACATTGAAACCTTGTATCAGACCTTCAAAATGAGGAGACTTGAAACTAGAAATTATCTTAATCCTATTGACGACCAGTATATTATCTACTAAGTAGTACTGTTTTCTGAGAGAAAAAAAAATCAAGACTAAATAAAATACACAATTTATAAATGTTTGCTTCCGAAGTGCTTTTCTGGATTTACTAATATTTGATTAGTCGAGACTATCCCAAGTGACATCAAACAAAATCACATTTTTAGGTCCCAGTATTGTGTTACCCTATATTCCCCTTTCAGTATCCTCAAGACTTATAAGAATAAAATACATGGAATGACTTCCTGATCTAACGTTTTGCAACGCTTTCAATGATTTCAAAAGACATGTATCTGTTTCCTTCTTTGGCATTTATAAAGTACCAACCGTATGTTTGATTCTCGGTTGATTGTTTGTTAAAGAACCAGTGGCAAATATTAGTGGGAAAATAAACTAAACAGTAAATTGAAAACGTTTTGGAAAATTTAAACATTGGTTTTGACTGATTTTCTGCTTAGCACTCGACCCTCAAGAGCAAACAAAATATTCTGGTCGGCTCACAATTATACAAGTGTTTCCGAATGAAATGATACGTCTTTCGATGGACTTTTACCTCGTGACATAGCATGTTAAAAAAACGGTTCAGCGTGTCTGTCTTGTACAAATGAGGGTTCAGACCTATATCAAATAAACATGTTATCGTGATGATGTGTTTGTCTTATTTGACACTGGACGTTATACACTTTTCAATCATCATCACCATCATCGTCATCCAGGGAAGCGACGTAAGTTACGTAAGCATTGGACATAAAAGTCCCGCATCAAACTAATAATACATTTAATTGGTTGATTGGGAATATATTTGCTTATAAATGATGTTAAGTCGAAGGTTTCTCTGGAAAAAATATGAAAACAACACTTTATAAATTTCATGCGTCCGAAGGGCTTTTCTAGATTTACCTTCATCAGGAACGCTCAAATGAAAGCAAAGGATGTATCAACGGATAATAATCCATTTTGACAAATACAACGAAGATTATCATAAAGGATTATAAGTCCGAATCTTATGGTGTGCATAACATATTCATAATTAAGTTAAATTTCTTCTCTGATAATCTATACTTGATAAGTTACGATCGTTGTAAAATATCGACAAATATAATGCCTACCCATGTTAAAATGAGCACAAAGCATGACATGTAGGAACTATTTCTCAATTTATATTTCTTCTTTGATATCTATGATTAATAAGTTACGCACCGGGTACCTGTCCAAAGGGTGGCGGTTCTTTTCCATAGAATGGTTCGTAATTATCTATTTCACTGTACCAGGATTCTGTAGCATCTTCAGCTAAATAAAAATTAATAACACATCGTTACAAATGGAACTGTAGGTTCTTATCTTAAGTCAATATCAACTTTGAAATAGCTACTGGTTCTCATTGAAACAGCCTAGGCTGAAATCAGAGCTAAACAGATAAAGGACAGGGAACCAGTCTAGAAACACCCATATAACAATTGAATAGACTGGCAGAAAAAAAAAACCAATGAAAGCTGCATGCTAACCAGATACTGAATCTTTAGTGGTATCTTTAAACTATATCTACTGATTGATATTTAAGATACAATATTTGTTTTAGTTGTTTTTAGTTTTGAACTAACTTTCAGGAACTGCGAGTTCTCTCAGATCTGGACTTTGCGTCTTTTGTCTTTTTTTTTTTTTGATTTTTGCTTAGTATTGATCTACTGACTTCAGCCCTTTTAGACTGATTTTTATAGTTTGTTTTGATGTTGTACTGTTAAACCACTGTCCAAGGTTAGGGAAAGATTTGGCGCCGGCAAACATGTTTAACCCCGCCACATTCTGTATGTGTTTATCTCAAGTCAGGAGCCTGTAATTCAGTGGTTGTCGTTTGTTGCTGTATATCATATTTATTTTTCGTTTATTGTTTGTACATGAATAAGGCTGTTTCTTTTCTCGTTTGAATTGGTTCTATATTTGTCATTTTGTGGTCTTTTATAGCTTACAATGCGGTATGGGGTTTGTTCATTGTTGAATGCCGTACCGTGACCTATAGTTGTTAACATACTCGTCCTTTGGTTTCTGGTGGAGACTTGTCTCATTGGCAATCATACCACATCTTTTTATTTTCATATAAAACATTGAACGCCACTATAACTAATCACCAAATTGAAAAGATCCTTATACATAAAAGGAAAGCCAGAAAATATAGGAAAGTACAACAGCCCACACTAAGCACTTACATTCGACTCTTCGAGAATAGATCATCATTTAAAAAATCAATGTACAAAACATATATCTAGACCAGATAGCATGACTTTGCTTCAGTCTGGCATTTATTATCTGGTTTCACTTTCAATCAAATTACCTGTGTAGTCCAAACGTCGTAAAAGTATTAAAAACAGTTTGAAAACTTGCACAGGTAGTCACTAACAAGATGACTACTTACCTCGTCAATATAATAACAGACGACAAAAATATGGAAAGCAAGGTCAAAATGTGCTAGCTTTTGTATAAGCAGTACATATTTTTTTAAACATCAATGTAATCAGAATTCAATAATCAGCATGCTTAATATCGAAAGATTATTATTACATTTTAAGAAATCTTCAAATGATGATACCTGGATAATCGAGATCTGCCATTGTTCCCATTAAATAAGCAATGTTTTCACCAGTTCCAGGCCTGTGATCTTTCGGACTGTGTCCAGTCAGGTTATTCGCTAAAAGATGATCCGCCCATTTTTGAGCCATTGCACATAAGTCAGCTGCACAGGTCAATGCTGGTACTCCATGTTTAGCACGTAATCCATTATGTGCATTTAATGCTTGTTCTGCATAATCACCGGGTGCTTGTTCATGTTTTGATGTGGTATTTGGTGGAGGTTTTTGACGACTATTAGTTGGCAGAGTCCCATTTGGTTCAGCAGGTATCGAAGAGACTCAGCTTTTTTAAAGCATCATCATCAACTTCACAGGAGTTCACGAAAGCTTGCTGTTGTAAAAATACATAGATTCAGTTGTTCCGTGCATAGGTGAATGCTCTTTTAGTATTTCAGTTATGGCGTATTTATTCCTCATATAACCTATCTTTATACCCAGGAAATTGTCAACAACAACTGACATCCGAAAAAGTACCATACATATAAACAAAGACAAACAGCACAACATTTGTTGGGTTCAAAGCAGTTTCATATACGCAACCCCCTTTTTTCCAACGCCTTCCCCTAACCCCTATGCCTATCCAGAAAATATATCGTTCAAATAAAATTTACAATGAAAATCTTCCGCAGTACGCACGCAATATCAAGTGACAAAGAAGTTGATCAGCAATATCGACAACTATATTACCTTAAAAAGGAACTCTCATTTATAAAATTTCCCAGACGTCAGATAAATCATATACCAATCAAAGACATGTTTTGCATCTATTATGTTCATTTATTACCATAACTATTTTTGGATATGGTCAGGAACAATATATAATGTTTATTGTGTGTGATAATACTATGACATGGTGTAGATCCGAACAATTAAGGCTGCGTCATCAATTTTGGTATTTTATTTAAATATTTGGACTTTTTTTTCAATAACACCATGATCATATGCTGAATGAAAGAAGTAGTTGGAAGCGTGTACATCCATTTGAGAATAAGGTTGCTTTAGTAAGTGTTGAAAAGGTTTGCTATTATATTTGTGACCATGAATATTAATATTTAGTTAAACAACACTTGCATCAGTTTCTACAGTTGATGTGTAAGCTGTAAACTATATTACTGTACCATTCGCCTATTTGTGAAACAAATAAGGATTCGTTTTTTATGTTTTTACTCCCGAATTACATTATCATATGGCGTGTGTCCTGACGCTAGCAAGACAAGTGCATTTTGTTATCCTTACTTCATTATCAAGTCTGATTTCTCGGAGGAATGCATAAAAAAGTCACAACTATTGCATCTGGTACAGATTGATATTAATACTTCCGATTGCGATGTTAGCAGATGGTCAGTAAGGATATTACAAAAACAAATAAATAAATGTGACAGTGCACCGAATGGCCTCTAAATGAATCAGGATTTGTTCGAAAATGTTCAAAGAATTTCAAGCAACAACGCATCATGAGAATCTAAGATGAAAATAAAATTAAAACTAAGAGGCATAACATGATACAATCTTAAAACAAACAGCATTTTCTATCATCAACACACCACATGGAATTATTGTTAATAAATGAAAAAGTACGTGTATTGACCCAAAAAAAACCAACATGAACACTATGAGTGTTTTTCGTAGATAAAATAAAAAAAATGGTTATAGATATATAAAAATAAAACTAACAATATATCCAACAAACCTAAACGAAACAAGATTTGTAAAAAAAACTTAACAAAGTAAATAAACATCCAACGCTGCACATTGTTTTTTAAATACATATTGAATTTGTGTAAGACTAAAAAAGATTAATTCATGGAAAACGAAGATAAAAGCCGTGAATTTCAAAAGTTAATATAATAATCTAATTCACATACCTGCTTTGTATTCACCGAGTTATAATCCAAAAGTGCTATTATAATATTTTTTTTTGGAGAAGAAATGATAATATCTAGATATTTGTATATGTCTTGTTATTTTGTGACTGCCTCATCTGATAATCCGTTTTATTTTTCTTTCATACCTGTATGTATTACATTACCTTTCCGTAGCACATGAATTCACTCTCGTTTTAGGGGGATTCGTGTTGCTCAATTTTCACATGCTGAAGTTTTCTTTGTAGTGTTCTTTTGTTACAATTTTATTTTTAGTCATGGTACTGTCAGTTTTATTTGGACAAACTGGTTTTTTTTTCGCTCTTAGTACCTTTTCGGTTCTTGTTTATGTTTTTCGTTGTTTTTCTTTTGACCATAATTTTGTCAATTATGATTTTTTGCATTGATTACTTAGTGTTCCGACAACAGAGATGCCAGCTTCACAATTATGAATTTTTCATTTCTATTTAGTAACATTCCAGCAGCACATATATATCTCCCAGTTGATAGGATTTGATCCAGTGTTCTAAGTGATAAAGTCGAAATCATCCCTTCGAAAAATTTACGAACGTCATCTCAAGTTGGTTGACCTTTATGGAATATCTGTTTCACAGATGACGACATATATGTATATGATCCAACTGTCATAACTACAATCCCGTCCTCTTCTCCTCGAATGTGACATACTGAATTAGACATATTACTGGGTTTGTACTTACATTAGCAACACGACAATTGCAACATGCCAACATGATCTGCTTTATTTTTTCCGGTAAACCTGAGATCATCCCGGTTTTTGTAGGGGTTCGTGTTGCTCAGATTTTAATTTTCTATGTTGTGTTTTTATACTGTTATTTGTCTATTGATTGTTTTTTTTTTTTTGCCATGGTATTGTCAGTTTGTTTCCGACTTATTAGTCCTTTGGTATCTTTCGCCTCTATTTTTTCTCTCATCTTCATGTTTCGTATTTAACCCATATAATTTATAAACTAAACTAGATTTTAAGATTATCATTAATGTAGACTTCAATAAAGTAATGATGGATAAGGCAAAGTAACATACTATCTGTTCCTTAGATGGTTGGGGACCTTCAATTACCAATTCTCTAGTTTTAACCTCTGTGCTTTCATCGGAATACGTGAAAGTCTCCTCTACGGTAACAGTTGTACTTGTGTTACCATTTATTGTTTGAGTGTTTGTTTTCACTTTTGTCGCCTTACTCTTTACCGACATGTTGGCTGAAAATATTTTACAAATATAAAGGCAGCTGAACTATTTATGAAGAGGTATTTTCATTGATGCGGTTTAAAAAAACATACACGTAGTAATAAAAACATGAGGTTCATCAAATTTCAAAAGATGAAAAAACACGCTGAAGTAAGAAGTAAGATTTTGAAAATGTTTGAGACTTGACAATTGATAGTGACGTAATCGACAGAATATCACCAATGTATCATTTCTAAAATGCATCATTGCGTATTTTATTCTTCTTTGAAAAAATGAAGTGTATAACGAATGGTTATCATTAAAAATACAAGATTGGGCAACATCCACCATGGCTCGTGAAAGCAATTGTCAAAGTAGTATGTGAAACACAATGTAGTTTTCAAGGTTTATGTGTGTTATTTCTGAAGGTTAATGTTTAAGAAGGTTAAAATATTATTATAAGTTACAGATCATGTAATCATCATTATCGTCCCTCACCTCGCCTATGCCACCCTGCTCAATCGCTTTGTAATTCTCGTATCACGGTTTGAGACGTGAACAGAAATTATCAACGATGTTACAATGTCTGAGGGAAAGTTATTAGCGACGTCACAATGTGCGAGGAGACGCTACCAAGCTTATAAAATTGTTTTCTTCTTTGTGATTTGTTACGAGTAAAAAAATATTGAAGGATGTAGGAAAATACTGGTAATAGAACGATAAACAGACTGTCGGGTTTTCTACGTATACATATCGTGAAATGTCAGCCACTCGACACAATATGAAGCTTTTTGCTTGTTCTCTGTACTCACTCGGCAAAACAGTTCACATTGTGGCTCGCGGGCGATATTTTATGATATCAAGGTGAAGAGAACCCAATAATCTATACGTATTTGACTTATTATGGTGTATAGATACGAACAACCGTTAATGTAAATTTTGTCAATTGCAGTAAAACAAAATAAAAAAACATTTACCGAAAAGGCGTTTATTCTTAACCATGGGGACAAGTAGACAACAACGACGAGAAAAATGAAATTACATTCAGATTTTAGGGTTGAAAATGTCAAATTCGCACGAAAAACTTAAAAAAACGAGATAGAAATTAACAAATATCCGCAACAGGAGCAAGAAATGTCTCATTTTAAAAGAAAATTAATTCCAAAATACCTTCATCAAGTAAAAATACATTATAGATTTTTAAAATGCAAAAACAAGAAAAAAGAAACGATAATTCCCTTACATGTACCAGCCCTAATTAGATAGGGATTTTGTAGCAGTCTGAATAGCAAAATGAATTACGATTGGTGTAATTTACAATATAACTATGAATCTTACCTCAAATTGTAATATAGAAGACAACAAATTTCGATTTTGAAAGCTATGTTATATAAAACACATATGTATTCATATATTTAGTAATTTAATTAGCTCAGGATATTTAAACAGATTTAAAATTATTGTTACAGTTTTAAGTTATTGTAAGTCAATCAATAATCTTAAGTATTACAATATATAAATCCAAGTCAACACTGATTTCAATTACAAAGTATTACACAAATTAAAATTATTTAAAATAAAGAATAGATTTATTAAAACTTAACATGAATATATTTTGTTTTGAAAATGTTTTGGTAAATATTTTTACGAATTCAAATGTGACTCACTTTGTGTGTTTTTTTAGAATTTCAAATGTGACGTCACTTTGTGCGTTGAGGCTTTGGCTAACTCGGCTGTGTATTTTTATGTGTTGGATTAAGTTGTTTTATGTAATGTATCCGTTTTTATTCTGTAGTTAGTCCCCACTTCGGTTTTATCATGTATATCTATTATATAGTCATTTTGCAAAATTATAAATTATTCTAAATAATAAGGATGTTCTTGTCCCAGGCAGAAACCCTGGCCGTGTTAGGCGCAGCTTTTTGGAAGTTTTGGTCCTCGGTGCTCTTCAGCTTTGTACTTGTTTTGGCTTTCAAACTTTTTTCATCTGAGCGTCACTGGTTGGTCTTTTGTGGACGAGACGCACGTCTGGCGTATTGAATTTTAAGCCTAGTACATTTTGTTAGCTATTATTCGTGTGTTTCTTTGTCCTATATGTTCTCCCATTTATTTGTATTGTGGTCCTGTCATGTGATGTTGTCGTTTTGGTGTTGTGTTTGACGTTGCCATAAAAGCGGGAGGTTTAGCATGCCACAAAACTAGGTTCAACCCACCATTTTTTCTTAAAATGTCCTGTACCAAGTCAGGAAAATGTCCATTGTTATATTATAGTTCGTGTCTGTGTGTGTTACATTTTAATGTTGTGTTTTTATTGTGTAGTTGTTCTCCTCTTATATTTGATGCGTTTCCCTCAGTTTTAGTTTGTAACCCGGATTTGTTTTTATCTCTATCGATTTATGAGTTTCGAACAGCGGTATACTACTGTTGCCTTTATTTACAACTTATTATCCCTAAAGTCGCATAGGAAGCTATGAACTTCTAATGTTTATCTCCTTTTATAGTAAAACAGCTTAATTACAGCATAAATTACTTAGGGTTCGTAATATAGAGGAGAACGAACGGTACATAGATAAAGTGTTTTTGGAAAGTATTCATATTTCCACATATATTTTTAAAAAAATGACACTTGGGAAGATCGAGTCATTTAAGGATACAACAATATTGAGCAATAACCATTAGAATATCACTGTTTTTGATGTCTCTCTATGAAATCTAATCTTGAGCATAGCAACTGCGAACATATTAGAATCAGCATTATGTATTTTCGTATTTCCTTGTTGACTTTTTTAACATTAGCTGTATGACATTTTTTTAACTGTTCTTCAAATTTTATGTATCTTAACTATGTAAATATTGATGAATGTTAAATTTAAAATATTTGTTTTACTACTATTTATCTTATTTGCATCGTGTAAGTGAAGAACCTCGTAAGTAATTCTCTGTAATCATATTTTAGAAAATATATGTTTTGTGAGAGATTCGTTTTCCATTTATTAGTCTATTTCAAAAAGTGTGTTTTATTTACTCTGAACAGGGGAATTAGGAAGTTGAAACATTGTTATCAATTTGACTACCACTAAATATTTTTGACCTTTTAATGTCATTTGGTCATTTGCGTCTTTCCGTTACTGTCTCATTGTCCTACACTCAATGCTCATTTTTCCTAATTATTTTTAATTATTTACCGGAATGAGCATCCGATGAATCTGACTCATTGCTTGTGTCATTTGTTGTACTGTTGGATGTACCATTTGTTGTGTTTTCAACACTGCCGGGTAGAACTGATCGATTTGGTGGAAAAACATTTTTCGCAAATGTGCCAATAAGATTTCCTGCCGGTCTATAGTTGGCTACTATGACAACCCTTCCGTTCTTTTTGGCCTTTCCAATTCCCATTTCCTGTGAACCTTTCCATACAACTTGAGTGAAATGACCATACATTTTGCCTAGAAATAATCAGAAGAGATTACCCTATTTACTCGGTGGAAAAAAATACATGTATTCATAAACAGTAGTGAAATTCATTTCCCTATTAGGTTTAAACATACCTTTAGATTAAATTTCGTCCCTGAATTCTTCACTGTATGCTTCCAAGTACGCTTTGTTATTATAAGTAATGTTCTTTTTGTGTCTTTTCATTATCATTTTGAGGTTTTTTATGTTTTAAAGATGATAGTCTTTATAATCTATTTTCAGGGTATGTATATACGAACACTCAGACGTCAAATATATATATAACTTCTATGATACTCGTTAGTTTAATAGTTTTGTGTTCTATATCGTCACAAACCTCCCATTTCTTCAAACGATGGTGGCTCCGTTCCAAAGAACTGTTGGTAATTCTTAATTTCACTGTACCAAGAATCAGTAGCTGCCTTCCCTGAAAATGATAACCTTAGCATTGACACATAGCAACACGATAAATAAATAAACGAGACAGGACATTGCGCTTCTTTCACGTACATCACGTTAGAGCCATGGGTATGATAACGGAGAGAACATCCAATTTATACAACATTTTAATATCTACTCAGTAATAAATTCAAATAGATTGTTTGTGTAATACAATCAATTGGATTACTATGTAGATATCATTCTTGGTTGCACAGCCATGATCAAACCATAGAAGCAAAAAACCATATGTTTGAAGTATATACTAAACACAAGGTATTAAATAAAACTGGAAATCAACATCAAGTTTAGGAAACCTGCATTACTTCTTACCGCTTAATTTCATGATGTTAGTTAGTTTATTTTTTAATTTGATGTTACTGTCATTTTTTTCTTCTTAGTTGATTTTTTCATATTCTACCTATCTATTATGCTTTAATGACATATTGTGCATTATAACTTACCTTGAGGAATAAATTGCAAACACTTGATAGTATGACTAAACCTGTTCATGTTATGTAAACATGAAAATTGGAGAACTAAGCTTACTCCATGCATGCATGGACGAAGGCAACTAATGTTAACTTAGTCCATACATGCATGGACTAAGTCTGTTTGAGTAATTGAATAATTTCATATGTCTATGTAAAGTTAGTTTAGCTCATGCATGCATGGACTAAGTCTGTTGTGTTAGTCCATGCAAGCATGGACTAAGTTAACGTTAGTTGCCTTCGTCCATGCATGCATGGAATAAGCGTAGTTCTCAAGTTTTCAATTTTACATAACATGAAAAGGTTTAGTCATACTATCAAGTGTTTGCAATTTATTTCTTAAGGTAAGTTATAATGCACAATATGTCTTTAAATCATAATAAATAGGTTGAATATATATATTGAGGTTTTTATGTTTTAAAGATGATAGTCTTTATAATCTATTTTCAGGGTATGTATATACGAACACTCAGACGTCAAATATATATATAACTTCTATGATACTCGTTAGTTTAATAGTTTTGTGTTCTATATCGTCACAAACCTCCCATTTCTTCAAACGATGGTGGCTCCGTTCCAAAGAACTGTTGGTAATTCTTAATTTCACTGTACCAAGAATCAGTAGCTGCCTTCCCTGAAAATGATAACCTTAGCATTGACACATAGCAACACGATAAATAAATAAACGAGACAGGACATTGCGCTTCTTTCACGTACACCACGTTAGAGCCATGGGTATGATAACGGAGAGAACATCCAATTTATACAACATTTTAATATCTACTCAGTAATAAATTCAAATAGATTGTTTGTGTAATACAATCAATTGGATTACTATGTAGATATCATTCTTGGTTGCACAGCCATGATCAAACCATAGAAGCAAAAACCATATGTTTGAAGTATATACTAAACACAAGGTATTAAATAAAACTGAATCAACATCAAGTTTAGAAACCTGCATTACTTCTTACCGCTTAATTTCATGATGTTAGTTAGTTTATTTTTAGTTTGATGTTACTGTCATTTTTCTTCTTAGTTGATTTTTTCATATTCTACCTATCTATTATGCTTTAATGACATATTGTGCATTATAACTTACCTTGAGGAATAAATTGCAAACACTTGATAGTATGACTAAACCTGTTCATGTTATGTAAACATGAAAATTGGAGAACTGCTTACTCCATGCATGCATGGACGAAGGCAACTAATGTTAACTTAGTCCATACATGCATGGACTAAGTCTGTTTGAATAATTGAATAATTTCATATGTCTATGTAAAGTTAGTTTAGCTCATGCATGCATGGACTAAGTCTGTTGTGTTAGTCCATGCAAGCATGGACTAAGTTAACGTTAGTTGCCTTCGTCCATGCATGCATGGAATAAGCATAGTTCCCAAGTTTTCATTTTTACATAACATGAAAAGGTTTAGTCATACTATCAAGTGTTTGCAATTTATTTCTTAAGGTAAGTTATAATGCACAATATGTCTTTAAATCATAATAAATAGGTTGAATATGAAAAAATCAACTGAAAAAAAATGATAGTTACATCAAATTAAAAAATAATCTAACTAACCATGAAATTAAGCGGTAAGAAGAAATGGAGGTTTTCTAAACTTGATGTTGATTTCCAGTTTTATTTAATACCTTGTTTAAAGTGTATTCGATATTCTCTCAAATATCACACACCGTATCAATTTTGAATCAACATAATCCCTCGAACAAAGCTCTTTGAATTATATTAGGTGTCTCCAGTTGATGCAATTTGGATATTGAAATGGCAATATAATGTTATATATATATATATATATATATAAATTTCTCTAATTCTTAGCCGATTTATCGTTTTCCTGACCTGTTGATTATTTTTTTTTTTTTTTTTTTTTTCTGATGAACGTCTGGTTTGTATGATCTCAGTTCTTCATTGTTTAAAATTCAATTATTACGTCAAATTTTGTTGCTTACTCCCAAATTTCGTATTGTGACGTCACGAAAAAGAGGGACCATTGGAAAAGAAGTATTAAAGTTGTCTACATAAAGTCATACGAGAAAGAGATTCCACCACCAAATCTCGAGCAATACGATATTTATCCACTCTCGACAGGTAAATCTTAAATTTGAAAATATAACTGTCTCGAGTAGATAAATATCGTATCACACACGATACAGTGGTTGAATCTATACATATATATATATATATATATATATATCATGTATATATACCATTCATGAAATGGAAATTAACAAATATCCGCAACGAGAGCAAGAAATGTCTCATTTTAAAAGAAAATAAATTCCAAAATATCTTCATCAAGTAAAAATACATTATTAGATTTTTAAAATGCAAAAACAAGAAAAAAGAAACGATAATTCCCTTACATGTACCAGCCCTAATTAGATAGGGATTTTTTAGCAGTCTGAATAGCAAAATGAATTACGATTGGTGTAATTTACAATATAACTATGAATCTTACCTCAAATTGTAATATAGAAGAGAACAAATTTCGATTTTGAAAGCTATGTTATATAAACACACATATGTATTTATATATTTAGCAATAAGTAATTTAATTAGCTCAGGAATTTTAAACAGATTTAAAATTATTGTTACAGTCACGATAAATAAATAAACGAGACAGGACATTGCGCTTCTTTCACGTACACCACGTTAGAGCCATGGGTATGGTAATGGAGAGAACATCCAATTCATACAACATTTTAATATCTACTCAGTAATAAATTCAAATAGATTGTTTGTGTAATACAATCAATTGGAATACCATATAGATATCATTCTTGGTTGCACAGCCATGATCAAACCATAGAAGCAAAAACCATATGTTAGAAGTATATACTAAAGTGTATTCGATATTCGTTCAAATATCACACACCGTATCAATTCTGAATCAACATAATCCCTCGAACAAAGCTCTTAGAATTATTTTAGGTGTCTCCAGTTGATACAATTTTGATATTGAAATGGCAATATAATGTTATATATCTATATATAAATTTCTCTAATTCTTAGCCGATTTATCGTTTTCCTGACCTGTTGATTATTTTATTTTTTTTTTTTTTTTATCAACGTCTGGTTTGTATGATCTCAGTTCTTCATTGTTTAAAATTCAATAATTACGTCAAATTTTGTTGCTTACCCCTAAATTTCCTATTGTGACGTCACGAAAAAGAGCGACCATGCATAATGAAGTCACATTGAAAGAACACATATTTTTGCTTATCATTGGAAAAGAAGTATTAAAGTTGTCTACATAAAGTCATACGAGAAAGAGATTCCACCACCAAATCTCGAGCAATACGATATTTATCCACTCTCGACAGGTAAATCTTAAATTTGAAAATGTAACTGTCTCGAATAGATAAATATCGTATCACACACGATACAGTGGTGGAATCTATACATGTATATATATATCATGTATATATACCATTCAAGTGCAGTCGTAAAAACAATTGAATTCTCTGAAATCTATAGAAGTAAGGAAATGATATTGAAATGGAAAAACAAAGGATATGGGGTACAAACATTCAGTACATGGACAGCAAAACCACTCAAAAGGCAAAGGAACAGTTCTTCTAATGCTGTTCTTCATCTCAAATTCTTAGTTGTGTATGTATATTGACATAATATGTAACACATACAGTAAGATTTTGAGGGACTATAATCTCTATCTGTCAATAAATACTTGTCTAATATCTGTCAAAAATCTTGAAAAGAACAATAAAACAAAAATAACTCAAAAACAATAAACAAACAAAAAAAGAAAGAAAGAAAACAATAAAAGCTGATAAAAGAATAGGAAATATATTTAAAAATCTTATGGAAAAAAAAATCGGAAAATCAATTAACTAATTATATACATATGTATTGTATTGAGAAAACAACAGAAAGAAACAAACTTAAAAATTTATACATTTTATTTTTTTCAGGTAATAAGATAACGTAATGGAAGTTTAATGTGTTGTTTTTATTCACTTTGTTCAGTACTTAAAAAAAAATGGGATATTTGCAGAATCGAATCGTTACATCAATCATCGTATGATAAATGTTTTTATAATGAAGTATTTGAATATTCGTTATTTTTTTAAAAGCAAATCAGCAGTTTATTATGTAACTGTACCTCTAAGCCGATCCAATACAACATTAAGACCAAATGAGCACCCCTTTCGAAATGTCTTTGTTGTTGAAAAGGTCTTAAAAGCAAATATTAGATTTTGAATACAAATAATATTCTTTTTTTATTCAATTATAAAAGAGGTTACTATTCCTTTAGAAAATGACCTTCAACGGTTTTCTTGCTGTAATATTTTAACCTTTTGATATTAAACTCGTTAACGTTTTGTATTTTTTTTTTTTTTTTCCAATGATGGTCGAGGGCAGACCTAAGGAGGACAATCCCAAGAACAAATGTAGTGCGCATAAGACAATCATATCTTATCAAATTCAGACTCATCAAGCAAAGGAAGAGAAGTTTACCCTGTGGATACACACGGTTTCGCTCCTTTTTGAGTTTATGCGATTCCCTCAGTTTTTGTTTGTTACTTCGATTTACGGGATTTGACCATCGGAAAACTATTAACGGCTTGATTCATCATTACAAATTTGGCAATACTGTAATTAATGAACAGCAGCTGATCAAAAGGAGCTGACAAAATATGTATAAATGATCCCATTAACTATGACGTAATCATCATCTACTTGAGTGTCACCTTTTTTACTTTGTACTTGGTCATGATTTGTTGTAGAACTTATCATATAATACGATATATACCATATCCCGTTGTAATGATATCAAGAAGTTTTGAATATCAAATGGTTTCTAAAAATAAACGAGTCAATTATGTTCTTAACTAAACCTCTTAATTCAACAGTGTTAAAGTGGATGCGATAGGTTTAATGTTGTTTTAGGGACAAATGTAATCAATCAATTGCTGAAATAGTATTGTAACTTACAAGGTATGATTTAATTTGCATTTGATACCAAAAAAAAACTATTTATCTATGCTGTAATACAGTTTAATGGATTGAAGTGTAAAATAACAGACGTGGTACGGTTGTTAATGACCAAACTGTCATTTAAAAATTTGTTGACCGATTTTTAACTATGTTTATTTAATAACCTGCGTAATCTAAATTAGGAGAACTCCCTGTCTTTTCAGCTAAGTTTTCTCCAAATCCGTTCGAGCTGTGTCCACGTTTGTTGTTATCTATCAAATAATTTGCCCATTTCTGAGCAACGTCACACAAATCTTGTGCAATACTCAGAGGTGGTACTCTATGTCTTTGTCGTAATGCGTTATGTTCTTCAACTGCTTCTCTAACAAATTCTTCTGGTGACTGATTAATTAGGGAAGGCTCTTGTGATTCTTGAGTGGATTCAACCCGAGCATTCTGGTTTGATATAAATATGTAAATGTACAAAACACACAATTATTATTGATTTTTGTTTTACTAAATGCAAAAGAAAGAACACACACAAACACACGCGATCCGTTCCTCATATTGATTTTAAAAGAAAAGAACAAGAAGGAAATACGAACTTTCTGTTTTAATAGATAAATAAAACATACAATGGATGGCACAAGAACTAGAAAAAATCGAAACAATAAGATCGGCGTACATATAATGGAAATTTTCAGTCTAGTACAGTGCCTCTATTGTGGGAATAGACTCGTGGATGTATTTAGAAGCATCTAGTAAAATATATCTCAAAAGTCCTTATGTTGCAATTCACGGTCAGGTATATAGCTAATAATGTTGCTGCAGATTTAAACACCCATAGCTTTCTATGGAAAACTAATTCGTATAATATAAGGATTTTTATCCATCCTAACATAATACCAAACTAACATAGTTCCATTGATGATGTAATATAGTTTGTAAATAAATCCTTGCTTTCATTTTACTAATGGAGAGAAAAGATAACCAGGTGAAACACATAAACCGTGAGTCGAGGAAAAGGGACAATAGGAATAACAAAATAGCGATGACAAGTCCTCAGAACGCTACGCATAAAAAAGTATAAAAAAAATACCGAACTCCAAGGTAAAATTAAAAAAGGGAAGACCATAAAAACTTACTAAATCAAACGGACACAAAAGAGACGATTAATACTCAAGCAACTAGAAAACCAGTAAAAGTAATTGATAAACATCAAATAAGCCGACATTTCAATGCTAGTTGTGTATTTTTATTTTTGAAACTGCAATCAGAATAAAATTACAGAAAGGAAATCAGAAATTATATAAACAGTTACATGAATGAATGAAAAAATTAAAAATAAAAACAAATACCAAACTCGAAGGAAAACTCAAAACGGAAAGTTCCTTATCAAATGGCAAAACTTAAAGCTCAAACACATCAAACGAATGTAATTTACTTCAATTTCAAATAATTTAACAAAAAGAGGCGAAAGATACATTCAAACTCTTAGTTCGAAAATAAACTGAAAACGCCGTGGCAAAAACAGAAAAAGACCAAACGACAAACAACAGTTTACAAAACCCAACATAGAAAACTAAAGACTGAGCAACACAATGTTAATAAGTGCCCTTTGGTATTGACTATCTTACTATTGCTTCTTTATCCGGGTTTCCTTCCATTTCAATTTCCCTGGTCTTCAGAACAGTACTTCCATCAGGATTTTCAAAAGTCTCCTGAACTGTTACAATTGTCGTCCAGTCATCATTAACTGAGCGGGATTTGCTGCTCCATTTTGTAGCAACAATCGACATTTTGTGTGGTATATTTTCTTTGAACGATCCTTCAAGATTTGAAATGTGCAAATAAGTGTTCAGACGGACATCAGTTATTCCGAAGTAATGTATTTATATTGTGTTAATCTGCATGAATGATAGGAACGACGGAAATTTAAGGAAATACATGATTAATGTTATAATAATTACAATAATTCAAGTATGTCTTTTTTAACACAGTTAGTCACAATGTTACAAACGGACTTAGCCTTGGTGTCCAATTACTGTATCTCTAGCCTGTTAACACTGAGATTATGAGTTAGAACCCCGAACGTGTCAGCTGCGTTCGACTGCAATCTTAGTTGACTAGGATTGCAAGTTTTCCTTCTATAGCCGGTGGTTCTCTCCACCACGAAATAGCGCGATTGCGCTGAAAGTACATGTAGCGTTACACATCAATCAATCAATCAAACGGACTTGAAGTGTTGTAAAAGTTTGCTCAAAAATATATTGTGGGCCACGAATAAAGGTAAGAGTAAATAGGAATCCAACCAAGTGATGTCCCTTTGTTTACATCCGAAAAATAAAATATGTCTTATAATACTAGTTGGATGTTTCATTGAAAGCAGTCGTTTCTTATAATGTGCTTAATTTATATTATCATATTCATAGGCAACGCATTTAATAACGAAATCATGCGACTGTTTTTATCCTTAATTAATATAGTTTATTTGATTGAGTTTAACAATGACTCATAAATATTAACACCTATCCATGTACATACCTTGAATTAAAGCTAACACTTAATATGTGCATCCAGTTAAGATTTGTTTTGTGCAATGATATCCGATAATCAAATGCATTTAAATAGTGTCCTAGACAATAGATATAGTTCTACGAATTTTATTTATATCTTATCTGGAAAAAAATTATATCCGATAATCAAAATGCCTTTAAATATTGTCCAGAACAATAGCTAAATTTCTAAGAATTTTATGTATATTTTATCTGGAAATTTTGTTTTTAAAACTTAAATCAATTACAAGGAAAACAAAAGGAACTATTCGGAAATTCTAATGACGTTCATATAAAACATATTAAACAATTATAGTTTAGAGATGAATAGTATTATACAATGTACACAATGTACACAATTATTGTTAAATGAAATGTATGGGTATAAGATATTCGCAGAAAGGCTTTCTTTTAATCTCGAAACATATTAAGGAGCACCTTTCGTGTTAGTCTTTTGTGTTTTCTGCAGTTATTTATAGACCGATGTCTATTTTTCGTCACGTCATCTATTAACCTTGCATTTTTATCAAATATGTGTTATGTATTGTTCCTTTAGTATATTTTGCCTTTTTTTCAAATGAGACAAAAGAAATAGATCTGTTTCAAATCGTATATAACAAAATACAACTGACCATAAGTGATAACAAAACTTTTTTATCTGCGTCTATGTCAATTGACTATCACCTACAAATACTTTTTTGTTGGTGTCTTGGTCAAATTTACTATCAACTACAACACCTTTTTTGTTGGCGTCTTGGTTAGATTTATTAAAATGTTTGTTTGAATTTCATTCAGGTGTGTTGTATGTCTGTGGTGTATGTTTACACAGTTTTGGCTGCTTGATCATAATCATTGTCACATTAATCACTAATGTATGTTTGGGTTGCTCACCCAATTTTTCAATATAACTGAACCATAAACAATTAACTGCTATACAAGTGGGAGGTTTAGCTAGCTATAAAAGCAGGTTTAACCCACCATTTTTTCGGAAAATGCCCTTTACCAATTCAGGAATATGACAGTTGTTTTTCGCCCTTTCCCTTGGTTGACACGTTAGATTATTTTCAGTTTTTATGGACTTCCTCATTTTCAAATTTACCTTGGAGTTCGGAATATTTGTTTAACCTTCTTAGTAAGGTAGTAAAAATATTGACATACACATTTAGTTAAAAAAAAAAGCAATGTTGAAACCTATACATTAAAATAAGGATGTTATTATATAAGAATGAACCAAAGAATTTCAGAAAAATAAACTTTTGTTCAAAAGACATAAAGTTGCCCCTGTAAACAGTAATCGCAAATGAAATAGAGGGATCTCAATGTCTTAAAAATGTAAGAGCACTGTCTTTAATGCTATTATACTTTTATTCCATCTACACTGACGTCAATAATAAACTTTGTCATCCGGCGTACAATGGAAAACCTTGTAACAAAAGAATCACCCTCCCTGGTACAACTTTACAATATACATGGAAATACACACTCAGCCAAAAGTCACATGTATTTTTACTTTTTACTTAAAATAACTTAAAATTTTACTTTTTGCTGAGGTTTACAAGCTTCCCCTGACGAAGCACTCAGTATTGCTCTTTTTTTGGATTCATGCTTTTTTTGTTTTTTACTTTGGATTATCGTCTCAATTTAAACATGTGATTTGAACATCGATAAACTACTGTTGCCTTAATAATGTGCAGTACTACAAATTTGCCTTTTGGTCATATAATAGTAATAATTCAATAGCATTTCATCATACGTTACTATTGTATCAATCTTAGGACATTTAGCATTGAAATAATGACACGTACTATTTATATAATCTGAATTTTAATTTACGATTACAAAAATGCATTCCCTTTTTCTAATATACACACGTCAGATTACAATGGCCTTGAGAATTTTAAATTCACGTACTTTATTATTATATTGCGTATTATATCTTCAGTCCAAAGTAATTAAAAGTTGTATTGTAACCGAATTAGCACGCATAACATTGTAAAAATTTCATAAATAAGAGATGGTTAAATAACACGGATATATAGATTTCATCATTAAAGAAAATATCATGTTCACAAGATATTTTGTCACAGAACCATTGTTGGGTTAAGTAATAGATATGATATAGCTAGAATATTAGAAGATATCTGATATAATATGATTTCACAAATTTTATTGAAAAAGGAGTCAAAAGAAAGCTTAAGGATGTTCGCTACTCGGTTTAAAAATAGCAAGTTGTTTAAAAGATTGTTACAAATCAATCAAAGGTATATTTCGGAACTAAAAAAGCAGAAAAAATGCAAAGGCTCGTCTCCATGTTTTTGAGATAATAGCCACTTAAAGTTTTGCAAGAAATTGTTTTCTCTAAATTTTTCATATATTTAACATTAGTATCTTTATGCTTTCAAAACCTATGAAAAAATAACCAAAGATTTTATCAGATTTTCAAAAATGGCTTTTAAAATTACATGTTATAAAATTATGAAAAGAAAAGTAGGGGTTAGTGGGCAAATTTGTTAATGGCACCAAATGGATGAAACCAGACGATTTCGAATATCTGACAAAAATCAAAAATATGAGAAGCAAACATCCTTAAGGAAACTGAAAATTATTAGTAAAAGACAAAATAAAAATGCCATTACAAAAAAAAAAAACACGAAAAGTGACAGAAAGACAAACAAAAATACCATCAACCATAAAAGAAACTACAGACTGATCATCACACATACAACCAAAGACCAGGGTTGATCTCCATCGCCTGCATTCTGTCTCCGTTTTTTTTTTTTTCTCGCATTAAATTGAGAAGACAACATAATATCTGATTCATAATTTTACGAATTCCTGTTTAACGGAGTAATTGTAAGAGTTGGTTTTTATATACATAAAATAAAATTGTTAGACGCAGGTTCATCTTTTGAGAGATTTGTCAGTAGTGTTAGAAACAAAACAGAAGGTCAAATCAATACCGAAGTTAACATTGGGGTTTAATACCATAAAGTACATTTAATGTAAATTAATAGATTGCCCCTTTTTACTTCAGTTGTAATTAACTTTGACAGAGACTTCAGAATCTGTGATGTAAATGTATTTTGTTAGTACAAAACAGAAAATATATGATTAAAAGTAAAATGCTGTGAGAGATATGTTAGAAAAAATACCTCCATCAAATGTTACATCTATAAATTTAAATTGAAATATATTGAACATTCAAAGTAAAAAGCTTTTCAAGGAGATCCATATATCGTAGGACAATATGTTTAGTTCTTGGAAGGCATTACCTTGAAAAGCTACTATTTTATTATAGCTGATCGTATGCTATGGATGGTCTATAATTGTTCACATGTGTCCAATCTTTGTGTCCTCTTGGTCTTTTGATATTTTTCTCATTGACATCATGTTCTTTTTCAGATATGATCGTCAACAACAAAAAAAGAACACGAACCATTTGCAAATAGTCGAAAAGCTCAACAGTAACAAACGAATCCCTAAGCATCTTAATTACTGCCCACCAATATACTCCATCCACAATATCCTCGAGCCGACTATGCTTGATTGCCACATATGTGAATAACCATCAACTTCTAAGTCCGTAATTTTGATCATTCATGCAACATTTAAAAGAATTATTGCTGTAATTGTGAAAACTTCTTCCGAAAAGATACCAAAATAAGTTATAAAGAACAATCGTACCTTGAAAACATGTATCACTGGTTACTTCTTTCTAGACTTCTATAATTTCATCAACAGAAGTTTAGTTTTGAATATCACGCTTAATTGATTTTTGTTTTGCTGAGCCTTCAGCTGGAAAAATGTCACTCATTTTGGAGGACAAAAACAAATTGTAGTAGTACATATGATATTTTTTTTATACAGAAGTCAACTGTATCGGTTCTTACAAAGAAGCAACAACCTAGTAAAACAGTGTCATTTATTTACAACGCTACTGTTTTGATTGTCGGTGTATGTGCATGATAAAGTACCAATAGAGCCAAAGAAAATCATACTTTCAAGAAATGTATTTCATTCAAATAAAACTACACTTTGAAGTAGTAAGTGCTTTTCTAATCTGACATTTAGTGTCCTACAATTTGGAACTTGACAGCGACAACTCTTCAAATACAGTATTACTATTTCTTAATTGTATAGAAATTAAGAGATGTGGTATAATTGCCAATAAGACAACTATCCACCAAATTTCCAATGAAGTGGATGTAAGCAATTATTGGCAACGTACGGCCGTCAACAATGAGAAAAACCCATACCGTATTGTCTGCTATAAAAGGCCCCGACATGAAAAATATGAAACAATTCAATTGAGAAAACTTATTGCCTAATTTATGCCAAAATAATTTACGAAGATAAATATGACAGAGATGAATCAACGCCAACCATTCAACTACAGGCTTCTGAATTAGAACAGGCACAAAAGAATGTGGCAGAGTTAAACATGGTTATGAGCGCTCAACCCTCCCCTTACCTGGTACAGTGGTGATACAGCATAACATTAAAGCAAACTATAAATATCAGTTGAAAAGGACTTAAATCATCCGATGGATACAAAGTAGAAACACATCTTACAAAAACACAGGAAGTGGCAGGGTATTTTTACATCCCTAACAACAAAAGTTCGTTTTAGTTTAGCCAACTGGCAACAACCAAAACATTTTAATTTAATATGACATGTTTGTCCTAATGAATGATTTAAAAATCTCTTAATCTAATGTATATAATATAACAAAAATACTATAAATTCAATATACAATATAACTATCAAAAAAAAAAAAAATAGTGCATGTTCGCTATTTACAACGTCCACAGAACAAAATACTGATTAAACTGCTGCTAACGAGGAGGAAATACATTCTCTGAATAGCTGCCAATAAAATTTCCCGCTGGTCTATAATTAGCAACAACAACGACACGACCATTTCCCTTTGCTTTTCCTATTCCCATTTCCTTGGTATCCTTCCATACAACTTGAGTAAAATGACCATATGCTGAATAATTAAAAGGGATAAACATTAACAAAATTTCTTTACAGTAAAACTTGTGTTAAGATGCTAGCATTGAAACTTCGTAACGGACATTCAAAGGCAATGTTGCTATTTTCTAGATTGAAACTATATGGAATGGATTATATAAATTCTTTTTTGATATCTTTTACGACCAATGCATTCCATTGTCTGCAAAATAACATAGCTAAGTAAACATTTTATATAAGTAAAGACTATTTCAAGTGACACAGAACATAGCATCGATATCTGTTCGTGTCTGGACATTGTGTCATCCTTTTTGTCTTTTTTCTCTCATGACGGTGAATGCATGCATAGCATGATGCGTTCACCATGTTGACATACCAGATCTCACGACTTTTGGAGTTTACAAATTTCCCTATGTGTGTATGTATTACCTTAACATAGATCTTCCTAATCGGTTCATAACAATTGAACAACGGTAAACTACTGTTGTTTGTATTTGGAATAATCACAGCTTATCAAACAATACATGGAATGGTTACCTAATTTCGATGATAAAAGACTCCAATCTGTTTCTTTCTTTAGCTAATGTTTAATTCTCAATTAATTGTTGTGAATTTAAGGGGCAGTGGTACATATTTCAGAACGAAAAGAAATAAAAAACTACTTTAAAAAGTTTATAAAGTAGGCATACAAAAATGGAAGCTGGGGAAGACTACCGCATGTAAAAGAGAGGCAAAATATACCAAAGGGACATTCGAACTCATAAGTCGAAAATAAACTGACAACGCCATGACTAAAAAGAAAAAGACAAACAACAGGTAACCAACTACAACATAGAAAACTACAAACTGAGCAACACGAAACCCACCAAAACTGTGGGTGATCTCAGGTGCTCGAAAGGGTTAGCAGAACCTGCTCCACATGTGTCATTTTACATATATTCCATTGCTTATAATAAAGGCATTACTCATGCGAATCTTACGTTATGTATAATATATATATAAGGTCTCGGATCAAGAACTGATAAGTAACGTACCAGGTACTCGTCCAAAATCTGGCGGCTCTTTTCCATAGTATGATCCATAATTTGTTATTTCACTGTACCAAGATTCTGTAGCATCTTTAGCTAAATCAAAAAGTTAATTACAAATAATTACAAATGATACAAAAAAGTTATATTCTTAGATCGATTTTAACTTGGTAACTGACTCTCCTTGTAGATTACATGTGTTTCTGTTGTCTAATATATTTATGGACAGTGGTTCTATTGACCCACGTGCCATAATACCCGGTATATAATCATCAATTGATTACCAATGATACTATGTTGTCCAATATTGCAGTTGAAAAGGATGTGGTAAGTAAAAAAGATAGCAAATGGAGAATCAAAACTAATAGCGTTGTTCCTTTGCTTTTCGTGTGTTTTTTGCTGTGCATGTAATGATTTTGTGTCATGGATGGATACCCGATATCCTTTGTTTTTCTATTATAATGTTGAAGATAAATCATGGCAAAAACACTATAAATGCAGGGCGTCCAAAAAGATTGAGTGATTCATAAAATGTCTTTTATTATACCTGAATAGTCTAAATCTTTCATTGTTCCCATTCTATATGCGATATTTTCACCAGCTCCAAAATTGTGGTCATCCGAACTATGTCCAGTCAAATTATTTGCAAGAAGATGATCAGCCCATTTTTGAGCCATTGCACACAAGTCAGCTGCGCAGGTCAATGCTGGTACGCCATGTTTAGCTCTTAATCCATTATGTGTGTGTAACGCTTGTTGTGCATATTCACCGGGTGGTTGTTCAGGTTTTGATGGTGTATTTGGTGAAGGCTTTTGATGATTATTAGGCAGAATTTCTTTTGCTTGAGCAGTTTTAGACGACAAACTTAGGTTTTTCAAAGCATCCTCGTTAACGTCGTCAGAGTTTACAAATGCTTGCTGTAATAAATATATATGTATGTAAAATTTCCCCTTGCATTATATTATGCTCTTCTATTAGTGCTATTTTGGCGTATGGTTCCTCAGATATATTTATGGATTTGTGTTACGTCAATTCATTCTTTCGGTCATTTCGTTATTGAAATTATTTTGTAGACCACCTAAATTATTAGCCCTATTTAATCAAATATCAATATCTGTATTTTCATACCAGTACCGAAGTACTGGTTACTGCACTGGTGAAACCCTATGAGACTAATAGTCCAGGAGGTATCGACTCATTGGTAGTAATAACATTAACGGTACCAATTTTACTGCATCAGATGTGCATTTTGACAATTATTTTCTCTTCAGCGATGCTCGAGGACGAAATATCATATTAAAACATATATATGCACTTTTTAATTAATGTTTAGAAGAATTATATATCAGATAAATCTTTCTTGGATATCTTAAGGTACAAGGTACCCTTCCATTTGTGGGTAATGAGAGTATGGTGTTGATCCTAAAAAACTAGTTCGTCGTCATCAAATTTCGTATTGTATCTAAACATTTAGACGTTAGTGGAAAAGAACAGCAAGGTTCATGATCTGCATCAGAGACATAGTCGGAAAATATGTTAATCAATTATGGACTTTCACGCCTTTATAATTGATTAGAAAGTATTAAATAAAAAGAGGCGATATATACCAAAAGGACTGACAACGCCATGGCAACAAAAGACAAACAACAGTATGAAAAATAAAAAAGACTGGCGAACCCTGAAAACCGGGGGTGATCTCAAATGTTCTTTAAGGGTTAGCAGGTCCTGTTACACATGTGGCTCCCGTCGTGTTGTTCATGTAAGTACAAACCCGGTGATAAGTCTAATTCGGAAGGTCAGATTCTGGAAAAAGGAGTACGGATGGTGGTTTCGACATTTGGAACATTCATGTCGTCATCTGTGAAACAGATATTCCGTAACGGTCAGCCAACTCGTGATGGCCTCCGTAAAATTTTCACAGGGATGATTTTAACTTCACTACTTAAAACTTTGGATTTAAAAGCTACCTTGTGAGCAACAGCTCTCTGTCGATGAAATCATGATAGGATACCCAAGCCCTCGAATATCGTATCAACTTGAAGATATATACTCCATATGCAGCGCTGCTGGAATGCTGCTACATAAAAATGAAAAGTTCACAATTTGGTAGCTGAATTCATCTCTTTTATCTGGTAACATATCCAGCTACACAATAACATACTTTAAAGAAAACCAAACACTGAAATTAACAACCACCGTCAGCCAACAATAAAATTGATTCCAAACGAAAATTCAAGACGGTGGACTTTTCAAAATATATTATCCCATGTACTACAAGCATTTTATCAAAGTAGATTTAATATATATCATAACATGTTCCACGTATCGGCGACTTTGCGATTGATTATTTGTATTACACTCATTCAAATTAAATACTAAATACCTAATTTATTGAGTGTTATAAAACTCATTTAACCCGCAAGATATAAATAATTCTATTCTAATCCCGTAACTTCGTTGGTACCAATAGTCATTTATTCAAAAATTTCACCATTTCTTTAATTCCGTGTTGATAATATTCTATGATAGTATGTTCAAGGTAATTATTTAGACAGTTGGACACTTGTCTTTTGTTATCTACCTCTGGCAAAGTTGACATTACATGAATTTGACTATTCTTTTGGGCCTCATATTGCAAAAATGCTTCTCATGTATTCAGATATTCATACCCGATTGACTTTTAATTTTTGACTGGTCCTGATGAAGATAAAATCAGAAAAGCGCTTCAGACGCATTACAAATAAAATCTAATTTTCATTTCTTAGAACATATGTTATATCTAGATGGGTTTTTTTTCTTCTTGTATAAATATTAAAATAAGGAGATATGGTATGATTGTCAAAGAGAGATCTATCCACCAAATTTAAAATGAAGGGATGTAAGCAATTATAGGCAACCTTACGGTCTTCAACCCATACCGTATAGTTGTCTTTAAAAGGACTCGACATGACAAATATAAAACAATTCAATTGAGAAAGCTAACGGCCTAATGTATGACAAAACAATTTACGAAAAACAAATATGACGAACATTAAACCAACGACAACCACTGAACTACAGGATCCTAACTTGTAAATCGGTAACTTTCTCATCTCACCACTTGTATTTTCATATGTTCATATTCATTTACCTTTAAAAAACATATGAGTTCACCCCAAGATTTTGTTGGGTTTTTCAATCTCTAGTTTTCTCTGTAATGTTCTGTTATTGTTGTTAAATGTTTGTCTTTTTGTGGCCATGGTGCTGTGAGTTTTATAGGACTTCCGATTTATTTTTTCACGTCCTAGTTATCTTTTCTTTCTTATTTCTAGTTTAACGCATATTTTTTATCAAACATGAATGGTTTGTTAGATTATCAATAATGAGCATTTCAATGATAATATATATCACTATTTAATCAATTAATTAGAATTTTAACAAAATACAGACTTCCTGTCCACGATTTGCGTCCGATGATCTTCCAACATTCTGTTCTACTTTTATTCTAAGAATGATTAGACCAGCCTTAAAAAGATATTGCCTACAAAATTTTGAAAGTTGGGTATCATTTCGACAAAAGTAGTTGTTCCCTAATGCCTTTAAAACAGAAAGTATAACGGAGCGTTGTTAGAGTCTTGTAAACGAAGCATGGAAACATAAGCTGTATTCAAATCAGATTGTGAATAACATGAATAAGGTAACGTGGAAACATAAGCTGGTTTTAAGTCAGATTGTGAATAACATGAATAAGGTATCGTAACATACTATTTGTTCCTTGGATGGCGGGGGACCTTCTACAACCAATTCTCTAGTTTTGACCTCTGATCGTCCATCTGAACACGTAAACGTCTCCTCTACGTTAACAGTCGTACTTGTCTTTCCATTTATTGTTTTAGTGTTAGTTCCAACTTTTGTCGACTTACTCTTGACCGACATAACGTCTGAAAATATATTACAAATCGAACTGTAGTTGAAATATATGCATAGAAGACATTAATGGCAAAAGACAATTTTGAAACATACCCCTTATAAATAAAGTCAACAGTAGTATACCGCTGTTCGAAAGTCATAAACCGATTGAGACAAAAAAAAACGGGTTACAAACTTAAACCGAGGGAAACACATCAACTATAAGAGGAAAACAACAAAACAACAGAAACATTGAAGTGAACAAAAAACAAACGACAATGCAACACACACAGAAACGAACTACAAGATAACAACTGCCATTTTCCTCACTTAGTACAGGACATTTTAAGAAAAAATGGTGGGTTGAACCTGGCCAAACCTCGCACTTTTATGGCAATGTTAAATATAACACTAAAATGACACCATTACATGACAGGAATACAGTACAAATAAATGCAAGAACATTCAGGACATAGAAATACACAAATAAACAATACAAAAAGACCCATTGGTGGCCTTCGGCTGTTGTCTACTCTTTGGTCGGGTTGTTGTCTCTTTGACATATTCCGCATTTCCATTCTCAATTTTAATAGTACATTTCGACATTATAAAACCAGAATAAGAAAAAGTTTCAAAAGACCAAAACAGACTGACATATAAATATAAAATTGTAAATTGTTTTTGAAACTTGAGACTGGATAATGACTTAATTTTGAATCTCCGTTTTTGGTGTAAGGCAAACATGAACGACAGAATAATGCCAAACTATAATTTGTAAATGTGTCTTGGCGTCTTTTTCTATTCTTTGGGAAATGGGGTGTGTAACGAATGATTACCCTTAAAAGGTTAAGATTGGACAAAATCATCCATGGCTCTAAAAAGCAACATCAATTATAAAATATTTAGTTTTCATGATTAATTTTTAAAACAAATTCCCTTTTCTGCCACTCTATGTTGAACATAGTTTATATATAATCATACGTGGCTGATAGTTTAGCAATCAATTTTAGAGATTTATAATTGAGTTTACATAATACATCTAATAACGACTGTAATTGCAAATTTTGTCAAATGTTGTAAAAAGAAAAAAAGAGTAGAAACTAGGATAATGACATAATACAAAAGACTTGAACATAATGAAGAAACTGAACAAAATCCGCATCGGGAGCAAGACATATGTCTTATATTTGAAAATAAAAAAATTCAAAGACGTACCCTCATCATGTAAACATACACTATCAAATTTAAAGATGTGAGGAAAAAATATTTATAAAAACGGAATTTCATCTAATATCCTATTTTAGATAATGATTTCTTGGATGGTCTGAATCTAAAAACACATGTGTGACGTATACAATGATGGTATAATGTTCAATTAGAAAGCTCTATTTATAGATAATTAGAAATACGCAATTTAATTAACATATAGTATTGAAAGATATTTAAAGTTATTGTGAAATTTAAGAGTTATTGTAAGTCAATCGATAATCTTAAATTAGAACAATATATAAGGTTCAGTCAAGGCTGATTTAACATTAATAAGAATTACACATATTTAAATGATTTTAAATATAGAATACGATATTTTTAAATATTGTCTTTGATTTCATTTAAAATGTATGCATGCCTTACAACTAGCTTCAAATGTTTATATGAGAACGTATGATATGTGTATCTCTTTTATAGTAACCGAAATGACTTAATGACACAATACAGTACCTTTAGATATATTTAAAAAAGGACATTTATCGATGAGTCATTACGATGTATTTCTATTAGTCCAAATACTTAGGGAAAAATAGATTGTATTCGAAAGTGAATTACAGTAATTATTTGATGTATCTTAACCTAGAGCAACCGCCTGAAAAAACAAGGAATAATCATTGTCATCATAGATAGTTCTTCTTCCGTAGACGAGTTTTATTTTTAGTTTCAATCCTTTTTAGCTGTGTCCGATAATGAATCAAAAGGTGACAGGATTAACCAAACATATCGGACAGTGCAACGGTACACACCCGGATTACAAATCACATATGTCTCTTATTTACAACTTAAGTCAAAATGATACGATCGAATTTTGAATGTTAATTCAGAATATATTTCTTTCAAAAATATTTAGTGGTCATCCAAATTTGGTAAAAGTTGGAATGTTGAAAACAGAAGGAATGAACATGGTATTTTTATAACATACGGGAAGGTTATATAGAGATTTTATCACCAGATAAAAGAGTCTAGTTTTGCTTAAATGTCAAAGTGTATTTAATTAACCAAATATTTATTAGAGGAAACGTGATTAATATCGAAATTTATTCTTTATATATCCAATTTAAAAGATTGGGCCAAATGAGTACTCATACATATTAACACCTATCCATGTACATACCTTTAATGAAGAATTACTAAACTATATATACGTATTGCCAGCTGAAATAAGTTTGGTATAATGCTATCCGATAATCAGAATGCGTTTAAATACTGTCCTAGACGTTAGATAGTATTCTAAGAATTTTATTTATATCTTAACTGGAAAACATATATTATTTAACTTAAGTCCATAACAATGAACAAGGAACTATTAGGAAATTCTAATGACGTACAGACAGATATCATTGAACACTTTTTTTAAGTGAATACAATGATATCATGTAAACAACCATTGTCATATCAAATGTGGGGGTTGAACGTTTTCGCAGAAATGTGTCCGTCTTTTATCTCAAAAAACTGTTTATCATGTTAAAGAGAAGATATTTTGACATGGTTATTACAGCACCTTTCATGTAACTCAGTCATTTTGTCTGTTTGGGTCGGCATCCAATTTTGTCAATATAAGGGAACTATAAAAAAGTTGGAGGATTGCCTAGCTATAAAACCAGTTTAACCTACCATTTTCTTTGGAAAATACCTATACCAAACATGGAATATGACATGTTTTCCATTCGTTCTTTTGGTTGATAAGGTCTAACTTTCGATTTTGGTAGTTTTTATGGACTTATCATTTTTGAATTTACATTGGAGTTCGGTATTTCTGTTAATCCTTTTTTAAAGGACCTTTGTCTGCTTTTTCGGCACAACAATTTAACCTTGTAATTTTTATAAAACCTGTGTTGCGTTATCCCCTTGGTTTGTTTTGCCTCTTCTTCTAATTAGACTAAAGAACATAACTCGTATATAACAAAATAACACTTAACTCTTGTAAGGGTAAAATATCAAGACCAACGACAATGACCTTCAATATTAACCTGCCACATTCTTTATGTGCCTGTCCAAAATCAGGAGCCTGTAGTTCAGTGGTTGTTGTTGGTTCATGTCTGTCATATTTATTTTTCGTAAATTGTTTTGTTATAAATTAGGCCGTCAGTGTTCTCAATTGAATTGTTTCATATTTGTCGTTTCTGGACCTTTTGCAGCCGAATATACGGTATGAGTTTTATTTCTCATTGTTGAAAGTCGTACGGTTGCCTATAATTGCTTACATCCACTTCATTTGAACTGTCTAAAATACATGTATCCTGTCAGCTAGACTACATAAATTTCCTCCTATAACAAATGAACATAGTCAAGTTAAAACCGAGACTGATGTTGAAAAGAATAAAATCTCATTATAGATACCATATAATGTTGTACGCCAGACGCGCATTTCGTCTACATAAGATTCTTCAGTGACTCGAATTAAAAGAGTTGGATACACATATTAATTGTATTAAGTGATGTTTAATTTTACGATTACAACACTAAGTGCATGGTTTGCAGTTAAAGTAACTGGGATTCAATGGATTTCAGAGTTTTAAACATACTTTATTATTATCTTAGGTATGATCTTCAGTTTGAAGAACTTACAAGTTGTATTGTAATCGAATTATCATGCATTGCATTACACAAATGTCCTAATTTAGAGTTGGTTAAATAATACCAACATATGGATTTCACTATTATTGATGAGAATTTCATGTTAACAAGATATTTCGTCAACATACTATTGTCGTGTTTAGTAATAGATATTATGTAATGAAAAATATAAGTAGATATGTGATATAATTTATTAAAGAAAGATTCAGTAGATACCTAAGGGAAACTAAACATCATAAGTCGAATACAAAATTACAATGTCATGACAAAAACACAAAAAATGACAGAAAGTAAGACAAAATACCGCAAACCGTAAATAGATAAAATAAAGACAGAGAACCACAAATACAATCAAAGACAAAGGTTTATTGCAACTGACTGTACTTTTGTCTCCGTTTCTTTTCGTCATCTAAAATTGTTTAGACCATATAGCATCTGATTTATAACTTCACTGTTCGTGTTGCTAAGTCTTCAGTTTTCTATGTTGTGTATTTGTATACTGTTGTTTGTCTTTTGGTATTTTTCCTTTTTTTTTTTTTTTTTTTTGCCATGGCGTTTTATGTTAGGATAAATACCTTCATAAAACAATGATACATATATATGTTACAGTGAATTTGTATAATTAGGCATTATGTAGAATCCCTGATTTTTTCAGTGATTCTGCATATCACTAAAAATCATTAGTGATTATATATAATCCCTGAAAATGACCAGTGATTTGACATAATCATTAAAAATCTTAAGAATTATTTTACAAATTCCCTGGAATATTTTCAGAAATTATCAATAATACAAAGGTTCTCTGTTTGGTAAACAAAATCAAATACAGACAAATAATTCAGATGTCTAACCTCTTTATGGTTTAAGTGGACAGTTTTCATTCCCTGTCCATTTATGAAATCTTATTAAAGTTTTTTCTGGTGATATTCTATTTAACTGTGTTAAACCACATTAACTCATAAACGAATCTTGGGGCCCTTTATAGCTTGTTGTTCGGTGTGAGCCAAGGCTACGTGTTGAAGGCCGTAATTTGACCTATAATGGTTTACTTTTACAATTCATGACTTGGATGGAGAGTTGTCTCATTGGCACTCATACCACATCTTCTTATGTCTAAATATTTTAAATTGAAATTGTTAAAGCCAACTTAAATTCAAAATCATGTAATTTGCTTTAAAACAAAGGGGTGAAAGTTAACGAACACGGAATTCGAAATAGGCAAAGAAATGCAACTAAACGTCCAGAAACACAAACAGAACACATGCTTGACAGATTGAACACACTTTTAGAGGAGGCTGTGATACCGATTCCGCACGTTGATCATGGAAAGGGAGACCCCCAAAACATAATGACCATCGTTCATAAAAAGGCTGAAAAGGATAATGCCTGACTACAAAACATGCTCAGATAATACACAAGAAATTAATTTGAGGTATCTGATTGACCTTGTTAGCACCTTCAGATGTTTCTAATGAACACTTTATTTCTCTCTTCAAAGTGCAGTAAAATCAGATTCAATATGTGAAGGCTAATGGGGGTTTTTGGGGTGTTTTTTTGTTGAAAAAAATAAAGATAAGCAGAGCAAATGTTCAATAGTAAAGGGTCTGGATAGGTTTTACAGAATAGAGAATAATGGGCAAACAGTTCAAATTAAAGGGCTTAAAAATAAAGAATAGACAAAAAAATAAGAATAGAGAATATTAGTGTGCTTAAATATACAGAATAGAGAATAAAAGCAGCATAAATAAAGTATAGAGAATAATTATCTAAAAAAATTAAAGACTAAAGAAATTAGGGATCCCCATCCAGACCCTCATAGTTGATGTCATCCAAATTTACAATGTAGTTTGTAAAAATAAATGATTAGTTTTAGAATATAAGATTTTAATATTTATGTTTCTATAGATGTTTAAATATGATTTTATAGAATAAATTATTTTACTTTTAGTGATTATACAAAATTCCTGAAAACTTTAGTAGTTATATAGAATCAATTTAGTAACCAGTGATTATACATAATCCCTGAAAACTTTAGTAGTTATATAGAATCAATTATAACCAGTGATTATACATAATCCCTGAAAACTTTAGTAGTTATATAGAATCAATTATAACCAGTGATTATACATAATCCCTGAAAATTTTAGTAGTTATATAGAATCAATTAAGTAACCAGTGATTATACATAATTCCTGAAAACTTTAGTAGTTATATAGAATCAATTATAACCAGTGATTATACATAATCCCTGAAAACTTTAGTAGTTATATAGAATCAATTAAGTAACCAGTGATTATACATAATCCCTGAAAACTGTAGTAGTTATATAGAATCAATTAAGTAACCAGTGATTATACATATTCCTGAAAACTTTAGTAGTTATATAGAATCAATTAAGTAACCAGTAATTATACATAATCCCTGAAAATTTCAGTGATTATACAGAATCCCTAATTCTTCAAATTCACTGTAACACATATATATATATTTGTATGTCAAATGAAATATATTGAACATTGAAGGTAAAAAGATTTTCAAGGTGATCCACGTAATGTAGGAAAAGATGATTAGTTCTTGGAAGGCATCGGCTATTTCGAACTTTACAGGCATTACTTTGCAAAATTCGTTAGTGTTATATGGTATGAATAAACATTTTATAATCTCATGACATCATTTAAAAGTAAAAAGTGTAAAGAATTAAATACAGTAAAAGAAAAGATTAAAATAGTTGATCAGTAATATTATCTATTAGGTGAATATGTATTCATGTACAATATTAGTACGAAATATGATGATCTGATCTAACCTACTTAGATTTACGATGACAATATCTTTTGTGGTATTTATCTTTTAAAGTGATAACATTTCTCACTTTTGTTATGTGACAAAATCAAGACAACATTTAGGTTATTGAATTGCAGTCGTACACGCCTTTTTTTATACAGTTGCATCGTTTAAATTTTTATAATTGTTATTGTTTCACTTACAGAAATATTACTGAAATAGTGAAAATGATAAAAAAATTAAAGGTTTTTTTTTAATATTTTGATTCGAGCTATATAGGAGTCATATAAAGACGAAACTCGTGTTTGGGGTACACAAATGTAAGCCTGGTATCTATGATGATTCTATTATAAATATGCTCATATTTAATGTATGTATTTACGCAAACAAACTTTCATGAACAAAATAAAATCAAATATGAAAGAAGAGGATAGCATGTTTCATATATGGATTATGTTTATCGTTCTACCTAGTAGTTTCTTGTATTTTTATTGGCGTTGGTTGAGGTCATAAACGATATAACCTTTAATTAAATAATACAAAATACAATGTTAGCATAACTATCTGTTTTTCGTTCAGATATACCATATATATTAACATGATTAAGGATGTTCGCTTCTCTTGTTTTTGATTTTTTGTCAGATATTCGGAATCCTTTGGTTTTATCCATGTAGTGCCATTAAAAATTTTGCCCACTAACCCCTACTTTTCTTTCCATAATTTGATTATATATAGTTTAAAATTTCATCTTTGAAAATCTGATAAAATCCTTGTTATTTTTTCATCGTTTTTGAAAGAAAAAGGTGCCAATGTTAAATGTATGAAAAATCTAGAGAGAATTATTTCCCGCCAAATTTTCAATGGCTTATATCTCGAAAACAAGCAAATAGACGCATCATTCTTTTCTGCTTTTTTAGTTTCTTTATTCATATACTATCAATTTATAACAGTCCTTTAAAAAGCTTGTTATTTTGAAACAGAGTAGCGAACATCCTTAAATGATTTTATTTGTAATATAATTATGTATCACAAGACTAAAACGAATACTATCCTGAAAAGTCAAACTTTGTGCAATTTTGAAAGGAAAGAGACATATTGAAATGTTAAAAATTCTTTCATTGTATCTGCCTGAAAACCCATCAACACAGTTTGAATGTTTCTTTGGTATTTTTTGCCTCTCTTAGAAAACAGATACGTTAAAACGTAAGAAATGACAATTTTACAGACAAATGCTCTTGTAAATAAATGAAAATAAAATGAAATAAAAAATATAGTGTTCATATAATAACTGTCTTTCAACACAGTAAGGTACAGATTAACATTTCATGAGAATTGGATAGAAACTAATATTGAAATATTAAAGTTTAATATGCAAATTATAACATTAATAACATAAACGGTACCAATTTTTCTGCACCAGATGCGCATTTCGACAATCAATGTCTCTTCAGTGATGCTCGAGGCCAATGTATTTCTAACACATACATGTAGTCTATCATGAAATAGTTATTGCAAAGAGAAAGCGCTCATTTACTTTCAAGTCTACGTAAAAGTAAATGTGCAAAATCTGTGGTAAACGTCTGTGACATACAGACACACGTAAACGCGTTTACTGTGGTAGACATTTCCTTTTTGACCGCGTTGATGGACTTCCAGTCAGCGCACGCTTATTAGAAAATTGAAGTAAAAAAAAACGAAATATGTGCACGTGGCGTTAATGTGCGTTTAGTTAAAACTGTGTTTGGTTTGCACCTAACCGTATATATACCTGAAAAATACTTCATCCAGTTAAGTTAAAGAAGTTTTGTGTGAAAGAAGTGTTTAATGTGACTTTGCCAAACAAATTCCTGACGTACCAACATCTGTTTTGTCTTCTGTATTAACTTCACAGGAAAATGTCAGTAGTTTGTATATGAAAAAAAAGACCGCAGAAAAAACAAATCAGTGTTTTAATCCGTTTCATAAAAGTTCAAATATAATTATATAATCCATTTGTAATTCGGACATATCGATGACTTTTTATGATTTTGTCTGCACATTTCTCTTTAAGCTTAATCTTTCTTTTTTATCAGTATAAACTCCTGTAGGCTCCATTTACATTTCTGCTGAAACGGGAAGTTGTTTTAGTTTGTTGTTTTGGTTTTTGTTATGTTGATCAAAAGCAATGTATGAAGTTTTGAAAAGTGTTTGATTAACAGGAACACAGGAACATGTCCGATTCTGGTTTAAACAAAGGAAATGATTGATCATACATTTTTAAAATTGTAGAATTTTTTTTTTTTTTTTTTTTCAACAATTAAGATTATTAACATTTTCCACACAAACTAAGGACAACATAACCAAAGAGAACAGAAAACACCTATCCTCAAATGAGAAAAATTTCTCTAGGTAATACGTTCACATAATTGATTAGGTTATCAAAATACAAATATCAATTTTACGAGGCTTAGAAAAATGTAAAAAGTCAGAATTTGTCAAAACTAACATTACAATATTGAAATTTCTGTCGGCCTGATTTATTGTCGCGCTTATTATTTATATGTGTGTAAAATCAAGCCTCTCTTCAGCCTCATATATGTGTCCTGTCCTCAGATCTGTGTCCCGTGATGTCACGATACTTAATCGTTTTAGCCGTTTTTCCAGTCTTGAATCTCAAATCAGTGTCCTTTCTTTCGATATGTATCCCGTGACATCATGATACTCAAAATGATGGCCCTTTGGCTAGCTATTGCAAATCCATGTACGTTTTATACAACTAACTTTCTGTAATGTGACGGACTTTTGACTGGAATATAAAGATTGTAGCAGGGTTAAGGCGTTCGATCCTTACCCAACCTCGGACCGTTTTACATGTGTAACAACAAGACAAATGGGCAAACTGTAAAACTCGGTTGGAAAGGACTCGAACCACAAGGGCTCAAAAAGCACAACAAATCGAAGCAGCAAAAAGCCAATCAGATAAAAGATACAAAGTAACGATCTATGTGTACTCAAACTTGTTTAGATGTCTGGCTGTAAAAAATAAAAAGTATAAGTGTGTTCAAATTTGTTTTATTGGAAGACTGTTTTCAAGTTCACCACTTGGAACTCTTGGTTTAAAAGCTTTCTTGTAAGCAGCGACACTCTATCTATGTAACACTGAAAGGAAATTCAAGCTCTTGCATATCGTATCAATTGGTTGATATAAATTCCATATGCAAGCACTGCTGGAATGTTAGTACATAGAAATGGACAAGACACAATTTGGAAGCTGAAATCATCTCGTTTGCGGGAAATGTTTGTTCTTAACCGAACTTCATTGTAAATTTCTAGAGGTAATATGAGGCAAACTTAACTGCATTGAGCAGTCTTTTTCAGGTTTATTAGGTTTGTTTTTAATGATAGAGAATTTAAAGCAATAAAAGCCTCTGAAAACGTCTTTTATTGTGCAAATTTATTCATCTTAGTGTTAGTGACATACGTACCAATATTAAACGTGTGCTTTTAGTAAACTTCTTAAACAGACGTAAGTATGTAGAAAAAAAACAAGCTATTTTGTTGATGAATTTTATTATACTTCAATGCAATTATAGCAAATCAATATATACATCATTCTGAAAGCATAAATGTTGTTTATTTTAGTCCACCACATCAGCATTTAGACAATAAATATATCTTCAGAGGTGCTCACTGCCGAAATATTTTTTTTTAAATTCTGATAACCTAATCATTACAATATCAAACATAAATAAAATTTGCAGTTGAGAGACTATATCTGGTTAGTCGACAATAAAAAAAGATATCATGTGCTTAATCATTTATTCCAAGTAGCACACCTATCGCTTATATTAGCATTAATACTTGATGAATAGATACATAGTTATTTAAATAAAATATCAAATTCAAAATCTGAAACATTTCCTGCAGAAGTGTCATCAGCGTTTTGCTGGAAAGACATTTTTTGCGTAGAAGCCAATGCAATTTCCCGATGGTTTATAGTTGGCTACAACAACGACCCTATTATCCTTCTTGGCTTTTCCAATACCCATTTCCTTTGTGTTTTCCATGTCACTTGAGTGAAATGTCCATACTGCATGTCTGTAATGGAAAAAGATTAAAGTAACTGCATATCCCTTTGAAGGAAAACTAATAGGCCTTAGAAAGGTAAGATTAATTTCCATATTCAGGCCAATGATACAATTACGATTATTAGTACTTCGTGTCCTGATATCTATGTAATGAAGAACACTCTCAGATCTGTACTTAGTGTCTTTTTGTTGTGGGGATGTATAAGTACCCTGCCACGTCCACTCTGTGTTCTTGTTGGATGTAATTCTATTTGTATCCATCTGATACGTTAAGCCTTTATCAACAGATTTTTATTTTGTATTGGTACACTGATTAAGCATACGTGCGCAAAGGATTTTTGAAGTGTTGAACTTCGATAATGGATCAATTGGTGTAGGAACAAGTACTATATAATAGTAACTCTTTCCTGACATATTAAATGAAAGCATGACTATTATCGCATTGGAGGAAACTAAATTAAAAATATGGTTCACGCGCAAGTTAAAATACTATCAACACCATTATATATGAAAGAGTTGTAGACGTGGTGTTTTTCCAGATGCTGCATGTTCAAGGTAATGTTCATGTAAAATTGTGTTCAATGGTCGAATTGTATTTGTAAATACTTTTTACTATAAACTGTACATTTTGTTTCGCGAAATCTACTTAATATTGGGGGATTATCTATACATTCAAGCAAAATAGTGTTAATGAATAGCTTTTGCAACAACAAAAAATACATATTAACTATTCAATGTAACATATTGTTACTTCACACAGATTTTGAATAAAATAAAAAGCATCCAATGTTCATTCTTTCTTCGTTTGATGTATTAGGTAGCTGTTAAAATAAGTCAAAACATACAGCTTCCTTTAATAAAGATCTGAATTATTCCGCTTTATCCGACGAATCTCTCTTTAATTTCACAAACTTATTAAATTTTCGTCGCCTCAACCCACTTTAACATATTTTTACAAAACTTATAAGTGTGTAAGTTTATACTGCACAAATCATTTTGTATGATATTTTAATTTTTAAGCTAAATAGGAAAACTCAAAATGCAAATCAAACTCATGTATATCGGTTAAAAGGTTACAAAAAACAACTCCTTGTTTCTATAAAGGTACAATTTTAATATTCAAAATGCCGAGATTATTACCTGAGAGTGATTAGGAAACTATGTGGAATGCAAGTATTGCAACTGCGTATAAAGTAGTGAAGCCCTACTTGCAGGTATCATCTATAGTGATGATAAACATGTTTCAAAGTCTAATATCTAAAACGTCAGTGTTAAGCCACCGTTTAAGTAACTTAGAAAAAACACGGTTTCGTCTAGTATATGATGGACATGATTCATTTTTTGTTGCTAAACGTGCATACGTTGAATGATCTGAGCACTTATTGATTTGTAAAACAAACAGAAAATAAAAATGATAAGAAAGAAATGAATGAAAAGAAAAATGATTGAATTATTTCTCTGAAAATTAGAATATTTTTAACATTCCTTGCACATGCTTTTTACATGACTGATGTATAAGATGTAACATAGTTCCGACATTTTCTAAACAATAACATGATTGAAAACATTATACACGATAGGTTTAACGTCTAACGCTGGACTCAGAGGAAAATGACAACATCATATAATCAAAAAACATCATTGACTTTAATCTTCAAAAGGAGGCTGGATTTATAAACATCAATGAAATATTAAGATTGATAAAAATCGAGCTTTAAGACACAAACCCTTAAAATGTAAAATGATCATATTAACAAAAGTTATTCCTGACAGCTGCAGTTAAAATCAAATACGATTAAGAAAACACAATATTAGCAACTTATAATTTTGTAGCTTTATAACTTACAATTTCTTGTTCAGAAGGACGTCCATCCAATGTGATTTCCCTTTTCTTTATTTCTGTACATCCAGCACAATTAATGTCTCCATAACTGTTACAATAGTTCTGCATTTGCCATTTTTGTAGCAAGCTTTGATGCTTCATTTTGTAGCAGTAATCGACAATTTCTGTCTTTCGTTCCTTCTAAAAAGAAATATGTTATACAATGCTGTTAATTCAGAATTTAATGCGAAATTTTATTTATGCGAATAATGCGACGGGGTGAGTTTTGCAATAACTGGAAGTTGCATTCTGATTTCTGATACATGTATATGTATGAAGCTTTTCCTGAAAACACAAGAATTAATTTCTCATTTCTGTTCGGTCCTCAAAAATCGCAATTATAAATGCGCGCAATAATTTCTAAATTTATAAGATACGTGACGGGATTATCACATTATGTTGTTAAAATGAGCTTGAAATATGTTATAACTATTAATGAAACAGAAAAACAATATTTGCTCATAAAAATATGGATACCAAAAGTGACAATCAAACATCATTGATGTACGAAAACTCGACAAAAAAAATAAAAGATGACAAAACAAAACAAAACAAAAACACAAAAAACCGAATTGGACAGTCTTCAAAACAGTACATACAAACTTAATACTGAGCAAAATTAACCCCACCAGATGCGTTTGGGCAGAGCTTGTTTGACATTGAACACAGTTACTGATGCTATTGGAAAAACATTAACCAATATCCTTTAAGTCCAGAATAGCTAAACGGTTGTTCTTAAAAATGTTGTTTTTCTTGCGAAATACGGAGATGAGAACAAATTCTACGTTCGTTCAAATCCAAATTAAGAAGCTTTGTAAACTAGTTCAGCGAAATGGAATACATAATACACTCTGAAACATACATTTGGAAACAAATTTGAAAAACACTCAAAACTAACAACGGCTAGAGGTTCCTGTTTTGGGATAGGCACCAAACTCCGGCGGGGTTAATCATGTTTTGTGAGATCTCAACCCTCCCCTTTACATCTAGCTAATATGGAATAAACAAACACACAGCAATATGCACAGAAAATCTCAGTTAACGAGAAGTTCCAGTCTGATGTTAAAATAGGTAACAGAAGAAACTAAGGAAAATAACAATCATCAACGTAAATTTGAAAAGCACTAACAGCAGTTACTGAAGGTGTTTGTTTCCGATGCAAAGACACTGTCAATGAATCAATATTAATTCCAAAACAAATGTCGTCTTAAATGATCAGGCAATAGTATCATAACTATATAACATGTGAATAAGTCTGTTTAAAAAATTGAAAACAACACGTTTAATAATTTCAATGCGTCCGAAGCGCTTTTCTGGATTTACCTTCATCAGGAACGCTCAAAGCCAAACATTTGAAATCCGATGATGTATAAGTACCGAAACCGTTGAAGAGCTATATGACAAAAATACCTAAAATTTAAAGATTTGGTTAGGTTTTGAGGTGAACGACGACATTTTGTGTTTTATATAGAATTTTACCATACTAGATGTGCTGGAATAACTTGAACGTCTAAGATGTCTGCACGTTGATTTTAATTTTGGAATGATGTCGTGTACCGAAAACAAAATTTAGTTAAAGTTTTGACAAATTTGTGATATCGAAAACAATAAAATATTTATTTCGTTAAAATCAAATACGTTAATACATACACGAGCAAATCAACAAGTTTAGTTATATAATCACCAAACGATGGTGCAAAGGGACGTATCCATGGTTTTTTAACCTCTATATACAACGATGTTGGTACTTGATAATGCAATCATCTTTTAATTACATTTAACATAGATTCCCCTAGTTTGAATTAATAAATATCAACACCAAACCATTTACTTTCTTGATTATTCAGGATTAGAATACCGAATTTGTGTTTTACTATTTGAACTCGTTCGACACAATGCCGTTCAAGATGGTTATGGCAACACATTTATATAGTAAAAGCTGTAATGCCAGGAATGGTGAAATTAGACTTTTAAGTATAAGTACAAATTCAAATTGAATATTTATGAAAAATTTCGTCCCAGTAGGGGATATGCATAATGCAAAACAAGTATACTTTTAAATTTTCTAAATTAAAATATAAATATAGATGCACCAACAATTGTTTGAAAATATTTATGTATGTCTCTGTATGTTTACAAAGAAAATAAGATATAAAAATATGTCGTTTACTTCTGTGTTGAAATGCATTTTAATGGATATGTTCATATTTATAAATTAACTGTTGACAAAACTTTGAATTATATGAAATACTAAGGATTTTCTTCCCAGTAAAATATTACCTTAGCTGTATTTGGAAATAACTTTTAGAATGTTGGTCTTCAATTATCTTTCATATCTTACTGTATTTGCCCTGTTTACTTTCGTTATTCATCGCAACTGAAAAGTATTGTGTAGAAACTGCGCGTCTGGTGTACACAATAGCTTTGATGATTATTTTTACCCAAATAATAAATAAAATATTTGATAAAGATACACAAATTAGATCATCTGCATTACATTTTCTCATGTAGAAATGCAAGAAAGTAAAGACGGGATAGTCACTTCCTCGAACGGACATGTTGATATATACGTCATAACGTCTAATAAATTTATGCTGACTTAATTTCACCTTCGCAATATCAAAAATATAAGTTTTAGTACAGGATTACAGTACAAAACCTGACTGAATAGCGTGAACACCAAATACTAATTCATCAAACTGCTCTACTTTGATGGTATGCATATCACAATTACTTAACATCTTACAATAGGGAACAAGAAACTTTCGATGAATCTGTAGATAAGATAACAATGATCATTATTATGTTGACTAAATATCCAAATTATTTTTAAATGAAAATAATAACATCGCACCAATCAACGGATTTAGTTACAGTTGTGAACTGCCGATTTAAGTCATTTTTTTCTCATAAATCTTGTTCAGCAAGGAGCCCAACCTTGTAATTGAGTATAAGTATCTCTTACGTGCATTGGGATATGCAAGATAAGCAAGTCTTTTCCGATAAAACACTCTTTCTCAGCGCATTGTAACACCTACTTTTCGTAGAAATATTAATGTTTCAAACTTGTCAAATATGATGTTGATCAGACGGTTTGCATTTTGATTATATTTTCTACGCTGAATTTGTTGTTGTAATCAATAAAGTTCTTCACATTGGAAAAACTACATCTTAACACAAAACTCTGTATTTCATTTAACTTTAATGATAATTAATGCTTATCGATAACATGAACAGTGGAGAAATGAGTCTTTTATTCAGAAAAATCAAACTTTTATATTATTTTAAATCAGACAAGCAAGATATTCAATATAATGAATGTGATTTACTGAATTATACTTATCTCTTTGGTTATATTTGCAAAAAGCACACATGTGAAGCAGGACCTGCTTACCTTTTCGGAGCATCTGCGATCAACCCCAGTTTTTGGTTTGAAAATACGGAATTGTAGTTATTGAAATTATTCTCTGTGGGCGTATACTTTGGTAGATGCATATAAAAATACACATTTAAGAACTATTAAATTATCAAATAACATTAAGATATGTTCAAAAAGGTGAAATATAGTGAACGCTATATACTTCATTGATTCCATTCACTTTAAGATGTTCTCTCGACTTTATTATTCAAATGTGTCCAATAAATAAAAGTTAACTGAAAGTTTACACTTGCTTAATGTCAACAGGAATTGATTTCAATATAACTATGTTCTAGTGCATGAGTATTGTTTTCCATTCGTTTGATGTGTTTGAGCTTTTGATTTTGCCATTTGTTAAGGGACTTTCCGTTTTGAATTTTCCTTGGAGTTCGGTATTTTTAACAACTTACTTTTTATTCAATATACAATTATCGTTTCATGCACATGTTTTTGTCTACTTTTTTGCAGATCATTTTTTAGAAATCATTTAAAAATTAAATAATTTTTTAAAAACGAAAAAAAGCGTTAATTATAATAAAACCGAACTCCAAGGTAAATTCAAAAAGAGGAAGCCCATAAAAACTTGACGAACCCAAACGCTTGACTATATCAACCACCGGAAGGACTGGGAACAACTGTCATATTCCTAACCCAACCATCACAAATTTCGTCATACTGTTTCAAGACGTTGAAAAGTCTTACATGAAGGTACATATCATCTGATAGAAACTAAATGTAGACTTTTTGAACTTGTTAGATCTGCTAACCCCATACAAAACTTAATAGTGTGGCTCGCAGCTGACAATTAACATGATCAATATAAAAAAAACTGAAAATCGGTGTCTATCGAGTCATGTTTACTCAAATATTTCCAGACATTCACCTTAAGTTTTGGCAGTTCCAAATGCAGTCAGTTAGTTCAATTATGCGTCATGTCCAATATATGTTTCTTACATAACTGGCCAAATATTCAGCAGGGTTTGTGTTACTCGGTCTCTTATTTTCTATGCATTGTTTTGTTGACCTGTTTGTCAATGCATCGTATTTTGCCTCTATTTTAACAACTATAGAATAATATTGTTTGTCTTTGTGCAGTTTTTAAACAGGTACATAGTTCTTTTTACTAAGATTTAACTTTGAGGATCTTGAAATAAATAAGATTTAACAAAACATAGCGGTCCTATATCCACTCATACTAGTCCAAATTATCTTTACGAACACAATTATAACTACATACTAGTCGTGTTTCAACTTCAATCCTTAAACAATACAATTTGTTTTTTGTAATCAAGCTATATTGTCTTGCTTGATAAAGGCATTAGGTATTACTAATTTTCGTATAACCCGAACAAATATTCCTACGTCAATCACTCAAGAGAACATCTTTAACAATAATAAATATTTTGTTTATGTTTCTTTAGAATGTCAAAAATGGTGCATTTTTCTTTCACCTATTTAGATGCAAGGAACCAATATTTCATACGTATCATTATATAGCATTAATTTGATGGATCTGGAAAACAGTACAAATTAGAAAATTTGTATATGGACATTGATAAAATACAAAACAAAATACTATGATGCTACCTTCTCCTACAAAAAAGAATGAATGAGTTTATGGTATTTCTTCTCCTCATGATATTGTTCTTCTGCATTTAAATCTTTCTTATCAAAGTTAACTTCACGTCGGTTTAAAGGATTGACTCAAACTTTGATTTAAAAAAAAAAAAAAAAAAAATTAGATCAAAATATTTCTAGCATACTCTGATTCAAATGTTTTCCAGTCAGAGTGTTATAATATTTTACACTTCATGAGTTAATAAAACTCTAATATTCCTTAATGGTCAGACAAAAGTTTCATTTTTTTTTTTTTTTTTTTTTTTATTTGACAAGTTTGATGCGGACGAAAAAGCACATCTCATCATTCATAACCACTTTTAAACTTTCAACACGCGTTTAAAGATAATTATCTTTTTTTATTAACAAAGTTAATTGTTATACACAAGAAAAATGGGTTACACATCCCTAAATAAAGCTTTGCAATTATATTTATAGTTTAACGAAGTCATTCATTATTTATCTAAATATACTATGAACAATGTATTGCAAACTTTCGTTTTCGATATGAGGTATAAACAGTATTCGAACTTAGATTATTATGTATTATAACATAAAATCTTTTAAAAATGACAAAAATTTCGTAGTTGTAAGGATCGTACTAATTGTATAGTATCTAATAATCTATCAGAACCATTTGCCAGATATCAAATGACCCAAACTGACATTTGATATGTACAATATCAATGTTTTTGTCAACATTAACAACTAATAGCGTGTATTTAATTGCTATATGGATTCTAATCAAGTTAAATATTGCATTGTCGTTTGAAAAAAGAAGATCAGTGACATTAGACTTTTTTTGTTATCTGAAACGGCCGTTTTGATCTGACCAGATATTGCTGGAGCGTACTCTTTATGGGATTGAAAAGAAGCTCGCATTATCTTTCAACTTCAATCTGCAACGATGAATCTATTTTTGTCTTATCAGGTGCTTGAAAAGTGTCTGTGACCGATTTCCGATGGAGGCGCTGTTTTACTTATATTATATTGCATAATTTCCACATTGATGGACTTCAGAAGTACAACATGGCGGCTCTCCTCTAATTTGCATCATGTCAACTGTAGATTACATGGTAAATAGTAGCCAACGATAAAATATTTTGGTTGAGATGTCAAAGGATTTAACATACTTTTTTCTAGAGCTTATTGAGGAAATGATTCATAAATAGCAATGATTAATGGTAAATTGTTTAGCTATACTTATACAAGGGGTAAAAGGGATCAGCCACACGCAGGGCATAATCTCTTCGCTTCCGTTTTTTTTTTTTTTTATTTTATTTTTTTTTTTAATTACCGCATCTGTCCTTTTCTACAAACTGACGCTTCGGATAAAATTCGTATATAATCACCCAGGCCATGTTAAAATTTCCAACAAACTACGGCTTGCATTACCCATCTATTAAATCATCCCCAATGTTAGTTCAAATCTTAAAGGTATCAAATCACTGGCTAATACAAAATAGAAAAGATAGGAAAAAATGAAAATAGCAAAATGCTTGTCAAATTAAAAACAAAAACATCAAGAGAGACGGGCTGAATATTGACTAGACGCATATACACCAACATACCGTCATTGCAAATGCGTCGTTCAAAATCAAAATGATCTAAAATCAGTGTTGTTCAGTCTTTGAGTTGTTTAATTACTATTTTGTTGACTTGTCTGTCTTTTTTTGCATCTTTTTTATTCTTTCTTGCTATTGCTTTGTCTGTTTTCCCTTCGACTAATGAGTTTTGAATGTCCTCTTGATATCTGCCGCCTCTTTTTATTTCTTTTATTTTGATATTATAGCTTGTTTGAAAAAATATACCAGGTCAAATGGGATAAGAATTATATTTCAAATATTTATCACTAGCATTATTTTGTAATGGTGGAATCATATCATAGTTACCATGATTTTATTTGTATGTTACTCCAGCACAAAGCCTGATTTGAAAGAACACAATCCCTTTTGTTACATTTGCGTTATAATTTACTATAACTAATAAGAATACCACAAAAGCATAAAAATTGCCGGCCATATCGTATTAATTTATGCTGTTTATTGGGTTGATGAATGTCTTTTGAACGTTTAGCCGGAATTCTGTTATGTATATTCACGAACACATACGAGCTCGTTGTGTACAAACTATAAATCTTACAACATTAATACAATGCGTTCGAATTCTACCGCGTTTTGTTTCTTTGTTGCTTGAAAGGTAACAAACTGCTATAAGACGTCAACCATAACTGACAATTTAATTAGGTTATGCATTTAAAATGTTCTTGAAATTGCTTGGCATAGAAGCAAATACAGTGACAAATTTAACATTGGCATCTTCACTAGTAACCCGAATTTAACTTGAACGGACAAAAACGCATTAACGCTGTTTAAATAAGATTAATCCTCATTTGATAAAGATTGACAAAAATTAAAAATTAGTTTTAATTCATTTCAAACCATATCAATTCTTTTTAACGCCAGTCAAAAAGATTCCTTTGCGGTCAATCAAGTTAATTTCAGATGGTGGTAAGATGCGTCAAACCAATAGGCCACGCCCCCGTTAAACTATTTCAAGCTGGCATTAATTCGTTTTAAACATTGACCCGATCTTTGTATAGGTAAATCACTCAAGCAAAACAACCTCGATGTATCTATCGTTTATTTGTTTCAAACTTTATCGACTTTAGTTAAATGCGTGTATTCTTAGTAAAGTCACATGCTTCACAATTTAAACAAATGAATGAACAAAACACGTGACATACAAGGAATTTAAATAAAAACATTAAAATATTGATGCACGGTTTAAAAATGCAAAACTTAGAATCTGTTGCAAATAAAATAGTTAGATGTATAACATAATTTTAATTTGCTTAAATGCAGTAGATCTCACATATTCGTTTCAAAAATTGCTAAGTGCTATGAAAACTCGTGGCATGTAAGTAACGTGAGGTCCTTGCAATTACTTACGAAACTTTATGTATTCCTGTATATTTACCGTTTTTCTTTTTTTCTGTTTTACTATATTGTACTCGTAAATTCGGAAATAAAAGTAACTTCACAGAAATTATTCCTTGTGTACATAATTTTAAATCGATGTATCTTATATTTTCGGTAAACAACAAATATTCACTAGCTGTATATTGATATATGGAATAGCTTGTAATGAAAACAATGCTTCGTTAAATAATAAAATTGATGAAGATAATGTTGACATTTGTTGAATTTGATAAACAGTTTGGTCTTGCTCAAAATTGTAAATGAAGTAACAGCTCAATGAACTTTTAAAACTGTGTTAAATTGTAATACCGGTCACTGGAGCAAAGCGGTCGTTAATTGTGGAAGAGCAGCAAATATCAAACGAAAATATTGAACGATTCTGTAAAGGGGTTGACAAAGGGCCTCGGTGGCCGAGTGGATTCTAGCCAGTAAAGGTTGTGAGGATTATCGTGACTCAATCTTAATTGAGGATCAGCATCCGTGCACGTCCACCAATAAAACACGAAATTAAAAGTGGCTCAAAAAAAAAAATCGTGCTGACATGCAACGTACAAAAATCAACATGTATTCTATTTTTATGAGATAAATTTTAGTCTGCGATAACGATGGGTAGGTTTAAGTTAAACTACCTTGACTGGCTCTTAGTCGGCATTCTCTTACGTCTTTTAATGCATTTCAAAAACTTATATTTACGTTTGGGGCATTTAATATAATTCTACCTACCAAATTAAAATGAACATAAACATTGTAAAAAAACAAGAATGGAAAAGAAACAATTCTACATTGTTGCTCTCTTATAGTTTTATTAACTATATTTTAGCGGTAATTTCTAAATAAAACTAATTGTCGTATAAATAAAATATTTCATCTAGGTGCTCTCGTTGAAGTCCGCGTTACATATTAAAATGAATTTCATTGGTCGGAACGTTTGCAAACTTTCAATCCAGGTGTTCTCATCGAAGTCCGCGTTCATGTTTCAATTCAATACACAATATGAAGTCCAATATGGTAAAAAAAATCATTTTAGACTTTACGATGTCCGAGTAAACAATAGAATTTAGAAAAATAACACTTTTACGATTCTTCCAACACAACAAAAGTATCTATCTTTTCGCCGATGAAAATTATTACTATTTATATTAGAACAAGGATTTGTATACTATGCAGTTTATTCCTCGAGAAAATAAATTTTATTTATTCACTTCAATCAATAATTGATCAATTTGAACTTTGAAACAGTTACATTAATATATCTTTTCGCACCCTTTAATTTGAGGTTATTAAATCCAAATAGCTAAATGAAATTAATTGTATATTTAATTAGATAAACTTAAAGAATTGCTATGATATTTTCAGTAATCAATCAATAAATTGCAGGACTAAATGAGATAAAACATAAATAAAAAAACTCACAGACAACTAAAAGCATTTTGTAACACCATAATCTGAGACTATCCTATAGGTATACTATTACTCGTACGCGTCAGGAGACTGTACAGTGGCGGATCCAGTTATTGTTCCGTAGATAAGAACTCCCGTTTGTTTGACCTGAAATTCTTTTTAATTGGGACAAATGGTTGGAACCCCCTTTTTTGCTGTAACCAGTGGTTGTCGTTGTATATTATTTTTTATAAGTGTTGTACATCATTCAGGCCGTTAGTTTTCTCGTTTGAATTGTTTGAATTTATATTTGTAATTTTGGGAACTTTTATAAATGATTATGCGGTTTGGGTTTTGCTCGTTGTTGAAGGCGACGTCAAACTGAAATATCGGGAAAAGATGCATTTTATCGAGATTTAACCATTAGCTTAAAACGAGCATATGGATCCCTCTTTTTAAAAAGGACTTTTGGCTTGATACTGTATGAAGATTAATCGTTCCAACTTTTATGAAGAAATAACCAACTTTTTTTCAATTGAATAAATATACAACAAAAATGCCGGTTTTTTTCTAAAATCAATAATCATTAACAAAGAAATGTTACACAAATGAAGAGTCCAATTTTGTAACAAAGATATTCCTAATATCTTTACCGAAATGCGCATATGTTTATCTTTTGAAACAAAAAAAAGTTAACATGTCTGTTCAAAGGACAGAAATGTCCAAGAAACCAAAATTTTAAGTAAATGTCGAACTTTTAAATCTATCACATGAAGATATAATTTTTATTACATATTCAAATCAATTTTGTAAAAATTAGCTTGTATGTGAACTTTCTTTAAAAAAAAAATCATTGTACATTTAAAACTGTATCGTATGGCCATGATTTCCCTTGAGATATAAATGTCAACGTCAGATTATGAGGGTCTGAATGGGGATTCATTATTTCTGTATTCTGTCATTTTCGGCAATTTTTTCTATTCTTTATAACTTTTACCGATCATTTTTTATGCCATATATTCTATAACCTCATCATTCTCTTTTCTTTATATTTGTCTGGTTATTTTCTGTATTCTTTATTTTTTTTTGTCAATACTTTTCAATTCTATAAACCCCAACCCACACCCTCATGTATAATGGAAGACGATAAACATTTTAGTATACATATTACTTGGTGTCACTTCTCACCTGACATACAAGTATATAAACTGTATCAACGCACTCGCTTGTTAAATGTATTTTGATCTGAAAACAGTTTGTTTTAAATTTTAGTTTATTTAAAATTGAGAATGGAAATGGGAATATGTTAAAGAGACAACAACCCGAAAAGAGCAGGTAACAACCAAAACCACCAGTTATATATTCGATCATGTTTTAGTTTCGAATATATATATACACTTCTTTTACTTGATCTTTATAATTGCAAACACTTTCATACCGATTTTCTGATAATGGTTTTTATTGTATTAAAGTAATAACTTTAATTCTCGTAGGTATTGCCCAAAGAAATAAGGTTTATTAAAGGGTTTACACATCTTAATATCTAAAATATGTTGGATATGTCACGAACAGATATCGATATATGACAAACATTTCTTAAATTGTCAGTTTATAAATTCAGATTTTTTTTTTTTTTTTTTTTTTAAGGAAACGTAGGTTTCAGCTACAGTTGATAAGCTGGCCATTGATGGATTGCAGGCTTATGTAAAAATTAGAAAATGTGATATATTTGCTAGTGAGACAACTATTCAAAAAAGTTCAAATCAAGAGGAATATTGGCAGTTATATCTATACGACCTTCAATAATGAAAAAAATACGGAAACTGTAAAGTCGGTTATTAAAGGCCCCGCCCCGTCATGAACAAAAAAATTTGAAACAATTCAATTGAGCAAACTAACGCCCTTCTTTATATAACAAAGCAATCTTGCCACCGAGAAAGCCCAAATATAATCATTATCGATGTTACGAAAACCATTGAACTACGACTTTGGACAGACACATATATACTGATATTTATATGATGAAGACATAATCTTTCAATCAGTTTAATTGAGGTCTGGAGCTGGCATGTCAGTTAACTGCTAGTAGTCTTTTGTTATATATGTATTATTGTCATTTTGTTTATTTTCTTTTGTTACATCTTCTGACATCGGACTCGGATTTCTCTTGAACTGAATTATAATGTGCGTATTGTTATGCGTTTACTTTTCTACATTGGCTGAGGTATAGGGGGAGGGTTGAGATCTCAAAAAACATATTTAACCCCGCCGCATTTTTGCGCCTGTCCCAAGTCAGGAGCCTCTGGCCTTTGTTAGTCTTGTATTATTTTTAATTTTAGTTTCTTGTGTATAATTTGGAATTTAGTATGACGTCTATTATCATTGAACTAGTATATATATTTGTTTAGGGGCCAGCTGAAGGACGCCTCCTGGTGCGGGAATTTCTCGCTGCACTGAAGACCTATTGGTGATCTTCTGCTGTTGTCTGTTCTATGGTCGGGTTGTTGTCTCTTTAACACGTTTCCAATTTCCATTCTCAATTTTATTTAAATAATGTTGTGAATGTGTAGGTCCTATATTGGTCTTATAGCTGCACACTCCTATCTATATTTTATACATTCTTTGGCTTTCAAATATTACCGCATTGAGCGTTCCTTGTGAAAGTAAATTCAGAAAAGCGTTACAGATGCATGAAATTTATAAAGTGTTGTTTTGTGAGGGAATAAAAACGTAGGGCTGTGAATGAATATTTTATATGTGCAATACTTTCGGCCTTCTGACTTTAGTGCAAATCTGCAGTTGTTTCATGTATTTGATATGCAAATTATCACAAAACTAAAAGGATAAGATGGATGAATTAAAAGTTGATCGTTTAACGTCCAGTGGCATATATTATAGATTTATCATTAGGGGGAGAACAATAGTTATGATATAATTATGAATATTGGCAATCATACCACATCTTCTTTTTTATAAGGATGTACATGGGTAGATTTTCGTCTTTTACTGTAAATGACATTACCCCAGGAGTCAAAGCTTAAAATTGAACTTGTGTACATTTCTGAAACATACATTTCATTATTCAACCAATGGAAAGCATTTAACAAATAATACCGTTTTGAGCTATAAAACAAAGGCAATCCTTTATACTAGTCAAACGTTGCTGGATCTTGATACATGCATACGAACCTTTAAATAATAATTATCGTTTGCATTTTCAAAATAACTATTATATCCGATAAAAATGGAAAAGTAAATCTATTAGATAAAACTACCGATTTTTCTATGAGACAAAATTTATCCTTACTGGAGTCAAATTTGTCATATGGATTCATAAAGGACAAAAATATCCTCAGTAACGAAACAAAAAATACCCCATGGTCAACATAAAATCTGTCATTCTTTTAGAATAATCGTAGAAGGTTAACATATAATGTTTATTTTTATTTAATTTGTCAAAACGTATTTAGTTTAGTTTAAATGAAAATAAAGAACAGAGAATAAAACACTGTTGAAGAGAAAATACATATTCGTGTTCAATTCGCCTCAGTTTGTTAATTCAAGTTTGACATCTAACATCTTAATCCGTAATCCACATTTACCCGACAACCTTGTTTATTATATATATTTTCTCAATGGAATACCCTCACTGAGGAAACTGAGACAAATATGTTATTTGTAATGGTATTTATCAACACTTAAATAATTGAAAATAAGTAGAATATGAATTTGCCAAATAAGCGAATAATTATAATCTAGCATAGTTTAACATTAGAGAAATTACTGATAAGATGTCCAAAATATATGTACATGTATATCGCGATTTTGCTGTAGTATGTCAATGGTATTGAATGCCCGCTGAGGGTAAAAGATTTGTCAGCTTAAAATTTAATTCTGACTCTGTTGGTTTTAATTTTCTGACTCAAGTATAAATTTAAGTAAAGTTTATAGTTTCTGAATATTTTTAGATTCAATATTTTATTAAAGTCTCACCACATACAAACATAAAATGAGATTCACAGAAATAAACAAATCATTAAAACATTTGCATTGTATGCACCAATTTTTCAAAAGATAAATGAGAGACTTTTGAGACACAATATATAAATATAAACACATTTTACTAATTTACATTTAAAATTTACAGTGTCCATATACTAAATGAAAATAAAACATCTTTTCTTTAAGAACTAGTGAAATAAAATGCCGTTTCTTTTCAATAAAATATTGTTGATGTTTTTGCCAACTATTGCAGCAACATTGTCGTTGTTAAATAAAATATGAATTTTCGTTATCTGATATTTATAAGTTAAAACGTTTAGCTTAATATATCATGATATGTCTATAATGAGAATTTTAAAAGGACATGAAGTTCATCTTCAATAGTATAGCTCCACAACATGTCATCTCGTGGACTTCTTTTCTTTATACCTTCCAGTTTCTATTTTTAGTGGAGCTACCCACATCTAAATCTTGCAAAAGCTCTTTTGTTTTAATTGACAGAATATTTTAACAAATAACAATTGGTCGACCATAGAGCAGACAACAGCCGAAGGCCACCGATGGGTATCCAATGTAGCGAGAAACTCATGCGTATACATGCATTACTGTATGCATATGCCTGGACTAATAGATGCATAAACTTGTACAAGTCCCAGATTGTGTTATAAAGTATTTCTCATAAAAATACAGGAGCATTTTATTTAAAATTATATACTAGACAATGCCAATCCAATCTTTCTTTCATTTTTGTTGAAGAGGGGAGGGCGGGGAGGGCGGGGAGGGGAGAGGGTCAGGATCTTTTAAAACAAAACATTCGTTGGTTTTTTTTTCAACATAAGAGCAAAATGCGACATTCAGTTCTAAAACCAAATCTTGTATGAAAAAAGTTTGTTGTTGAATAAATTCACAAAAGAGACAGTTTCGAAATATAAAAAAAAAAAAAAAAAATGCAAGAAATGGTAATGCGAGAATTGTATTATGAAGACATGCATATCGGTACTACTTGCCACATACCATTTATTTGTACATATTCCTTAAAACAGATTTTAGTTTGTAATTACTTTCCTGATCAGAATATTCTACCAGTTAATCTATAATATTAACCCATACACACAGGTGTCAATATTTACACATCTACCGATAATTATAAGTTGTCATAAATATAACTACTGACGAACCATATTACATATTTTAAAAGTCTAAATTGAAAACAACGTTCAAACCTAGGATTACGTTGGATAAAAACCGCAATTTTCATGCGTATACATGCAAAACAAAATTCTTGATATAGGGGTCTAAATAGTTCACAAAAAAAAAAAACATTTTCCAAAAGACAAAAAAAGGTGAAAAAGGGTATTTTATCAAAAATGTATATGGAGAAATAGATAGATAAATTTGTTTTATAAAATTTCAATCCCTTAAAAATGAGGCACTTTTATATACTTATAAAACAGCTCAAAACAGCTAGAAAACTTACAATGTAGTCTATCATATTTAATGAATGGCTATTATTTATTTTGAATTTATTGAACCATAAAATTAATTTTGACTCTTCACATTGAATAATCCGCGAAGCCACTTGTAGCAATACAAATAAAAACTTTAAGAGATGTTTATATATTATTGATAATGATCGCCAATAAGACAACTACTTTAGTTCAAATGAAGTTCAATGAAGTGGATGTAAGTTATTGGAATCCACGGTAATTACCTTTAACAATAAGAAAACCTATACCGTGCGGTCAGCTTCAAAAGTCCCTGACATGGAAAATATATAACAATTCACTAGAGAAAACGAAGTGTCTACATTAACAAAGCAATTTACGAAAATTAAAATATGACGGACATGAACCAAAGGCAACCACTGAAATACAGGCTCCTGGCTTGAGACGGGTACATGAAGAAAGTGACAATGTTAAATATTTTAAGGCGCTCATCACCACCACTAGCATGGGACATTGGTGTAACGACATAACATAAAAACAAACTTTAAACATAATTTGAAAAAAGTTCATTTCGGTTTATTCAAGCTGATTGTACGTGAAATATTTACCATTGACAAGCAGTTATGAATCGAAGTTGAATTTACAGAAAAGGTGACATCATCATATGCTATCATATTTAACATTCTTGTTTAGATCTGACATTGCTACGTATTATGAGGGTCTGGATGGGGTTCTTTATTTCCTATAATTTCTATGCCTTTTTCTCTATTCTTTAAATTTTATCACCTAATTATTTTTCTTCTCTATTCTGTATTTGTCGGTCCATTTCTCCATTCTATACTTTTTGCCCCTTACTCTCCATTCTATAAAACCCCATCCACACCCTCCCGAATCCTAACACAAGTTCACCGACGATATTTGACAAGGTTTACTAGAATAAACATGTATATTGGGCACACAGCAGTGAAAATACCTTACAGGTATAGAATAAAAGTTTACTGCAATAAACGGAGCCTCATGTATCTTGGGCACCCAGCTGTGAAACAAAATTCATCTCCCATGCTTTTGAGACTACCTGTCTTTACAGGTAAAATATTTGTATATTGGATACAATTAACGGACGTGTAGCAAAGAATGTAACTGTAAGATTGATAAGATTAATCACATTCACATTTTCAAGAGTGGTCGCATAATTACAAACTATTAACAAATTATTAATGATTAAAACAAAATTTAAATATGAATAGAGATAACTACATTTGAAAGATAAAAACTATTTTCCTTTTTTTTATTTTTTCAATTTGTTTTAATTTATTTTAAAAAAAAATAATAATATCCGATACTGTTATAGTAGTCTCAGTGATAAGGTGATATATGTCGTCTGCTACGGTCGAATACGAAACTACGTTAAAATAACGTAGCTAACTATACCGGAGACTCAGATAATCCGATAAATAGATAGTGACCAATCACTGTGTTATAGTAGTCTCAGTATATATACAGATTGTGATTAAAATTACCATTTTATGTACATTTTTGTTTGAATTTGTTTATTCAAAGCTCGAGGAACAACTGGTGTTAACCGATCTCTAAAGCTGGCAACAGTGGTGGTAGATATTCATAGGTTTTTACATAAACAAACACTTTTACATATACATATGTCTCTGTTTTAGACGAATTTAGACTTAGTGTGTATATGTCTTCGCTGATAATAATTTTCAGGGCCGTAAATTGCCCGTCTTGTAAGGGAGGCAGTTGAGTTTGTTGCCGAGCGGAGCGAGGCGACAAAATTTTGTTGACCCATTTTAAGCAGAAAATGATATTTTCGGGCCTTTTCCTGTATGCAATGTACCTCCTCAGAATTCACCACTTGTTAATTTTTGTTATATTTCAATAAATAAGCGCCTGGAATATATTGAAAATAGTTATAAACCAGAGTTAGATTACGTGTGCCGGTAAAGTAAGATTTTTTACGCTTCATCCTGCTTTATGACTCTTCACAAGCTATTTTTACTTATTTTTAGGGAAACAATTTGCGAACTTAAAATGAAAGGCCCCCTAAAGTTGAGTTTTATTTTGGTGGTTTATCATGCTTTTTTGGCTGTCCCAATCGAGCTATTTTGACTTCGTTTCAGAGACACAATTTTCAAACCTTAAAATGAAAATACATACTTAATAACTCATAACTTTTAATTATCAAATTCAAATTATTATAACGTAACACTTTTTGTTTACACTGACAATTTTATTCGGTTAGGCTTTGTCAATTGCTAAGGGGATTTTTCTGTGCCCGGACGAATCCCATCTCTTTAGCACTTCTATGCATTCAATATTGCCAACATTTTCACTTCTATGTGTAGCATAGCCAGACCACGTAATCTGCTTTCCGTCATTGTTGACCTGTTCCATGTTTTAAGGCGCCGTAGCGCAGAAAACCAACTCTCACAACTGCAGGACCCAACTGGCAAGGCTAACAGAAGCAACAGTATTTGTTTTATATTTGGGTGCGTGTGTTTGATTGCTTGCTCTATTGTACATTTTGATCCAATCTCATTAATAGACGTAAAAGTAACAACCAGTGCTATTAAAATAATGCTTGATTTTAACAATTTTTTCTTTTCAGTATTTATTTTTTCTTCATTTTTTTTTTTTTTTTTTTTTTGTCAGTCCGCAATAGGAGGCAACTGCCAACATGCCTCTATGTAATTTACGGCCCTGATTTTATGTTAATAAACATAAGTATTTAAAATTAAAAGTTGTATAGTTATAAATAAGTGCATTTTCAAAATTATTTGTTATTTAGGCTTAATGAAGATCTACATCATTTAACGAATGAAAGTAAGAAGATGTGGTATGCTTGCCAATAATGCAACTCTCCACCTTGGACAAAAGAACATAAACAATTTAGATTTTTAGATCACCGTACAGCCTTCAACAACGAGCAAAACCCAAACCGCATAATCATTTATAAAAGTTCCCAAAATTACAAATTTAAATTCAAACAATTCAAACGAGAAAACTAACGACCCGAATGATGTACAACACTTAAAAATAATTTACAACAACGACAACCACTGGTTACAGCAAAAGGGGTTCCATCCATATGTCCCAATAAAAAAGAATTTTAGGTCAAACAAACGGGAGTTCTTATCTACGGAACAATAACTGTATCCGCCACTGTACAGTCTCCTGACTAACATACCTATAGGAAAGTCCCAGATTATGGTGTTACAAAATGCTTTTAGTTGTCTGTGAGTTTTTAATTATGTTTTATTCCATTTAGTCCTGCAATTTATTGATTGATTAATGAAAACATCGAAGCAATTCTTTTAGTTTATCTAATTAAATATACAATAAATTTTATTTAGTTATTTGGATTTTTAACCTTAAATTAAAGGGTGAGAAAAGATATATTAATGTAACTGTTTCAAAGTCCAAATTGATAAATTATTGATTGAAGTGAATAAATAAAATTTATTTTCTCGAGGAATAAATTGCATAGTATACAAATCCTTGTTCTAATATAAATAGTAATAATTTTCATCGGCGAAAAGATAGATACTTTTGTTGTGTTGGAAGAATCGTATAAAAGTGTTATTTTCTAAATTCTATTTGTTTACTCGGACATCGTAGAGTCTAAAATTGATTTATTTTTACTACTGGGGTGTTTAACGACCTTGACTGGCTGTTAAGCCCTCGCACGGTCGGCTCGGTGCCCGAAGGCGTTTGGTGAGCGTTTAAATAATTTTGTGCCATCGGTCAGGAACAGGTGGAGGACGCCATTTTAGTAGGCCGCCATCTTGGTTTTGTGAGTTGTTGTGGTTTTCTTTTGTTTACTATTTTGGTGTTATTTCTTCACAACGGCTGCTTTCAGGGCCAGATTGGTCAGCTTGGCAGCCCGCTAACCTCGATGATGGAGTACTGGTAGATGAGTCTCGGACGTAGTAATAAAGATGACAGGAAGCATTACCAGGACCAAAGTCGTGAGACAGTGAAATGAAGGTCCATCATCTAACACCTCGGATACAGCCCTCGGACGTCAGTCGGCATAACACTCCCGCATCCACAATGGGTTTTGGAGTGCATAACACTGTGCGGGACAAATTTGCTATTCCAGAATTGGCAAATCTGACTTTGTTGTTTTAAAAGATAACAAAAATATTTTTTGGCCAAGTGATAGATAATCAAAAAAATTAAATTTCCCCATATGTCCCAACATGTCACTGTTGTCACTGTTGTCACCACAGCTGATTAAAAGTACATTCCCCATGGGAAATTTTAAAATTCCCATGGGAATATTAGAAGTTCCATGGGAAAATTTAATGTTCCCATCGGAAAAGTACTTTTCCATGGAATATTAAAGTTCCCATCGGAACTAGAATTTCCATGGGAACATTAGTAGATAGTTTCTTCCATGGGAAATTCTAAATTTCCCAAGGGAATTTTTGTTCCAAGGGAACTATTTTTCTTCCCATGGGAACACCTTTTCCCTTGGGAACATTTATTCTTCCATGGGAACAATAATTCTTCCCATGGGAAGATATATTTTCCCATGGGAACATTTATTTATTTATTTTTCTTTTATTATTTTTTTCGAATTTGTAAAAAGCTATGAAATATCGCAATGGACTGATGGTTACTTAAATCATGTCTGGAGCAGTTTAACAAAAATTCATTTGATAAAATAAAATATGTAATTACAATACATTTAAGGTATTTCTGTCATACTTTTACATTCAAAAGTCTTTTATTATCATTAAATGATTAATAGAAACTCTAACGTCCAGCGGCTTATTTTTTTCAATTTGAATCTCTCACCTTTTCGATCAATAGCATCGTGCATTTCATGTAATATTGTTCGCTGAACTGCCAAGGATCAGAGCCATGCCTGTGTATTTCAGAATGTAATTTAAATATAAAAATATAAATCCGTTGTTTTAATCTATATACATGGAAATCACGAATCGTGTTTAATATCGTTTTCCAGTTATAATCCTTGAATTTATGACATTGAAATCATAATTATTATCAATATATTTATTCTTTTCATCTACGTAACTCGATTTGCGTGTTTTCTCCACTAGACAGATGTGCACTGATTTTTTAAAAGTTTATGTCATTCATTCGGTCAAATTTCCAACTTCAATGTGTTACTTGTTTACAAAAAATCTTTTATTTTTTCATTTTCTCAAACGCCTTTGAAAGTCTTGTTAGATTTGTTTTTGTGATCTCTCAGGTAAATATCAAAGAGAATTCTGAGTTTTGCATTTACAAAGACGGATGAGGATTAAATACTTGATGGTATTATATACACTTGTATTTTACCCGTATGCTGTAATTTATAGTTTAAAGGAATACATATACTTTATTTCTCATAAAACTACAATTACTAGTTATTGACATAACTTACTTTAAGGTACAATTATTACATGCATGTGTGATCGATACAATTAAATTAACTTGGAGGACTGACGTTCACATTTATAACTTTAATAAATTTAAATAGTTTTTCTAATATTACAATATTTGATGAGTTAAACAGTTGATCAAATTTATAGATATTAGGGTTTGACCAACAGTAGTTCGGTAAACATATCTTTCTTTCTAGTTTAAATGTTCCACAATTCAAAATGTAATGGTACTCGTCACCAAAAGTAGTTTGAGTGACACAGACGGCAAATTCTGTCTTCTCTCGGTAAACCCTGCAACCTTCCAGACTCAATCGGCAAGTGGTGACTACCACATCTATATTTGCATAATGTATAAATAAATTTGTAAGGTAAAAATGTATTTTTCAAATTGTAAATTCTTTAAAAAAACGATAACATAAAGTTTTATGCGATTCTGCAACAAAAGCAAAGCATTCTTGTTGAACCTGGTCTTTTAGTTTTAGCTTAATACATTTTGACACCCATTTATCAGCAAAGTGTGTATTCCATATATTGAACATAATCATACCGCAATTATCAAAAACATTTTTTTATATATGATATCCACTTAGTTTCTATTCCGTTTTCATTATAATAAAAAACACAAGTTTGTACAATACAACACAAATTTTACTTTCTTTTCCATTAAGAAGTCTTCTCTCGAAATTTATCATTTACAACTTTACAGACACAGTAATGTGGTATCTGCCAAGCTCTGCATACACCAGGAACATATATATTAGATATACTGTTCCCAGGCATACACTATGACATTTGGAGTAGACTGTTTTAAATGTAAGGAGCATAGTCGTCTTTTGTATCTAGATCAAAGACTAAATGATTTATTTTTGCGATTGCATACAGGTAAAATAACTATTTGATTGCTGGTGATTTCTTTGTACGAATAGAGACCAATTCGAAAGAGTTTTAATTTGCAAATTTTATTTAATTTGCAAATTTTATTATTTTATTTTTTGCCTCACTAGGTAGGTGAAAATGTTGTATAAAATTTATTGTAAAATTGCGAAACTTGCATTACGGGCATATTCTATACTTCTAAGTTTGAATAAAGAATCTAAACTTTTTTTCAAATACTAGTATGGAATACGCAACCAGATCTCTGTAATCTTATCCATGTTTGAATTATGTTTCTGTGAAAGGCGGTTGATTGGGTATTAGTTTAAGGTAGGCGTGGTTTTAGGTAACTTTCCTCCAATCAACTGGCCTATTCGACAAACCTGTGTGCGCTGATGCGTAAAACTGGCTATGACATTGTAACGGCACGTGTCTTACATCGGAGTATGTCGTGCGTGACCAATGTTTATTGTAGTATTTCTAGTCATGTGGCCAATCTTATCTGATATACAAGTTTTAAAGATGGAAATTTAAATTCGCTTTTTGAAAGATAATTTAAGCAGTACCCACGAGATACGGTCTTAGAGTGTTTAAGAAAACAAAACTTTAAAACTTTGAGAAGGATACATATTTACAGAGACATATACTACATGTATTATATGTCTCTGATACTAACTATAACGTGTTTTGGAAAAAATAAGTGTCAGAGAATTTGAATTACGCAATTAGCGCATCTCGATCACTTTTGATAAAAAGTACATCGTTGATTTTAATATTTAGAACTGATTTGTGACTGTTATAAGCAGAGACATCTATACACATTCTGGTTTAAGTTTACTATGATAACACTATAAATCATTTTTGGGCAGACTTGCTTGTTTTTATTCGTAAAGTGGTTTTTTTTAGGGCCAATGAATCCCTTTTTTTGTGATTTTTTACTATAACCAAACCTGGCCAGGAAAAAATATCAGCATTATTTTCATAACCTTGAAAGTTTAAAGTTGTTTGTGTTATAAATTTTTTTTACATTTCATTTATTTCAGTTTCATTCACCGGGTTTATTTTCTTTTAGCGTTTTTTTTTTTTTTATTTTGTTTATTAAATAATCATCGAGTAAAATTTACTTTCTATAATATAGATACATATATTTGAATTCCTTAATAACACTTGGAAATAAATTTTGAACATTGAATTTGTCACCACTTCGCATTGGTCGTCGGCTAACTTAGTTTGGTCCTTAATATGCATGAAATACTTGCCACTGAACGTTTAACAACAAACGGCAACTATCCAGCAATCCATCTGCAATTGCGATACCTCTGTAAAATACCCGTCATTTTGTCACATGCTTGGTACTATTTTTTGAACAAATTTCGTGTTGTAAGCCGAATTTGTCCTACATTTAAATTGTTCTTGTTCAGTAATACATTCCTTGAATTCAAAAGTCCAGAGCTAATAAAAAGTCTATATTGGTATAGTAAGTTATTCTTTCATTTTACATATTTACAACCGGTAACATCAAATAAAATTTTAGGCATGTTGTACTAAGCCATACGTTACTATTCGTCTCTGGTATGTAAATTTGTAAACAAGATTTAAATATGATTTTTATATGCAAACTGAAGGATCTAAAATTTAAATGATTTATGTAAAAAATAATGTATACGGAGCGGGGGTATTGCACGAAGTCAGCCAGACTACCCGGATTATAAATCCTAGCCTCTGTACTTGTATGATGACTTAATCTAAAATTTAGCTTGTCAGATGAAAAAAAAACCAACAACACTTTGGTTAAGGACTACAGTTGAAAAATAGCCTTTGCTAACAATCCATGCAAAATAGTAAGGTGTGTGTTCCTGAGCGTATGATGCACAAAGAAAGGGTTGTTATGTACTTTTGAACTTAGTAAGGTAGTATGGTTACCATGCACCTTCCTGTTATAACAGATACGACAGACGTGCACTACTGTCAACCAACGGAATTACGGTATCAGTTGTTATAGTATACACAAAAAAATTAATTGGGCTTATTTGGTCTCTGCTGCATAGTTCATTTCATTGGCAATCATAGCCCGCATCTTTTTATTCAAGAAAAGTTTTGGGGCCTCGGTGGCCGAGTGGTCTAAGTAGTTACTACTGTAATCACTAGCCAGTCAACACTGAGGTTGTGAGTTCGACTCCAATCTTAATTGACTAGGATTGTCAGTTTTCTCCGGGCACTCCGGCTTCCACCACCAATAAAAACTGGCCGCCACGAAATAGCCCAAAAGCAGTGCTTAAAAGTGGCGTTAAAACACCAAAAATCAAAATCAAATCAAGAAAAGTTTTAAATCTTGAATATTTTGTAATATCTTTATGAAGCTTGACTGAGACGTAGATTCACTCAGAAACCGATCATTCTTATCTTTTCTTCTTTTCACAAATGAATGTCAGGGATTCGGAATATGGCAGTTATATATATATATATATATTCTCAGTTTATATTTAATTCGAAGCATTATCGAACTATGTCAGCCTATTGGACTTTCATCTTTAAAATTCACTTTGAATTAAAAATCTAAATGAGATAACTTGGAGTGTATACACGTATATGTAAAAAAGAGAAACCAACAGCAATATTTGACGCGTAGACGAAATTGATGATGTAATTTTAACGTCCAGTGACATATATTACAATGCATGTCGAAACAGAACTTGAAATTGACAATAGAAATTAATAGAACCGTCGCTTTTCCAAAGTATTCACGCTTAGTTGGAATTTCACGTGCTATTTCACAAGGTTCGCATTATAGTTATACATGTACAATACAACTAACAAATGTGATGACGAATTTCTGTTCTAGAACGTTCTAATTTTAATTTAAATCTGATTTTTCTACAATCATAATTTTGACGAAGCAAAGCAAGTTAGATATAGATCTGGACTGATATGCATAAAACAATACCCAATCGTAGTATTAATTTATCGTAGAACATGTAGAAAAATCCGTCTGTTCGGAACAAATCTTAACTTAAATACGGGCCCTGAATTTAAATCAGATCGGTTCTAAAATGTAAATTTTATAAATAAGTTAATAAGACGTCCACTTTTGCCCTGTCACAATTACACAAAGATTATATATACTTTATTCTGATAAACCGCTGTAAATACAAAGATACATAGAAGAACATAGACATTATACAATATTACAAAGGTACATATGTTGAGGAAATAAACAATACAATAGAAATACATAAATATGTTTACATGTTAAAAATGTGCAGTGTATATTAAATGGAAGGCCTTAAAATATGACAGAGGAGGGAGAAGGTTAATTGAGAGAATCCACTTCATCGTTTATAACTCTAAAAAAAATTGCATAAATTTCTAAGCTAAGATTGTTTAGATGTATTCAGAAGTTCCCTGAGCTTAAGAATATCACAATGGTCTGTGAATTTTTTTTTATCTAAGTATTTATTTATTTCTGTTGTAAAAAAGTTGCATTTGAGGAGATAATGGTATTCATCACCAATATCGCCATCTTCACATAAAGGACAAGTCCGATTTTCTCTTGGGATATTAGACCACCTCCCACATTCTATTGGCAGTTTATGGTTGACCATTCTAAATTTACAGAATGTAAACCCATCTTTGTCGTTTAGAACATCAAAATACTTTTCAGTTTTAAGCGATTCCTTAAATAACCTGTAGTTCAGAGTTTTTGCAGAGGCTTCTACACTTGAGAACCAAGATGGGTAAACTGGTCTTCTAAAGTAATTTTAACAATTCGCTTAAGCCAATTTGCATAATAAAAGGTTTGATATGTCCATATAAATGAAAGTCCACATTTGTTTAGGGTGTTTTCTATGCTTAGTAGCCAAGTTAATCGGAAATTGGTTTCAAGTGCCATTTGAGTCATTAATTTAATAACATTCAGAACTTCACATACAACTAAAATTCTGAATTCCTACTTTGTCACGCTTCACAATTCACGCCAGTCCATATTACGACAATATTATATTGCATTTTCGGTTTTGTGTTAGTTTGTATTACATGCATTCCTATTTTGATTTTCGTCATTATTTTATGTATTTTGTGTTTGTATTTGTATAAGGAGAGGTGTTATAACTTGTGTTCAATCCCATTTACTGCTTTTGGAAATAAATGCAAACCCCCAACCCCAATGTTACATCATATATTACATTTATTGAACCATCTGAAGAAGAAAACCCAGACAAGACTGTGAGTGAAGCAAAGAATAAAGTCATATTCCAATTTGAAAATAAACACCCTCTATTTATGTATTTTTACATAAATTTCTATTTATGCAGTTTTGAGTGGATGTTGCTATGAATAATATGTGTTTCCATGGTAACAATTGAAGTCAACAACACTTAACGATAGTAATTTAAAGTTTGCGTTAGCTTTTATTTATTTTCTTATCGATTATGAAACAATTCAGGACATTTAAGCTCTTAAACTGCAATATTCTGGAAATAAAACTACGTTTCCAAGGAAAAATCGGTTGCTATGGTGATAAAACTAAAGAAAATCCCACGCATTTTCTATTTAATTTGGTAAAGTAGTATCCAAACTTCATAACTACAGTGCTAACTATTCTGTACACATTTGCACTTTTCTGAAAAACACCAGAGAAAATTTGATAATTTCGCAAAATCCCAATTTCAGAAAAGTTGAAAATATGCATTTTTGGCAAAATTTTCAAAAAATTACAAATTTGGTTGACATGCAATCTTCACTAAAATGAAGCTTAAACCAAGTTGTATCAATGTTACATATGAACATTAATGAAAAATTCACGATTCTATTCATAATCAGACTCTGAATTGTGGTGATTTAGCTGACTTTTGAAAGATTTTACTACGCTTAACAACCAAAAATAGAGTGTTCGTTACCATGGCAACCACTCATATTTTCCCACTCAAAATTATTTTTGAGCAGTATTCATTTACTGCTTCTACTAGGCCCATTTTAGATAAAATCTGAAACCTTCATATATCGCACTCTGCCTGGTTCTTACAAAGAGCTGTACTTAAGCAAAGCTTTGTTAACCGCCGATCCGGCGAGGTTTTTAAACACGGATAAATACGTCCTCATAACTGTTTTATTAGAAAACAAGACAAATTGGTGGAAATAAAAAATTATGAATTCGCAAATTATTTTAAAGTTCATTTCCACGTTATTTTGTAATAATTAGACCGGTCTGTGCTATGCAAACAAAAATATGACAGTTTTAAATTAGAGCCGTAGTTTTTTTACATAAAATTCTACATCCAGCAGATCGATATGAAATTGTCAACATAAAAGTTTAATACAAATTTCCTTTTAGATACACATATTTTGTTTTTTTATTAAAAGACGAAATCGTCGAAATGTAACCTCTGCGGAATGTAATATCATGTTGACGCTTTGATGAAGTGCTTTCTTTCACGTCCGCATTTTCTATCATGTATGGCATGCAAAGTTAACATTTTAAATAATTACTACGGATGATGTTACAGAACTATGAACAATAACATACATAGAAAATCGTAGGACATAAGAAGAAACCACGTGAGAATTTTGATATCATATTGCACAGTGGTTAAATTAGCTTTTCAATATTTCTTTAATTAAAATGAAAATTACGACGCCATGAGAGGGCATGGTGTATACTGTCCGTGACATTCAACCATAACAAATATTTGTTTTCAATGAAAACTGAAATAAAGATGAAACAAAACTATCCGACAAAATCATATAGCTTGGGTAACTTCAAATAAATATCTGATATTCACGCGGGATAGCGTGCATAATTGGTCAGAATGCATACAAGGAGCAATTGTTTATTTGGTCCCTTTTTGGTGGTCTCTTTTAATTTGCGTGAGACTATGTTACAAGCGACCAACAAAATGGCTGCTTACTATGAATAAATTATCTATGAGATATCTTTATATTTCTGATTTTTTCGTTTCTTGAGGTTCGTGTTCAATCTGTAGTTACCTGTTTTTATATTTTTTTATTGCTGTTTTTTTTGTCGCCTCTATATGTTCATGGTGTTGTATGACTTTATTGGTCTTATGATTCTTTATTCCCCCTTTTGGAGAATTTTCTCTTATGTTCAATGACAACACATGCAATTTCTTATTTCCTGTTTGAAATAGGTTCTCAAAATTGCTCTCCGTCATAAATATGCATGAAGTATTTGCCACTGGACGTTCGTCAAACAACTATCAATCATATCTCCTCTAAAGTTACAGTACAATAATGACTTTAAACATAATTAAATAAATGATTAAAGATTTTAAAATCTTTTGAGAAGATATTTACGCGTCTATTATTTCACTTTTTGGGAAAGAAGAAAAAAAATGAATATTAAAGAAACACACCATTTTACTACATGAGTTGCTTGTCTCATGATGATGGATGACTGTTTAACGTCCAGCGGCAAGTTAGATGCATATTCCGGACGAGAACATGTTGATTTGCGCACATTGCCTCTAGATTCTGGTATCTAGGGAATACAAGACATAATCTGGATATCACACATGGAGTCCAGAATTGAGGAGCTTCTCTTGAAGATGCAGCATTTATCCCACATGCCATGGACGAAAGTGACAGTGAGCAGAGTGTAGTTGAAGAATAGAATATTAATTTTATCATTGTTAGGTAGCTGTCACATTGACGTTTATCTCAGTTATCCTCTTGTTCATCTTTTTGAAACCTGTTTGTTTATATCGTACTTTTTGCAACTAAGCAAACTTTTAAAAAACTCTTAAAACATTTTTACAGGTTAATATAACATATCCATGAGAAATAGTTCACATTTCATTTCACTTTAAAGAAAACAAACATTGTGGAGAGTTGTCTCATTGACAATCATACCACATCTCCTTTTTATATATAGACGAAAATAATTGATCTTGTATATTAATTATAGTTAGAGATAATATATTACTTGAATGGACGCAGCTTACATACACATAAATATCGTTACAATCAACGCCAAATAAAAAAAAACTGATATTCATGGATTTCTATTAGTTTTAAAATGAATCCATGCACGTCATTCGGTATCTGGTTGAAAGTTGTCTTCTTTGCAATGATATCACATCTTCTTTTTTTCATACGGATTGAGGCATGAATCTGTTTAATTTGACCAAATGATAATAAAAATAATAACAAAGTACACTCAAACTTTTTTCGAGATAAGAATGATAGTTGTATGTGGAATACCGGAACACTTTAACCACGAGCAAGACTAGTTAAGATTACAAGATAAAAGCTAATTAAGAATAAATTGACAATTGTGAAAACCTTTAAGTTTAAAACTTAAAGGGACATTAGCTGTCAAATTCATGTTCACCGATTGGACTCAAATTCTCATATTCGACCTATAACATACTAAAACGTATATCCAAATAAAAAAAGGTATAAAATAAACAATTTACGATGAATAGACTCGATAGTATGTATCAGCATTTCATGTGTATTTTAGTCTAGACGCCATCTAATTAACCATCGAGGCGACCTTCTGAAGACTGCCGACGGTCATCTTGACCGATATAAACATAAACAGATATAATTAGAAAGCAAACTCGTGCAATTAGATTTTTCTAGGTCTGTTTGATTTGATATTATCGGTTAAATCAATATGTTAATAATCGTTTTTACCTGTATAAGAATGAGTTTTTGTAGATCCAATCAGCCAACCAAATAGTTTACCCTTGTTTCACTTTCAATGTTGACATTCTTTTTCTTTTAATAGCTGAAAACGCCTAGTTCATGCGTAACACATCTCTAGCTAAGGGGTTCAATTGAACTTCACATGAATACGGATTTAATGACTTGCAAGTGAATAATTCATTAGCGATGTTTCTTTGCTTATTTTGACAAAACTGAACCAAATTGGCTGTTAAAAGCGAATAATTATTTCACTATTTCACTTTCATTAATGATTGAACAAAAACATTTTTTTTATATATCTCGTAGCTAATGCCCCTTTAACGAGAACACGAATCATAAAATAATAAAAGTATTTATTCTTTTAAAACGTAATTGATAGAAACATGCAAAATTCGGATAGATTTAATTGAATATAGCTAAATCGCTAAATGAAATCGTCCACAATGGACAACTGAGAATGAGTATACTGTCAAATTTTTGAGTTTTTTAAATTAGGCAGTGGCTATTTTTCCCGACGCCGGCAAAATAGAAAATATGCCATTTTGTCGTCTTTGATTAAAATATCTTAATTAAAACAAGCAAAATAGCATATTTCGATAGCAATGACTATTTTGCCGGCGCCGGCAATATAGTGAATTTGTTATTTTGCCGGTTCTTTGTAAAGAGTGAATTTTAATATTTACTTGTGAAAAATACTACGAAAATGTGCATTGTCAACATAAACGAATCAAATTATTATTCGACATATAGTTGAATAAGATAAATGTCGCAATATTTGAGATACATATAATCGTTTAAAAACATTTATGAGTCCAAATGAAAATAAGAATTTGTAAAAAGGAATAACAATAAAAACTATTGAGCATCCATTTGAAGCAATGAAATCATATCAAAACATGTAGTTGAAATTACTTCTAAAATCAGTCTAATGCTACATGTATGCATAAGAATAAAATCTCAGATTTTTAAACTATGCTGAAAAAAAAAAAGAAAGACAAAAATCTCGATTTGATAAAAACGTTATACAGTCTAAATAAATCAATCACATAGCTTCAAAATCAAAAAAATTTAAATTAAATTTAGTTTTGAAATAATAGTCAGTTTTGAATTGCATATCTGTAATCAAAATCTTTTTTACCGGCATGCTGGCTTCCGCTTACCGAGAGTTGGCAAAATAGCATATTTTCAATTTTGGCAGTACCGGCAAAATAGCCACTGCCTTTAAACTATTACTTTGTCTAGTAAAAAAGTTCTGGGAAAATATAAAAAGGATTCATTGAACCATTTGAAAGAATTATATTTCAATTTTTACAGATGACTACATTTTTCATGCGCTTTAGGTACAATTAGAAATAGCAGTAGTATGTAATGTGGTCAGTGACGTATGAATGGCAGTATTATATGAAACTATTGTTCATTCAACTTCAAGTGTTTAATTCTGAATGTTGCTATGAGAGTAAGCATGTAATCCTCCGGAATGAGAATGATGTTTATGAGTGCACGTGTGGTTCTGGTGTCTGATGACTTTGTACAATTATAATGTGTTCTATGATTATTGAAGTGCATGTAATGGTATGATCTGTCTATACACAATGTTTATATTTATCTGTGTTTTCATCTTTTACTTCTTTACTAGAAAATAAACTTTTCTGTGTTTAAGTGAATCACGATTTTCTTTCCATATACAAATAAGATGATGTGGTGTGATCAACTATCCTCATACTTTTTTACGACTGTACTTCGCTCGCCAAGATATTTTACAGCTTTCAATCTAAATTCCTTCTGCCAAATAGAAGACATTCATTACTTATGTTTTAAAATCCTTTATGACTTTTAATTTAATCTATGCTATAGAATTATGTGTGTTTACATGGTCTCTGCAATTTCTATTTCATGAATATCAATACAGAAAACGAGTATTCGGGCCACTTATACACAATTTAATTGAAGCGCTTATGTGCAGCTTAAAACCTTAATATTAGTAAGTTTCTGTTAATAGAGTTAAAAAAAACCAGATATATGAATGAGATTCCAGAAATATTTTGTAAAAAAATTCTTGTGGTAAAATGATCATAAAGTTACTAGAACGTTAGAATCATTCCGGGTAATTCCGCACACTTTTGGTTCAAAATGAATGTCATTTGGTTCCCTGTTTGATACTACAATGTCATTTGGTTCCCTGTTTGATACTACAATGTTCTAGAAGGAAACTGGTAACTAGATAATTCGTAGATAGTATAAATGTATGACTTTTTCATTGCCAATCAACATAAAATACCGAGAATGAGCATACCGAACAGAAAAGTCACTGTGGCTAATATCGTACGGATGTCGTGTATTTCCGTACACCTTAATGTGTAATGTCGTACATTGATTAATTTCAAAATAGGATTTCTACTTTGAAATGACTAAGACTTGTTTATTTAATACCAGGGTCATTTTCAAAACGTCTTTCAATTTTTGACTTAAATTCACAGTATCACAACTCCTTGTCGTGAACTAGATTCTAACAGTATTTTTAATAACAGAATACAACATTATAAACAGTCAAATAGAACTCAAAGCTGAAATTTGATTATATATTGGCAAAATTTGAGTATTTATGCAAAAATTGCAAAAGGAGAAACAAAAGGCAAGTGTCCAAAGATTTTCTGTTTTAAAGCTTCAATAAATTATCAGTATGGATTTAGAAAGGATTATGACGGACTGGTGTTTCAGACAGTAACGTTTATTTGCAAATAATACATGGATATCAGGACGAGAACATGAGACAGTTTATGTTACATGCATTACTTAAGTTTGATAAGTGATATGAATTTAGACCCTGATTTGTATTATAGACAGACACGCTCATCCGGTTTTTAACGTTCAAGTTCACAATCCGAAGAAAGATATGTCACCAGACATAATTTTAACTCTGACCCAACTGGTCTTTAAAATCAAGTCCCTCATTATAAGCTGAGAGGCAGCAAATTTTACTAATTTTAAGTCGGTTGGTATTCCTGGTTTATAGAATCATCTTTATTTGTCTCAGCAATATTTCATGGAAACTTGTCTTAATAACATATATATTTAACATCTTTCATCATTTTCATATCTGTTTTCAAACTTTGTGTGGTATTTAGTTTTTTAATGTTTTATTGTTCGGCAGGAAAACTGACAATCCTAGTCAATTAATATTCGAACACACCTGCCATGTGCGGGGTTCGTAGTCACAACCTTAGTGTTCACTGGCTAGCGACTACTTATACCACTTTGGCACAGAGGACCGTGCATCACAATTAACGAAAAATATGTTGAAGACACGCCAATTTCAATCGCTATTACACATTTGGCAGGTGACATATGGTTCATAGAATCGAAAATAACATTTTTTTTTACCTCTTTCTTCCCTATATCGAATTGATGTTGTTTTGGGGTTGTTTTTTTTCTGTTTGTTTTATTTTGCAATTCTAATTATGTAACAAAAATCATTGACATAAGCAAAGATAAGTCAACATCGAACGTCCTCTTAATCAGTAAATTAAAATTGACATATTTGAAAGCTGACGTGTACGATATTAGACTCCTTACATTTGTATGTAAAATAGCATGTAGGGTAATACCGTACACCCACTCCCAGTCCTTTTCAACGGAAATGTTTTCACTTATGCTACATGGAAAGGTATCTGTCAATTGGAAACTATTTCTGGCATTCAGTTTCCTTTATTTTTCTTAATTTCGATTAAAGTATAAATATCTTACATTAAATTAACCAAACTTAGAATTTACACAAATCTGGTGACTTTTTGGACAACATCATCTTTCCAAAACGCCTTAGAACAAAACTTTCCGACCAATGTCAAATTTGTACATATTCTTTGATAGAAGATCGTAAAAACGTTAACATACAAGGTTATAAGTATCTTATTATCAGAAAATGATATAAAAACACACTTTATTTCTCAATTTTATTATAAAAACAAGAGAAATTTAATATGTACGGTAATTACCCACCTGTACGAAATTACACGGATCGACTCTAATGAAAACAATTTTAACGTTACGCGCAAATGGCTAAAATACCATTGTACCTTGGTCTTTTCTGACGCCCTGGAAAATTATACAAACACAGTTACAAGTCTAATGGTTATCGTTTTATGAACTACACTAGTTAGTGATCCTTCTGCAGTAATTTCGTCAATTTCTGAGACAGGGCCGTTTTTAACCCTTCGTGGCCCTACTCCTTTCAATCCCTTAAAATGAGGCACTATTATATACTTATAAAACAGCTCAAAACAGCTAGAAAACTTACAATGTAGTCTATCATATTTAATGAATGGCTATTATTTATTTTGAATTTATTGAACCATAAAATTAATTTTGACTCTTCACATTGAATAATCCATGAAGCCACTTGTAGCAATACAAATAAAACTTTAAGAGATGTTTATATATTATTGATAATGATCGCCAATAAGACAACTACTTTAGTTCAAATGAAGTTCAATGAAGTGGATGTAAGTTATTGGAATCCACGGTAATTACCTTTAACAATAAGAAAACCTATACCGTGCAGTCAGCTTCAAAAGTCCCTGACATGGAAAATATATAACAATTCACTAGAGAAAACGAAGTGTCTACATTAACAAAGCAATTTACGAAAATTAAAATATGACGGACATGAACCAAAGGCAACCACTGAAATACAGGCTCCTGGCTTGAGACGGGTACATGAAGAAAGTGACAATGTTAAATATTTTAAGGCGCTCATCACCACCACTAGCATGGGACATTGGTGTAACGACATAACATAAAAACAAACTTTAAACATAATTTGAAAAAAGTTCATTTCGGTTTATTCAAGCTGATTGTACGTGAAATATTTACCATTGACAAGCAGTTATGAATCGAAGTTGAATTTACAGAAAAAGGTGACATCATCATATGCTATCATATTTAACATTCTTGTTTAGATCTGACATTGCTACGTATTATGAGGGTCTGGATGGGGGTTCTTTATTTCCTATAATTTCTATGCCTTTTTTCTCTATTCTTTAAATTTTATCACCTAATTATTTTCTCTTCTCTATTCTGTATTTGTCGGTCCATTTTCTCCATTCTATACTTTTTTGCCCCTTACTCTCCATTCTATAAAACCCCATCCACACCCTCCCGAATCCTAACACAAGTTCACCGACGATATTTGACAAGGTTTACTAGAATAAACATGTATATTGGGCACACAGCAGTGAAAATACCTTACAGGTATAGAATAAAAGTTTACTGCAATAAACGGAGCCTCATGTATCTTGGGCACCCAGCTGTGAAACAAAATTCATCTCCCATGCTTTTGAGACTACCTGTCTTTACAGGTAAAATATTTGTATATTGGATACAATTAACGGACGTGTAGCAAAAGAATGTAACTGTAAGATTGATAAGATTAATCACATTCACATTTTCAAGAGTGGTCGCATAATTACAAACTATTAACAAATTATTAATGATTAAAACAAAATTTAAATATGAATAGAGATAACTACATTTGAAAGATAAAAACTATTTTCTTTTTTTTTTTATTTTTTCAATTTGTTTTAATTTATTTTAAAAGAAAAATAATAATATCCGATACTGTTATAGTAGTCTCAGTGATAAGGTGATATATGTCGTCTGCTACGGTCGAATACGAAACTACGTTAAAATAACGTAGCTAACTATACCGGAGACTCAGATAATCCGATAAATAGATAGTGACCAATCTCTGTGTTATAGTAGTCTCAGTATATATACAGATTGTGAATAAAATTACCATTTTATGTACATTTTTTGTTTGAATTTGTTTATTCAAAGCTCGAGGAACAACTGGTGTTAACCGATCTCTAAAGCTGGCAACAGTGGTGGTAGATATTCATAGGTTTTTACATAAACAAACACTTTTACATATACATATGTCTCTGTTTTTAGACGAATTTAGACTTAGTGTGTATATGTCTTCGCTGATAATAATTTTCAGGGCCGTAAATTGCCTGTCTTGTAAGGGGAGGCAGTTGAATTTCGCCGAGCGGAGCGAGGCGACAAAATTTTGTTGACCCATTTTAAGCAGAAAATGATATTTTTTCGGGCCTTTTCCCTGTATGCAATGTACCTCCTCAGAATTCACCACTTGTTAATTTTTGTTATATTTCAATAAATAAGCGCCTGGAATATATTGAAAATAGTTATAAACCAGAGTTAGATTACGTATGCCGGTAAAGTAAGATTTTTACGCTTCATCCTGCTTTATGACTCTTCACAAGCTATTTTTACTTATTTTAGGAAACAATTTGCGAACTTAAAATGAAAGGCCCCTAAAGTTGAGTTTTATTTTGGTGGTTTATCATGCTTTTGGCTGTCCCAATCGAGCTATTTTGACTTCGTTTCAGAGACACAATTTTCAAACCTTAAAATGAAAATACACACTTAATAACTCATAACTTTTAATTATCAAATTCAAATTATTATAACGTAACACTTTTGTTTACACTGACAATTTTATTCGGTTAGGCTTTGTCAATTGCTAAGGGATTTTTCTGTGCCCGGACGAATCCCATCTCTTTAGCACTTCTATGCATTCAATATTGCCAACATTTTCACTTCTATGTGTAGCATAGCCAGACCACGTAATCTGCTTTCCGTCATTGTTGACCTGTTCCATGTTTTAAGGCGCCGTAGCGCAGAAAACGAACTCTCACAACTGCAGGACCCAACTGGCAAGGCTAACAGAAGCAACAGTATTTGTTTTATATTTGGGTGCGTGTGTTTGATTGCTTGCTCTATTGTACATTTTGATCCAATCTCATTAATAGACGTAAAAGTAACAACCAGTGCTATTAAAATAATGCTTGATTTTAACAATTTTTCTTTTCAGTATTTATTTTTCTTCATTTTTTTTTTTTTTTTTTGTCAGTCCGCAATAGGAGGCAACTGCCAACATGCCTCTATGTAATTTACGGCCCTGATTTTATGTTAATAAACATAAGTATTTAAAATTAAAAGTTGTATAGTTATAAATAAGTGCATTTTCAAAATTATTTGTTATTTAGGCTTAATGAAGATCTACATCATTTAACGAATGAAAGTAAGAAGATGTGGTATGCTTGCCAATAATGCAACTCTCCACCTTGGACAAAAGAACATAAACAATTTAGATTTTTAGATCACCGTACAGCCTTCAACAACGAGCAAAACCCAAACCGCATAATCATTTATAAAAGTTCCCAAAATTACAAATTTAAATTCAAACAATTCAAACGAGAAAACTAACGACCCGAATGATGTACAACACTTAAAAATAATTTACAACAACGACAACCACTGGTTACAGCAAAAGGGGTTCCATCCATATGTCCCAATAAAAAGAATTTTAGGTCAAACAAACGGGAGTTCTTATCTACGGAACAATAACTGTATCCGCCACTGTACAGTCTCCTGACTAACATACCTATAGGAAAGTCCCAGATTATGGTGTTACAAAATGCTTTTAGTTGTCTGTGAGTTTTTAATTATGTTTTATTCCATTTAGTCCTGCAATTTATTGATTGATTAATGAAACATCGAAGCAATTCTTTTAGTTTATCTAATTAAATATACAATAAATTTTATTTAGTTATTTGGATTTTTAACCTTAAATTAAAGGGTGAGAAAAGATATATTAATGTAACTGTTTCAAAGTTCAAATTGATAAATTATTGATTGAAGTGAATAAATAAAATTTATTTTCTCGAGGAATAAATTGCATAGTATACAAATCCTTGTTCTAATATAAATAGTAATAATTTTCATCGGCGAAAAAGATAGATACTTTTGTTGTGTTGGAAGAATCGTATAAAAGTGTTATTTTTCTAAATTCTATTTGTTTACTCGGACATCGTAGAGTCTAAAATTGATTTATTTTTACTACTGGGGTGTTTAACGACCTTGACTGGCTGTTAAGCCCTCGCACGGTCGGCTCGGTGCCCGAAGGCGTTTGGTGAGCGTTTAAATAATTTTGTGCCATCGGTCAGGAACAGGTGGAGGACGCCATTTTAGTAGGCCGCCATCTTGGTTTTGTGAGTTGTTGTGGTTTTCTTTGTTTACTATTTTGGTGTTATTTCTTCACAACGGCTGCTTTCAGGGCCAGATTGGTCAGCTTGGCAGCCCGCTAACCTCGATGATGATGTACTGGTAGATGAGTCTCGGACGTAGTAATAAAGATGACAGGAAGCATTACCAGGACCAAAGTCGTGAGACAGTGAAATGAAGGTCCATCATCTAACACCTCGGATACAGCCCTCGGACGTCAGTCGGCATAACACTCCCGCATCCACAATGGGTTTTGGAGTGCAAAAGCCATGTTGACGCGGGAATTTACGCACAGTACAAACGTTTACTGTACAGCGTTGGATTGGTTTCTGTCATCTAAAGTAGTAAGTCGTTGATCCATCTAAAGTAAACCCTCATCGAAGATAGCGGGTAAAGAGAGCTGACCCAGCACGTCCGGTCAGCTGTAATGACTGAGACGTGACTGGATTCTGAATTTTACAACAACAAATGGAAGTTTTTAACGACCTTGACTGGCTATACAGCCCTTGCACGGTCGGCTGAATTTTTACCATATTGGACTTCATATTATGTATTGAATTGAAACATGAACGCGGACTTCGATGAGAACACCTGGATTGAAAGTTTGCAAACGTTCCGACCAATGAAATTCATTTTAATATGTAACGCGGACTTCAACGAGAGCACCTAGATGAAATATTTTATTTATACGATAATTAGTTTTTATTTAGAAATTACCGCTAAAATATAGTTAATAAAATTAAATGAGAGCAACAATGCAGAATTGTTTCTTTTCCATTCTTGTTTTTTTTTTAACAATGTTTATGTTCATTTTTATTTGGTAGATAGAATTATATTAAATGCCCCAAACGTAAAGATAAGTTTTTTGAAATGCATTTAAAGACGTAAGAGAATGCCGACTAAGAGCCAGTCAAGGTAGTTTAACTTAAACCTACCCATCGTTATCGCAGACTAAAATTTATCTCATAAAAACAGAATACATGTTGATTTATCGCAAGAATTTTTGTACGTCACGGTGCATGTCAGCACGATAATCCCTTTACAGAATCGTAACCACGCTTCAATATTTTCGTTTGATATTTGCTGCTCTTCCACAATTAACGACCGTTTTACTCCAGTGACCGGTATTACAACTTACAGTTTTAAAAGTTCATTGAGCTGTTACTTCATTTACAATTTTGAGCAAGACCAAACTGTTTATCAAATTCAACAAATGTCAACATTATCTTCATCAATTTTATTATTTAACGAAACATTGTTATTCATTACAAGCTATTCCATATATCAATATACAGCTAGTGACTATTTGTTGTTTACCGAAAATATAAGATACATCGATTTAAATTATGTACACAATGATTAATTTCTGTGAAGCTACTTTTATTTCCGAATTTACGAGTACAATATAGTAAAACAGAAAAAAAGAGAAACGGTAAATATACAGGAATACATAAAGTTTCGTAAGTAATTGCAAGGGACCACACGTTACTTACATGCCACGAGTTTTCATAGCACTTAGCAATTTTTGAAACGAATATGTGAGGTCTACTGCATTTAAGCAAATTAAAATTATGTTATACATCTAACTATTTTATTTGCAACAGATTCACAAGTTTTACATTTTTTAAACCGTGCATCAATATTTTAATGTTTTTATTTAAATTCCTTGTATGTCACGTGTTTTGTTCATTCATTTGTTTAAATTGTGAAGCATGTGACTTTACTAAGAATACACGCATTTAACTAAAGTCGATAAAGTTTGAAAAAAATAAACGATAGATACATCGAGATTGTTTTGCTTGAGTGATTTACCTATACAAAGATCGGGTCTCAACAATGTTTAAAACGAATTAATGCCAGCTTGAAATAGTTTAACGGGGGCGTGGCCTATTGGTTTGACGCATCTTACCACCATCTGAAATTAACTTGATTGACCGCAAAGGAATCTATTTGACTGACATTAAAAAAATTTGATATGGTTTGAAATGAATTAAAACTAATTTTTAATTTTTGTCAATCTTTATCAAATGATGATTAATCTTATTTAAATAGCGTTAATGCGTTTTTGTCCGTTCAAGTTAAATTCGGGTTACTAGTGCTTGCACGAAAGTATTCAAGCACGTTACCATAACAAAAATCGAGGAATTCGTTTTTCTTTTTATTGATATTAAATTGTGAGTGGGTCACAAATTGACTCCTTATACAACGGTTTGCCCTTGCATGACGATTTTAAAAGTTTCTGCGATTTTGAATGATATTAAAGTATATAAACTGAAATTAACCAAAACCATCAACAAAAACGATTTAGAAATTTGTCAACATGCCTGAAATATTCAGTTTTAGTTTTCAGAACGCACGTTATAGAAGATATTGCCAGTAAATGAATATTTTTCCTATGTTATGCTTTCTGAAAAATCTATCGAAAATGTCCATATTGAAATGCTTCAAATTAATGCAAAAATGTCGAGGGAGCGATGCAGTCTCTTTTTGGATACTTTAGTTCAGGTAAACTTTCGGACACTTGTTATAAACATGATTTCTTATTAAACTGAATGAATACTCAGAAACATTCATAGATCAACAAGCCTAATTTTAACTTTCTCAAAACACAACACTTTGCATATCTCCATCAATCTATAAAGTCAGTAGGGAAATTGTTTTTCTCAACCAGATAAAAATAAAATAATTTAATTAGTTTTCTCTGAACACTATGAAACTTCAAAGTCAGTAGAAGAATTTGTTTAATGACGCCGATAAAAATAAATAATAGATTGAAATTTCTGTGAATACAGAATCTTGATATATTAGTGTCTGTGTAAAATACATTAGCAATACTTGTCGTCGTGTTTATATCGTATGAAATTTCTCGGTACTTTGCACAATTAAATGAAACTGCAAAGTCAATAGAAGAATTTGTTTATCTCGAGCAGAAAAAAACATTCTAATGTATAATTAATAGACCCTTATATATATTGTTTTAGAGAAACAATTATTGAACATGTTTAAATTGTAGATATTTTCTTGGTAAAAATGGCGATAAGCGTGTATCCTAACCGCCGGTCTTTTAATTGTCTATTCTATTATATATTGACCTAATTACATGGATATAGAGTCTTCAAAATAAATAAAATTGAAAGATTGCTAAAACAATTTGAAAAAAATGCACGTATTGTAAATTAATACGTTTATACATAATTTATAATGGGTTTAAAAGCAAAATAACAAGATATATAATTCGTTTTCCAGCATCACCTATACAGATTCGTCAACAATATAAGGTAAATAATCATTTGCGCACGTTTCATCTACATAATATTCATCCATGGCGTTCAAATGATGGAGGTTTTATAAGTAAAATTATTGAGTGAAAGAGAGAAAAATTCTTTAGCTATGGCAGTTTAACTTTCGCAGGAAAAAACAAAATTTGGTATTTAGTATATTTCAAAAGTAAGTATTTTGACAGAAAACCACATCATATGTGGAATCGATCCAATGGTGTAAAGACTCATCAAAAATATATTTCTTATATTGAAATATTAATCAATTAAGCTACTTTTGTAAAGCGTAGATATATTTTCTTTCTGTATAATGAAACACTGTTTCCTGGATATTAGGTTTATTGTTGGCATAGCCAGTAAATATGTACATTTAACTCCACGTAAGCTGTATATAGAGACATACCGCCTTTTCATCGAGAAAAACTTTTTTTTAGCTGAGAACTTCATAAGGACTGCAAGTTCTTTTGAAAGTACTCAAATTCTGTAATATGCAATGATATGTGTAGCTCTGTAAACAAATGTTTCTGTGTAAATGCATAACTACATTATTAACCAGTTAATAGTCTCTTTACGCTACATACCGGAAGCAAACATTTCCCCCCAATTTTCTGTATCGTTTACATTTACTCGTTTCCCGAGACTTAAGAATGATTGTTTATACTTTAACTGTGCTATTTCCGCCGTCAAAATGCATTGACTGAATAGTCATCTGTGATATACAGCCATTGACAGTAAATTGCTTTGTTTGCGACGTTTACGATGCGTTTTCGTGGAGTTACATTCATAAAGTCAATAAAGAATAAAACTTCGGTGAATTTTCATTTGTCCATTTTAAATTAGAAAATGACGGTTTGTCCAATATATTTCATTTGGAACAGTTGTAAGAGTTGTAGTATTACATGTATTAAGAGAATAATCATACATTGTCTCTTAATATATATCCTTTCTGAATAATAAAACTGACTATTCAAACAACAGCAAGTGTATTGATCTCATAGCCAGTAAATAAGTATATATTACTCTATATATGCTATATGGTGAGACATACCGCCTTTATTTTTCCACGAGATAAAAAATAATTTTAGCTGAGAACGACTGCAAGTTCTTTTGAATGTATTCAAAGACTGTAATATGTGTAGCTCTGTTCGCAAATAGTTATGTGTGAATGCATTATTATATGTTTGATTGAAACAAATATATATAGTATTATAAGACAAGAATTATAAACAATAACTAAAAGTTCAAAGCTTTACAATCAATTGGTAAAACGTCAAAGGGAGTAGCAAAAATGGTTTTAAGCAATTATGATATTTACGAAGATATTAAGTGGTTATCCTATATACCTGGAATTCTTTTAAAAAGAAAAACAAAGTAGTTCAATTATTCATATCAAAATGTAACTTTCTTGACACTTTCTGCATTTGAAAAAGAAATTCATAAGCAAAAATATTTAAATCATAATTTTATCAATATCAGTAGCTACAACAGTTGCCCAAATTTATTTCTACACTACAAGAAAATTTAATTTTAATTGGTACACATTTTGATGGTTTCGAATATTATCAGAAAAGACTATTTTATATAACTAAACGTACAAAGCTATACAATCAAATGTATAAAAACTTAAAAGTCGGTAGAAAAAACATGTCTTAAGCAATTAAAATATCTACGTACATATTAGTAGATAAAAAAATAGATTTGTTATATTGTAGACACGTAAAAGAATATAAGATTGAGTTTGTAATGGTGTTATTTTATGTATTTTCTAACCACGACAAGAATATTAAATGGAATTGTGTTTGCAATGGCGTTATCATTGGTATTTTCTAACCATGTCGGTTTTTCTTCTAAATCAAATCTGTGTATAAACAAAAATATCCTGTGCATATAGTTGATAATACAGAATTCAAACCACAAACGATAAGACATAACACAATATCTAATCAGACTTACAAATGAAACATCATAACTAAATAAATAAATGTTGGATGTATAAATACCGAGACACGTCGTATAGCAAACTCGGCAAAACAGTCATATTCGGGAAAAGGTCACGTTCGGTACTTAGCAGAACAGACGTCGTAGATGATAAACCACAATCTAAGACGTCCAGGCCATCCAATATACTTGGAATTCTGTACAAAGATAAAAAAAATCATTAATTTAGTCAAAACAAAATGTAAAAAAAGAATAACAACACGTGGTACCTGAAGCGACCGTTTTTCAAGAAGAATATGCATGTATTTGCCAATATTATTAAATATTTCAAGTCTGCCATGAAACATAAACTGGGATTTATGTATAAAAATGACTTATAGTATATGTTTCAGTAAATAATGTTAGGCTTTATCATGTATATCTATTATATAGTCATTTTATAAAATTTACTGTTTGCAAAATTATAAATTATTCTAAATAATAAGGATGTTCTTGTCCTAGGCAGAAAACCCTGGCCGTGTTAGGCGCAAATTTTTGGAAGTTTTGGTCCTCGGTGCTCTTCAGCTTTGTACTTGTTTTGGCTTTCAAACTTTTTTCATCTGAGCGTCACTGGTTAGTCTTGTGTGGACGAGACGCACGTCTTGTATTAAATTTTAAACCAAGTACCTTTTGATAGCTATTATTCGTGTGTTTCTCTGTCCTATATGTTCTCCCATTTATTTGTATTGTAGTTCTGTGATGTAATGTTGTAATTTTAATGTTATATTTAACATTGCCATAAAAGCGGGAGGTTTGGCATGCTACAAAACCAGGTACAACCCCATTTTTTCTTAAAATGTCCTGTACTAAGTCAGGAAAATGGCCATTGTTATATTATAGTTCGTTTCTCTGTGTGTTACATTTTAATGTTGTGTTTTGTTGTGTTGTTGTTCTCCTCTTATATTAGATGCGTTTTCCTCAGTTTTAGTTTGTAACCCGGATTTGTTTTTATCTCTATCGATTTATGAGTTTCGAAAAGCGGTATATTACTGTTGCATTTATTTAGGTTGATAATCTCCCGTATCATTGATCATTTGTCTTTTCAGTCCTGCATGAGTTGTACAAAAGGTAAATATTAATTACTCCTATTTATACCAACAATAAGCGATTTGTTTCTTGCTTTAAATAAAATTGTGGTTTTGTCTTTCAATTTAACAGAACGGCACAGTTCGTGAGTACAATGAATGATTTAACTGTAATAAATACGGGCTTTGATTGAGAGAAGTAACAATAAATGTAAGTTAAACGCACCATTTTTAGTATTTAATTTTCAGAAGTCAGTGTTTGTGCTACCTTAGCATCAAGGATTCCTTCATCCTTATGTTAAAGATTCTAAAGCGTAAATGTGCTATATTTTAGTTAGGGCATGATAACTGACACAGGGGACGTCATCAAAGTTGTGAGGAGGAAGATACCTTAGGGATATTCACACTCATAAGTCGAATACAAACTGAAAAACAAAAATCAGGATTTCTGTATTTTGATATCATTTAAATAAATCAGCTGTACATCTCTATGTGAAGCTTTTTGACGAGTGAGCTAAAACAAAACAAGGTAAATGAGGCTTAATATGTTAATCAATCTGGAAAAACTATGAATAATTGTGTCAACTTAATCTCTCAGTCATTTGTAGACGTTTACCTGTGTTTGAATTGTACATGTGGTTGATTCGGTACCATGTAGTAATTAAGATCTACATAGGCTACTTATTAAGTGTAGATAAAATTGAAAATGGAAATGGGGAATGTGTCAAAGAGACAACAACCCGACCACAGAACAGACAACAACAGAAGGTCACCAATAGGTCTTCAATGCAGCGAGAAATTCCTGCACCCGGAGGCGTCCTTAAGCTGGCCCTAAACAAATATATACTAATTCAGTGATAATGGACGTCATACTAAACTCCAAATTATACACAAGAAACTAAAAGTAAAATAATACAAGACTAACAAAGGCCAGAGGCTCCTGACTTGGGACAGGCGCAAAATGCGGCGAGGTTAAACATGTTTATGAGATCTCAACCTCCCTATACCTCTAGCCAATGTAGAAAAGTAAACGCATAACAATACAAACATTAAAAGTCAGTTAAAGAGAAGCCTGAGTCCGATGTCAGAAGATGTAACAAAAGAAAATAAACAAAATGACAATAATACATAAATAACAACAGACTACTAGCAGTTAACTGACATGCCAGCTCCAGACCTCAATTAAACAGATTGAAAGATTATGTCTTCATCATATGAATATCAGGCACAATCCCTCCCGTTAGGGTTTAGTATCATACCATCATAAAATATATGAGAAGAGCATAACCCATGTCATGCCAACAACTGGTTTTAAATAAATGTGTTTAGTTCCGATGCAAAGACCCTATAAGTGAATCAATATTAAAGCCAAAAAATGCAATCTTTAATGACCTGACAACAGTATCGTAACTATATCCCTTCTTAATAAGTCTATTTAAAGGTTTTGTTAGCTTCTGAGGTGAATACTGACATTTTTGTGCTTTATAAAGAATATTACCATAAAAGATTGGATGTGAAATACCTGAACGTATAAGTAGTCTGCATGTTGAGCTATATTTACGAATGATGTCCTTGTACCGATGATAAAATTTAGTAAATGTTTTGACTAGTTTGTGATATCGAAAACCCTGGTGTAATAATTTTTCAGTAATACATAAATTTCTTTCGTTAAAATCTGAAACGTTGTTACATACACGAGCGAATCGTACAAGTTGAGATATATAACACCGTAAGATGGTGACAAGGAACGTCACCATCTAAAAATGGATAATTAACGATAGGAAAAGAAAATCATCTCTTTTATCATAAATTTTTGTATTAAGCTTTCCGTTAATAATATAGATATCAAGATCGAGGAAAGGGCAGTGGTCATTGTTAGTATTAGCTTTATTTAAAGTAAGTTCAACAGGATAAATTTCTTTAGTATACATACTGAAGTCGTCATTATTGAGAGCCAATATATCATCCAAATATCTAAAAGTATTATTAAATTTTGTATCAGATGTTGTTTCGATGGGTCTTTGCTGATTTTAGTCATAAATTGTAACTCATAGCAATACAAAACAGGTCCGCAACAAGTGGTGCACAGTTAGTCCCCATTGGAATTCCGATAACCTGACGATATACGGAATCTCCAAAGCGAACAAAAATATTATCTAGTAAAAATTCAAGGGCAGATATAGTATCAAAGCATGTCCAATTGACATAGTTCTTTTGTTTATTGCTACTAAAAATGACCTAAAAGAGTTAGAACATATGTATTCACATTCTGACTTTTAAATGCCCATTTAATTAGGTGTGTGAATTTTTCTTAATGAGAATGTGAGGCAATGTGGTATACAGGGTAGAAAAATCAAAACTTTGAACAGATTCAAAATCACCAATATAAGCATGCAATTTATCAAGTACTTTCAACGAGTTTTGACACTCCAAAAGCTTTTTTCTTTTTTTAAAAACAGCATAAATTAATGCATAATAACTGAGTTTCTGGACGAGTGACCGAAAAGCGTGAATATTTTTCTAATCAGACATGATCAAATAATATGAAAATTCACTAGTCATATATCTATCAATATATTAAAACCTAAAGATTGAAAAATATCACCTGAATCGTTCTTCATATATAAACATTACAAGTACTTTTTATCTTTTTTACTGTTCTTTCAAAGATGGACACATTTTGTAAAAAAAATAAAACAACATGTTATAAATTGAATGCGCCAAAAGCGCTTTTCTGAATTTACCTTCTTCAGGAACGCTAAAAGCCGAATATTTGAAAGCCAGGGATTTAAAAGAACCGAAATAGGTTAAGAGCTATATGACCAAAAAGGACCTAAACATAGCCAATTCTAAATACGTTTAGCTTTGCCTGAGGGAGTCGAAACCTTAGTTTCTTTATTATTTGAAAACTAATTAACAGACAATTTTAGAAAGGTTTGTTATAAATCATGTCAGTTCCAAAGTATTAACTACTGAGCAGATGATATCCTCTGGGACAGATAGTCCAACAGCAGAGGTATCGACCCAGTGTTGTTAGATAAATGAAAACTACACGTTATAAATTTTATTTGTTGTAAACATTTATTTCTATTTTCTTTGAATTATAAAATGTTCGAATGATAAAGCGTAAGAAAGCAATAAAATTATTTGAAAATACCATTTATTATAAAAAATCATAAATCATAGTTTTTGGTGTGCATACATTACATAATAAAAAGTGTCAGGATTTAAAATTACTAACTTCTCAAACACACAAAAGTATAAAGGAAAACAAACTGTACTATGAGTTTATACACCACATCCAAAATATAAAACCGTTATTAACCGATAAATATAACGTCGGAATTTGCGTTTATTTCTTCAATGTTTAACGGTCACAAGCTTTAGATATCAAAATTTTTTAATGATGAATGGTATAAAAAAAAAATGAAAACATTAGTTTGATAGATCTCATGCATGTTTTACATACGAAAATGTTATCATCGAAAAATAAATCGTTTACAAGTAATTTTATTAAGTGTTTAAAATTTGAAAAGAATTAAGGGTAAGTTGTGTGTTCGATATCTAAGATAACTGAAATATATCAATTTCCATTGTTTTGTAAAATAAAATGTTCCCGTTACCGTATTTTTGACATTACTTCTGTAATGACAACAATGCAAAATTGTAGTGGATTTTAAGCTGTCGCAAAAGCTTTAACGTGATTATGATAGAATATATAATATCTTTCTGCATGATTCCGATGACATACAATACAAAAATAGTTGTGGAACAATGATTAATCAATTTTAACATTTTTCTTAAAGCATTAATAATACCCACCCCCACCCCACCCCATAAAAAAAGAAACCAAATACAGACCATAAAAAATAATTTTGCATGTGGCTGATATCCCCAAAAAGTATAATTTCATTATTTATAATGATAGTCTTTCCACGGTAATATAAAACCTTTAACTGTTTAAGGATAAAATCAAGATGATGAAAAGTTTATAATGTTGTATCTGTTCTTTTTATACATATTTCTATTTATGTTTGGGTGTGTCATAAATGTTCTTTTCCTTTAATGAAATTTCTATTGAGATTTGTATGCAATGCTATCAATATGTAAGCATGCTCATATTTTATGTAAATTTCACTGAAATTCCTGGAGTACTACATTATCAATAATTAGTAGAATTGCAGTTTGTATTAATATATATTCAATATAAAAGAATAGAATATGCCTAATCATAGGAAGCAAATCTTTCGAATACCTTGACATTTGTATTTGATAAATATGAAGTCATTTAAATGAAAAAGTGAATTCAAAGTGCGAAACATTCCCTGAAATGTGGTATCATCATTTTAGCGGAAAGACATTTTTTGCATAAGAGCCATAATGATTGCAATTTCCCGCCGATCTATAGTTAGCAACAACGACCCTGCCATTCTTCTTGGCTTTTCCAATACCCATTTATTTTGTGTTTTTCCATACTACTTGGGTAAAATGACCATAGTCTATGTCTGCAATAAAAAAAGAAAGAAGTAACTTTTACTCCTTTTAAATTAAAACTATAATGCATCAGAAAGAAATGGTTGATTTCCATTCTTAGCAAAAACATACTTATCCGTGTTGAAGGCCGTACTTTAACCTATAATTGTTTACTTTTTATACATTGTGACTTGGATGGAGAGTTTTCTCATTGGCACTCATACCACATCTTCTTATTTATATTATCCTAACGTGAACTTCTCGTCCTGGAATCTATCTAGTGAACAGTACGTGTATGCAAAAACCATTATATTTCATTTCTTTCACAAATTGGGAAATTTTAAAATTTCAGTTTACTTTATTTTTTTTTTTTTTTTTTTTATCGTATACTGTGGATTCATTTATTTTCGTGGGTACCTATTTTCATGGATTAAGGAAAACACACATGTTCGTGGATATTTAATTTCATGGTTTTGCTGAAGTCTGCATACAAGCCTGTAGGAAATTTGTCATTCATTGAACTTTTGATTTCGTGGCTCGCCTATACCAACAAAATCCACGAAAATTAATATTCAACGAATAACAATGAATCCACAGTACAACTTTTGTCCGCTTGGTTTTCTCGATGGTATTAAACTCATGTTTTTCGTTCGAAACCTCATTATTTGTATAACGTGCTTTATTGTTAATCTACAGTCGTTAGGTAATTATTGTCCTTTGTTAAGAAAAAAGTCTTGGTATGATTGTAAATAAATACAAAGCATGTTCATCAATTGTTCATTGACAAATTATTGATTAAAATGGAAATGAACCTGCATACTCTAAGTTTATAGAAGTCGAAATGTTTCCCCATATAGTTTGTTGACTATAAATAATTATGTTTATAACAACCTGCATAATCTAAGTAAGGAGAATTTCCTGTTTTTCCCGCTAGGTTTTCTCAAAGTCTGTTTGAGCGGTGTTCGTGTTTGTTGTTTATCAAATAATTTGCCCATTTCTGAGCAATGTCATACAAATCTGGTGTAACACTAAGAGGCGGTACCCCATACCTTTGACGTAACATGTTATGTTCTCTAACTGCTTCTCTAACGAAGTCCTCTGGTGACTGCTTTACATGAGCAGGTTCTTGTGATTCTTGAGTGGATTCAACCAAAGCATTCTGGTGTGATATAAATAGAAAGAATGCATGAAATTGTTTTCAATAAACATGTTTTGTGTTTTTAATTTTCGCTAAATTTGTTCTAAAGATGAAATTGAAATAAACAAATAAATGGAAAGTTCTTGTATTCAACAGTACCTCTATCGAGGAATCATGATCGTTGTAATGTAAACTGCTTGGTCAATTATTCAACGATAGATCCTGGCAAGGATATGTCAAATGTCCTATTAGAGCTTTAAACGTTTTAATGCAATTAAAACAGCAAAATGAATTAACCCTTTGTGACCTACACCACATGATGCTTACATAAAAGGGGGGAAATATGTTATAAAAAAAATTTTGACTTTTGAATTTATAGATCCATATAAAAGAGAGACGAAACATACCAAAGGGATATTCAAACTCATAAGTCGAAAACAAACTGACAATGTCAAAAAACGAAAACGACAAAAAGGTAAACAGTACACAAAACACAACAAAGACAACTAGAGACTGAACAACAAGCACACCACCCAAAAACCGAAGTATACAAAACACAACAAAGAAAACTAGAGACTGAACAACACGCACACCACCCAAACACCGAAGTACACAAAACACAACAAAGAAAACTAGAGACTGAGCATCACAAACACCACCCGAAAACCGAGGTACACAAAACACAACAAAGAAAACTAGAGACTGAGCAACACGCACACCACTCAAAACCGAAGTACACAAAACACAACAAAGAAAACTAGAGACTGAACAACACGCACACCACCCAAAACCGAAGTACACAAAACACAACAAAGAAAACTAGAGACTGAGCAACACAAACACCACCCAAAAACCGAAGTACACAAAACACAACAAAGAAAACTAGAGACTGAGCAACACGAACACCACCCAAAACCGAAGTACACAAAACAACAAAGAAAACTAGAGACTGAGCAACACGAACACCACCCAAAACCGAAGTACACAAAACACAACAAAGAAAACTAAAGACTGAACAACACGCACACCACCCAAAACCGAAGTACACAAAACACAACAAAGAAAACTAGAGACTGAGCAACACGAACACCACCCAAAACCGAAGTACACAAAACACAACAAAGAAAACTAAAGACTGAACAACACGAACACCACCCAAAACCGAAGTACACAAAACACAACAAAGAAAACTAAAGACTGAACAACACGAACACCATCCAAAACCGAAGTACACAAAACACAACAAAGAAAATTAAAGACTGAACAACACGCACACCACCTAAAAACCGAAGTACACGAAACACAACAAAGAAAACTAAAGACTAAAACCGAAGTACACAAAACACAACAAAGAAACCTAAAGACTGAACAACACGCACACCACCCAAAACCGAAGTACACAAAACACAACAAAGAAAACTAGAGACTGAACAACACGCACACCACCTGAAAACCGAAGTACACAAAACACAACAAAGAAAACTAGAGACTGAGCAACACGAACACCACCCAAAACCGAAGTACACAAAACACCACAAAGAAAACTAAAGACTGAGCAACACGCACACCACCCAAAACCGAAGTACACAAAACACAACAAAGAAAACTAGAGACTGAGCAACACGAACACCACCCAAAAACCGAAGTACACAAAACACAACAAAGAAAACTAAAGACTGAACAACACGCACACCACCCAAAACCGAAGTACACAAAACACAACAAAGAGAACTAGAGACTGAACAACAAGCACACCACCCAAAAACCGAAGTATACAAAACACAACAAAGAAAACTAGAGACTGAGCAACACGAAACCCCACCCAAAAACCGGATGTGAATAAATTATCATATCTAAGTAACAAATGCACGATTGAAACACAAACACCACGCAAATCGGTAGAAGAATTGATATTTGAAACTGAGAAGGAATTCATCAAAAAGGCAGACAGGACAATAAGCAAACGTGTTATTACTTTTTGCAGCTGCAATTAAGATTATACGACAAAATGAAGATTAGGAATTATGATAACAATTAATGAAAAAATTAAATTAAATCTTCAGACATAATAATAATATGAACATATACTTTATTCTGATCATTATGGGTGTACTGTACTGTAATGCGTCTGGCATACAATATTATCGGCTTGTTTTCATTTTGTTTGTTGAGTCGTTACACGAAATAGTCAATAAAAATAAACCTGAATATGTGGCTCTAAAAAACCTTTATAAATCAGTGTAATTTTTTTCAGTCATTTCAACATATTTATAGATTGATGTGTTTCCTACGATACAAACTATTGCATGATACGTTTACAACATAAAATAACATATTCTTATCATAAAAAACGTACAATTAAATGGAACATAATTTATAAAGTGCAATCTCATTATTTTCTATGATATCAAAATTTTTCGATCAAGCATTACTAAAAGGCTATTAGATTCGGAAGATCAGGACACACATCGAACAAAAATATTCCTGTGACCAGTATTTTTGTTCAGCTATTCCTCGTCAAAAGTATACTTTTAAACGCAGTTCAAAACGTTAATCCGTGCGAAAAGTGTGCATTTAAGAATAATTTGAAAAAAAGTTACAATCATATACCGCTATTGACATAGGTCAGAAATATAATTAAAACTTTACAATCGGTTATTTATTGCCTTATCAACGTTTATTCGTTACCTTATCAACGTTTATTCGTTACCTTATCAACGTTTATTCATTACTTTATCAACGTTTATACATTACCTTATCAACGTTTATTCATTACCTTATCAATTGCATTCAGCCTTATTTCTACCTTTGTTTTCACGTATGCATTAATAAATATAAACACCAAACTATATACTTACCTGATTATAAACGATAACAACGCCGAATGTGTGTTTCTATTTTGAAATCGTTCGGTACAATCCAGTCCGGGATTGTTATAGCAGAGCATTCATATAGCATAACCTGGCCTTGCGGTCATAAAACTTTCGAGCACGATTTTCGTACTCAGACTCAGAAATCAACCAATCAAAATCATGGATTTAGTGTTTCGAGCACAAATTTTGTACTCCGAGTACTGAGTAAAGTTTTATGACCGAGAGCCCTGTAGTTACAAGAATTAGAAAAAATGAACTTTTAAATTTAACTGCAATTTCGATTTGAATTTTTATGCAAAATGTTGTACTTGTAGGTGATATTAATTGTAAACAAATATAGACATTTCCTCATGCATACATAATTTTAAACCAAAATTATATTATATAAAGATGAACCAACAATTGTTGGAAAATGATAAAGTATGTCTGTGTATGTATACAAAGAATTAAGATATGAAAGATGTTGTTTACTCAAATAATAAATAAAAAAGTTGATATAAATAAACAAATTAGATGATCTGCATTATAGTATCTCTTGTAGAAATGCATTCGTTTGTTTCCATTGATTTTTGCAATACAATATTGAGGATAAATCGCGGGATTGTAATGATAGGGTCTTCAAGCGTTGTTTCGGGGCGTTTGCCATAAAAAGTAAATGCCACTACGCTATTGATCCCGTGTTCTATATGATATGCCTTTTAACGTTGTGCTGTCGGCTGGTATATTTTTCATCCACTGATGAACTAAAAATGGAAGTATTTCATATTTATCATCGATAACTGTACCAATACGATGACAAGGACTGCAACTGTTTGTTTCAGATGATTTGATAGACACTTGATGCATGGGCATGATACAAAATCATGATTAGAAGTAATAAAGTCAAAACAATGGCCCCCAAAACGACGAAAAGACAAAACACAGTCTACAAAACACTACACAGAAAAGTAAAGTTTCTAAGTTCCAATTGAACATGGTGGTTATTTCCTTTACTCCGTAAATGGAAGTAGATCCAGATGCGACCTATGGCACCAGTCATATCAAATTTAACGAGGTTAAGAACATAAGTAATGAGCAAAAACAGGCAAAGGGCTTTTCACATTTTTGAGTGAAGATAACAATCGCATGCATGTCATAACCCTTAATGAACAATAGCTTACTTTACTTCACCTTCCTATAAAAAACAAAGTCAAATCAGATTAAATTATTACAAACAACAGTCGATTACTGATGTTCGAATCTCGCACAACCATGATGAATATTCTAATCAGGATGAAGTGCAAAACCTGAGTTACCGCATTAAGTACAACATGTACATCAAATATGTTGTGGACAAAACGTCCTTCATTATATTTTCTAGGTACATTTGTTGCTGTAATTATTATTATGTTCTTCACGACGTAAGATGTTTACGACTCAAAACAATAACTGTGCATTCACTTTTTTTTTCAGAGAACACTGCGTATTGGTACGATCAGCATGGGAGGAATTAGTGTAGAGAATAAAAAGTTATAAGTTTTAATATTGATTTAAATCAGACTAACCTAATGTTAAATACTATCGAATATGTGGAGCGGCAAAAGTCGTATGTGCTCTTACAATCTTTTTTGGATCATAAAAAATCGACATCTGATTCACAGTGCATTGTAACTTCAACGACATGTGTTTACTAAATTTGGATTTATGATAGTAAATGGATAAAACTTTTCGTGAGCATTATATTTTGGTAAAAGGTCATTCATATATTTTGTCTTGTTACCAAAGACATAGGGGAATAAATATCTGTTCGTTACCAAAGACATAGGGGAATAAATATCTGTTCGTTACCAAAGACATAGGGGAATAAATATCTGTTCGTTACCAAAGACATAGGGGAATAAATATCTGTTCATCTTTAGTGGATTGTTTTCCCTCTTATTGAAACTAAGCGTACAATTTTGATCAAGGGACAACAATGTCAAAATATGAGAAAAAAAAGATAATTATGTGCGTGATTTGCATTTTAAAATATGTATCGAAGTTTACATTTTATGATATAAAACGTTCAAAAAAATAACACTTTCACTTCATACATATATAATTATGTATATATTTAATATACCGATTCATTTTGCACATTGATTACAAAACTATATTTGTTTGTTTCTAGTTTCTAGGAATGTCGGGTAAAATAAACTCAAAATGTAAAACCTATTTATCTTTTGTTCTAAAAACATACACATTTTATAACATGTATAATAGATTAAAGACGCAATACATCGCCATATGTCTATAGTAAGAATGAGTCAATTTATAGTCACAAATAGTTATGTCGTCATAAAAAAACAACAATGAAAACGATTGCGTTGCAAACAATTTTCCAATTAGCTAATAATTGTACCTATTTTAAATTTTACCAAGAAATTTGAAAAAATGTGCACTTATATAGTGATACGACGCAATTGATAAAACGTCGCAGAACAAACGAGAAAACAACAATTTTACAAGATAAAGTGTATTCATAAATTTCGTTATGAAAATAAAAATACGGATTTTATTGACTGTATAATCTGTCGGCATTGACACAAGTAGATGTATATGAATATGCAGATACAAGAACTAAAATTACTTAGATAGCAGTCAAATATATTCAAAAAGGTGAAATAGACTTTATACTTTACTGATTTCAGTCATTTTAAAATTAACTTTCAAGTTTATCGCTCAAATGTATCCAATAGATAACAATTAATTCAAAATTAACAGTTGATAAATGTCCACAGAAAATAATTTCAATAGTATTCTAGTACACGAGTATTCAAACAAAACAACTTATGTCATGCAAATCTTTTTAACTTTTTCAAGATAATTTTTAATTTATTTTAAACTAAAGAATGTTTGACCCTCATGCAAAGCTCTAATTGATTTGTGCATTTTTGACAGTATTATTGGTACCGTTCATGTTATTTCCAAGTCGGTAAATTGCTGACTGTTTGTTTTAAAAGTCTCGATTATTATTCGTTTAATATTTAATTATTGCAAAATCAATTTTCGGGGTTATAATTAAAGTTTGTCCAATAAATCAGTTAGTCAAACGTTCAAAGTTGAAAAATATCCGAAGGTAGCAAATTTCACTATTTGGTAGTGTATTCCTCTATGAAATTTCCCACATTTAATAATATTGTCTAGAGAAACTCCTCTTTTCGTGCCTACATCTCATTGTATACATATTATGGTAACCTATAGTTGTTAGCTTCTATGTCATTTTGTTTCTGGTGGAGAGTTAGCTAGCTATAAAACTAGGTTCAATCCACCATTTTCTACATAAGAAAATGCCTGTACCAAGTCAGGAATATGACAGTTGTTATCCATTCGTTTGATGTGTTTTGTTTTGTTTTGTTTTTTTTTTTATTTTTATTTTCTTTTGCCATTTGATTGAAGACTTTCCTTTTGAATTTTCCTCGGAGTTCAGTATTTTGTGATTTTACCGCCAGGTTTTCTCAAAGTCCGTTTAAGCTGTGTTCGTGTTTGTTGTTTATCAAATAATTTGCCCATTTCTGAGCAATGTCATACAAATCTGGTGCAACACTCAGAGGCGGTACCCCATGCCTTTGAAGTAACGGGTTATGATTTCCAACTGCTTCTATAACGAAGTCCTCTGGTGACTGTTTTATATGAGCAGGTTCTTGTGATTCTTGAGTGGATTCAACCAAAGCATTCTGGTGTGATATAGATAGAAAGAATGCATGAAATTGTTTTCAATAAACATGTTTTGTGTTTTTAATTTTCGCTTAATTTGTTCCAAAGATGACATTGTAATAAACAAATAAATGGAAAGTTCTTGTATACAACAGTAATTCTATCGACGAATTATCATCGTTGTAATGTATACTGCTTGGTCAACTATTCAACGATAGATCCTGGCAAGGATATGTCAAATGTCCTATTAGAGCTTTAAACGTTTTAATGCAATTGATAAAGCGTCGCAGAACAAACGAGAAAACAACAATTTTACAAGATAAAGTGTATTCATAAATTTCGTTATGAAAATAAAATACGGATTTTATTGACTGTATAATCTGTCGGCATTGACACAAGTAGATGTATATGAATATGCAGATACAAGAACTAAAATTACTTAGATAGCAGTCAAATATATTCAAAAGGTGAAATAGACTATATACTTTACTGATTTCAGTCATTTTAAAATTAACTTTCAAGTTTATCGCTCAAATGTATCCAATAGATAACAATTAATTCAAAATTAACAGTTGAAAATGTCCACAGAAAATAATTTCAATAGTATTCTAGTACACGAGTATTCAAACAAAACAACTTATGTCATGCAAATCTTTTTAACTTTTTCAAGATAATTTTTAATTTATTTTAAACTAAAGAATGTTTGACCCTCATGCAAAGCTCTAATTGATTTGTGCATTTTTGACAGTATTATTGGTACCGTTCATGTTATTTCCAAGTCGGTAAATTGCTGACTGTTTGTTTTAAAAAGTCTCGATTATTATTCGTTTAATATTTAATTATTGCAAAATAAATTCTCAGATTTATAATTAAAGTTTGTCCAATAAATTAGTTAGTCAAACGTAAAAGTTGAAAACTATCCGAAGGTAGTAAATTTCACTATTTGGTAGTGTATTCCTCTATGAAATTTCCCACATTTAATAATATTGTCTAGAGAAACTCCTCTTTTCGTGCCTACATCTCATTGTATACATATTATGGTAACCTATAGTTGTTAGCTTCTATGTCATTTTGTTTCTGGTGGAGAGTTAGCTAGCTATAAAACTAGGTTCAATCCACCATTTTCTACATAAGAAAATGCCTGTACCAAGTCAGGAATATGACAGTTGTTATCCATTCGTTTGATGTGTTTTGTTTTGTTTTTGTTTTTGTTTTTGTTTTGTTTTTGTTTTTTTATTTTATCTTGCCATTTGATTGAGGACTTTCCATTTTGAATTTTCCTCGGAGTTAAGTATTTTTGTGATTTTACTTTTTCTAATTGCAATTATACCACATCTTCATATTTTTATATTGTTTTTATCGTTACCCCATAGAATAGAATTGCAAAGTGACTGGAATTAAATATTATGACAGAAACAATATATAGACTTTTGAAACTGGTTCGCTGCGCACATCAAACAAAAAGCGTAAAAGCTTGCAACAGATATTAAACAAAAGCAATATGCTAAAACTTATCGAGTCATGTTTAGTCTTTCAAATATTTGCAAACTCTAAGTTTGGCTAATTCAGTATCTTTCAGTTAGATCAGTTCTACGTCATGTCAATTAGCTATTTCTAATATAACGCATTACGCTAGAAAAAAAAAACTGTATCAACAGATAAAAAATTAAAACAACACTTTATAAATGTCATGCGTCCGACGCACTTAACAAAACAAACATCAATCATGTTCGTGGTCGTATAACCTTTCTTACAAGCTACAATTATCTTTACGAACATCCGTGATGAATATGTAGCTTTCTAGTAAATCAATACAATTTGTTTTTGCAAGTTAAACTAGATTTTATTACTTTATTAGGAGCATTCGATATTGATAATTTCCTTATAAACTCAACAAGTACTTCACTCAAGTGAAATCTTTAACATTATTAATATATACAAACTTTAAAAATTACTAACATCTTCTTGGACATTGAAATATTCAAAACATAAATATTGTGATACCACATATTCTTACGATAAAGTACATATGTTCCAATCGTCATAACCACGATTCCACCCTCCTTTTCCCAGAATATGACCAACCGAATTAGACATATCAACGGGTGTGTAGTTACAATAACAACACGACGGGTGCCACATGTGGAGCAGGATCTGCTGACCCTTCTGGAGTACCTCAGATCAACCCCGGTTTTATTGAGGTTCGTGTTGCTCAGTCTTTAGTTTTTTATGTTGTGTTTTGTATACTGTTGTTTGTCTTTTTGGTCTTTTTCTTTTTTGTTATGGCGTTGTCAGTTTATTTTTTATTTTGAGTTTCAATGACCGTTTGGTATCTTGCGTTTCTCTTTTTTAGTCCCACTCCTTAATTTAAAATTTTCAAATTATCAGAATAAACATTACGTCGGATTGAAGGATTGGCTCAAACTTTGATTTTAAACAAAGGATGGCAAGCGATTTACAATTGTTAGATCAAAATATCTCAGACATACTCTGTTTCAAAGATTATAGTTATTTCCAGTCGGAATATTTCAATACTCTACGCTGCATGACTTGATAAAACTTTAATATTTCTGAACGGACAGATCATTGATTGACAAAAGTTTTATTTTATTTAGATTTGAGTAGTCTGAAGTGTTATGTGGTATAAATAATATTCGAATATAGATTTAATCATGTCAATAAAATCTTATAAAAATGATATGAAAAATATATTTCGTAGTTGAAAACATATTACTATTTGTAAAGTAATTATGATATATCAGGTATTCATAGTGGAGTGACATGTACCATAAAATTTACTTTTAAGTGCCCCTAACTAACACACAGCTATATAACATATCATTCGAAAGCTTATCATCTGGACTTCATGTTTGCCCAGTCTTAAAAAATATCGTACAATGCAATATCCGTGAAATCAAGATCAAATATCAAAGAGGAGCACTTTCATATTTTTCAAGATGTCAACATTATAGTAGATTCTGTCTTTTTACACTAAGATAATGTATAACAATAAGAAAAAGAGAGATTAATAGTCACAAATGAATTGCAGTTCGAAATATTAAAAAAAGTGTTTCATTGGACAGCACCTTTTCTCAAAAATTTTAATAAACAGGATAAAACTGAGTGAAAACCCAAATATTTCTTTGTGATTCAACTTTTAATCGCCAAAAACAAAATAAAATCCTTTATTTAACGCTAAAGAAGCTTTTGACATTATCATTTTACCGCATCCAAGCTTAATGCTATATAAAACATCCAACCATAACAACTCATATAGATGACGAAAAAATTTCGCCACCTTAAAAAAGATATGTTTATGTTTCATTTGCGTTAAAACCTTGTAAGAAGTCAATGGTAAAGAAACACAATTCTCAAACGTGTAAAAGCATTTAAAGGAAATGATACGAGAGGGCACCAAGCTTGCGGTTGGAATAATCAATATGTCCAATCCCGTAATTGACCATCTAATTAGAGATATATTTTTCAAGTTGTCTCCCATAGGTGGGACATTTATTTCATTGACAATGAAGAGCTAGCAGAAAGAGCAAAAAATCTGTGCGTAATTTGGTACTCTTTAATTTTTTTTTTTTTTTTTTTTTTATTTATTATGCTGTTAATTTTTTAGACAATAGTTACTTTTAAATAGATATTGGTTAAAACGCCTATATATCACTTTTAACTTATCATGCATTATATGGACCCATTTTGTCAGGAAGAAAACTCGTCTACAATCGACAAAGGGAAACAATAAGTGTTAAATTTCGAAAATTACCAATTCGATTCTTTTATTACTTTGTAATAACAGAATCGAATCGGTAATTGGCAAAAAAAAGTCTAATAAGGAGTTAAACGTCAAGTTTGATATTTCAATTTGTATTATAACTGCTAGTCTGAAAGTAAACTCTTTCGACTTTTTTGTATGTTTGATGTTAAATTTCATTATAGAAAACATTGATATAGTTAAAATACTTTCTATACATAAAGTCAACCATAAGCTATAAAGGGCCCCAAAATTACTAGTAATACTATATACACAAATAAATAAAATACATATGAATGATAAGTAAAGAAAACTTGACACACTATAAAATATCAACTGAAATAGCTTAACTCAATCATTGAACATACACTCTTTGCTGCGTCAACTGCATTATGTATTGTTCATTAATTACATGCATAAATTCTTCGACGACAGAGAAATGTTAAAACTATCATATACTAGTCATTGTACTGATCTCTGTACCTATTCATATTAAGAAAACTTTTAGGAATACATTATTTCCAAGTAACTGATTATTGGCATGTCATAGTTACATTAATTTTCATTCATTTCATTCACAAAATTGACCTCAGATGGATTTTGTATTCGTTTATTCATAAAACTCCTCACACATTTAAGTAGTTTTTTTATATCTCCTTTGCTTTCATCATTTTGGTTTCGAGCATTCACGGTGAGGGTGAATCACGAAAAGTGATTTGAAGGCTTCAAATTGGAAAAAAAAGGTATATTCGTTAATTTGATTTATAAAATTCTAGCTATTCGCAGTAATTTTAATTACACTTCATAAATGGTCAAATCATAAATTATAAACTTTCGTTAAATTTGCGGTATAATTTGATGATTAACTAATAAGGATACTTCAAAAGCATGACAATTGCTTTGCCTGCCATAACATGTTAATTTATGTTGTTCGTTAGGTTTATTTTTGCGTTCCGTACGTCCAGCGAAAATTATGTTTTGCGTATTTATGACGAAAACATATGATTCCGATATGTACAAACTATGAATCTCACAATATAAATACAATGCGTTGCATTGCTAATGCGTTTTGTTTTGTTTTGGCTTGCAAGGTAGCAAACAGATGGAGGACATCAACCTTAACTGATAATTTAACATGTAATAACGAAAAGGTTATTAATCCGAAATGTTAATTGCTAGGCATAAAACCAACTACACTGAGTGTTAGATTTAAAGTCTTTGGAAGCAATTTTAACATTGGCATTTTGAACAAAAGTCGTCGAGCACGTAATAACAAGAAATGTGAGGATTTCCGTATTTGTTTATAGATCGTTGACCCTTATAAAACGTATTGCTCTTGAATGACGATTTTAACATTGTCTGTGCTTTTGCATGACGTTAAAGTAGTTAACCTGAACTTAAAACCAAATTTATCAACAAAAAAGATTTAAAAAATCAACATGTCGGAAATGGTCACTTGCTATGTGACACCTTATAAGAGCTATTGCCAGTAAATGTTTTGCTTTTTACAAACACCTAACGGAAATGTTCATACTTCAAAGCATCATTTAAATGCAAAAATGTCAGGTGAGTAATGCAGGCTCTTTGTGTTCTCTGGTTCAGGTTTAAACTTTCTAACACTTGTTTTTTTTATAGATATAAGAAGATGTGGTATGAGTGCCAATGAGACAACTCTCCATCCAAGTCAAAATTTTTAAAAGTAAACCATTATAGGTCAAAGTACGGTCTTCAACACGGAGCCTTGGCTCACACCGAACAGTAAGCTATAAAGGGCCCCAAAAATTACTAGTGTAAAACCATTCAAACGGGAAAACCAACGGTCTAATACATGTTATAAACATAATGAATAGTTAATATTAATAAATACTTAGAAACATTCATAGATAAACAAGCCTTAATTAAATTTTATAAAGGTACAAGACTTTGCATACCTCTTTATTCTATATTTATATTATATTGATATTCTTGGTAAAGATAAAAAGTATGATACTATGAAACTTCAAATTCAGTAAAGGAATTTGTTTTTCTCGAAAGATGAAAATAAGCAATTGAATGAGTTTTCCCTAAATAAAAAATTTAGAAATGCAAGTGTCTGTTGATAATACATAAGTATGCATTTTTCTGATCTTTATGCTATGTGAATTTTCTTGGTAAAACATAAAATGTAACTATGAAAGTTCTTAGTCACCAGATGAATTTGTTTAAAAAAATAATTGAATGAGTTTCTCAAAATAAAAAAATCTTGATATATTAGGATCTATTGATAATTCTTAAGCAAACATATTTATTATATTTATATTATACTTATTTTCTTGGCAAACATTAAAAATATAACACTATGAAAATTCAAAGTCAGTGGATGAATTTGTTTTTTCTTTAACAGTTAAACGGCGTTCAAATCCAGAAAATTCGAAAATAAAATGAACTAGTGGAAGATCTTTAAAAACTGTAAATAAAAAAAAATCCAATTCTAGTTTAGGAAATTCAAGCTTCGTGGTAAAAAAAACCGTAGTAAACAATATAAGTATTTCAAATGAATTGCACATTTTAGTTGACATTAATTTGAAAGGAAACTATGGAAGCGTCTAATTGTCACAAGTTGTTGAGTTATTTTGTCATCTTGTTGACTTGCAACTATGCGACAAGATGTATTGTGTGTCGACAAGTCAACTTAATTGTGTATACTTGTTGAGTTGATACTTCATCTTTGTGACTTGAAAAAAGTTTACTTATTGTGTTATTAGGAAATTTAAACATCCCGAAAGTAGCGTTGTTATTGTTATCTCACTTTGATGACTTTTCTTATGTCATCTTGCCCTGTTCTGAAAAAAGATTATGTCACCAAGTAAACATATTAAAAGTTAACTTGAGGCGAATGTTTAAAACATGTCTACTTAATGAAAGTCCCCATGTTCTAAATATGTCAGCAAGTAGACATTAGAAACGTGTATTTGACTTGTTCTTAAATCGAGGTGAATGCCGTTATCTTATACATGTCTTAGTATGCTGGAACTAGCTTTTTTCAAGGTTTGTTTGATATTTTGTTTGATTTAATAAGACTATGAAAAAATGCAAATTGAAATGTGCAATATTTGCATTCAGTACCATGTATGTAGGTAAGTGATTTCATACGACTATAAGGGACAGAAACGGTAGGACACAATCTAATAATTGTACAATCTAATACATGTCCCGTTCAAAGTACTTGATTTCTGTTGATGATTAGCATAATATTGTCTTTAGACATACCCGTCCCGCCCCGTTCAAGACAATAGGTCTCTTAATAAGGTAAACAAAAATGTAGACTGATTAACTCTCATTTGGCATTTGGCGCGGAGTTAGAGGTGGCATGCAGGGGATGATCAAGCGGCATGCAGGGGCTAATCATGCCATTTTAAAAGGGGGGTTCCAAACCCAGGGTGAAGGGGGGTCCAAATATATGTCCCGATACAAATGCATTGATCGTCCAAAAAAAGGGTGGTTCCAACCCCCAGAACCCCTCCCCTTTTTTTCCTGGATCCGCCATTGGCATGCGCCCCCTTAAATTGAAAATAAGGTAGGACAAAATAAAATATCAGAAAAAAAGGTCTCACATAATTTGCCCATCAAAATATCAGTTTTACAGACTTTTTTATTAAACGCTTCAACTGCATGGTTTGATACTTGGTATATAAATTAAACAAAATAGTAACTGATCAAGTTTGAGTTTTGTGTTTATGTGAGTTATGTTTCTTGGAAAAAACACCAAAATATTTAATAAATATTGATGTTGGCCACCGGTAGTGGACATTGTATTGTTTTAACAACACTCATATTGTTGTTATTGGTTTATGAAGGCGGCTTACTTATATAGTAATTGCGCCTTAAATTCATAAATAATATATGTTCGTGTGTATACCAAATTATGAGTATATACCTCTATTCCTTACTATGTTTTTATGTCCTTCAATTTCAACACTCATATCTTAATATATATATTTCTTTTAATTTACAGATAACAACATGCATCTCTATCCTTCATATTGTAAATGCGATCCCGTATCCTGGTGATCATGCATCTGTAGATGTTGCATATTATTTCAACTCCGTATACACCACTAAAGAAATTTGCAGATTTCTCTTGCTGGTCCATGGTATTTGATTAGTGCATCAACAATAGAGAGAATCAAAAAAAGATTAGGACTAAGAAGACGCCATTGTCGTACTGATATAAGTCGTGTACTTCAAAAGATAAGGGAGCTCCATCGAGAAGGGTATGTTAATCTGGGATACAGGTCGACATAGAGGCTGCTTTCTATAAATCATAGTATTTATGCTTCCCAACAAACGGTAAGAATGTGTTTGAAAGTTCTTGATGAGGAAGGTGTAAATTTACGACGAAGACATCGTTTACACAGGAGGACATACGTCAATAGTGGACCCAACTACCTGATTCATATCGACGGCGCAATAGATGGATATTCGCGGATAATTTTGTGGTTAAAAGCCGGAACATCTAATAACAATCCAGATATATTTCAGAATTTTACTTAGACCTAATTAAAAACGGAGATGCCTTCAAAGACTCATACGTTCCGATGCTGGAACTGAAAATGTCCTGGTCAAAGACTTGCAAATTGCCTTGCGTTATGGTCAGAATGATGAGATGTCAGGTTCTTAAAGTTTTTTGATTGGTAGGTTTACTGGAAATCAGCGTATCGATAGACTATGGAGGGATCTGTCAGAAAGCTTTACCCACTTCTGGAGGATAATTTTGGACTTCAGCAGTTTGGGAATTTTTCGTACATCTAATCTTCTTCACATCGAGTGTGTACGATTTTGTTTTCTTCCACTAATACGAAGGCAATTGCAAACATTCATTGATACATGGAATATGTATAGAATAAGAAAGCAGCGTAGAGAAGTTCTGACCCCTTCTGGTATTCCAAATGTACTTTATTTTCAACCAGAAATATACGATACCATGGATTATTCTTGTCCTTTTGCAATGTACAATGAAGACTGTAGATGAGTTAGCTGAAGAATACGCTGAAGACTGGCCCGAAAGAGGATGCTGTGAAGAATTCCTTGAGCTGATCCGATTCCTTACAAATGAAGAACCACAGCACGCCCTTATTCCGAATAACCTGGATGAAGCTATCATACTGTTTTGTGTGTTGATTGACATGTGTGATGAGCTTATATTGCATGTGTAATACTTAATTTAAAAACATCATTTGGAGACTTAATTTTGTAAATAATATAAAATATGTAAAAAACGATTAAGTGTTCTCAGAAGCTTGGAATGAATCGTTTTTAATATTTTTATCCTGATTTACTATTGGGATATATGTATACACTATATATAATGTTTTAATGTTACATATATGGTATAACGAACTTGAAATTAAACTCACAGTTGTAATGTAAATAAGGTATGACATGTTTTATACTGTTGTAAAAAGTACATTTATAACAAAAATATCCGAGGAAAATTCAAAAGGAGGGGAAAGTCCATAAAAAAACTGGAAAAACCAGACGCTCGAACACATCAAATAACTGGACTACTGGACTGGAAAACAACCATCATATTCCTGACTTGGTACAGGCATTTTCGTTGCATAAAACCAAAAAAGAGACACAATAGGTAAAAGTGACAATAATTGGGATATAGCAGTCAACATTAAACAATTATAAATACAATACAAGCAACGGCATCAAGGCTACAGACATTTGAAGTCTGTAGCAACAATTCCGTTTCGCATGGCTCTGTTATTTGTTAAGGTGTTTATCTATGGACCATCTATGGTGTTGCAAATTTAGGCTGCCATAGTTTTATTTCGAAATCGATTAGCAGATCTCTGTGTCTTAGTTATTGTGAGTTTTGTTGAAAATGTTATTCCCCTCTGTCAGTCGAGACTACAGGTTAAAAACAACGTTACATTTGGATAGAAGGTTTGAAGGCCTATCATATTCTAGCATAAATGCATGAAATCGGAATAATTAGGCATGTTCTATTCTTTATTTACGATGCAGGTGAGGTTGTTTGATCATGTTTGTCCTAGTCTGGGTTCCTGACTAATTATTCTCAATACCGTAAGCGGACTTCAGGTTCGAATTATAATTGAAGTGTTTGTTGCCTCGCATCTGGGTTAATATCATCGACAAATCTCAAATAATTTTAGAGGTCACTAAGGCCGCTTAGGATATATACCAGGAAGCCAGATTAATTTGAAGAGAAACAAAAATATTTCACCAGGATTCCAGGTTAATTTTTGTCCCTGATGCAGATATTTCTGGTGGTACAGCAATTTTTTAATGAACTGCACTAGTTACAAAAATGAATATGGATTCTTGCATTTGTAAACACATATGAATAATGTCGGATCATGTCGTATATCACATCTAATTGTATTCCGTTTCGTCCCTTTTATTACAGTGCGAGATTAAAACGATAACCGGAAGCCATTAACTAAAAGTTAGCGTACGAGATTTAACGAGAGCGATGAAACTTTCAGATTGGTCATGTAGGAAGCGTTATCGTTCTTTATTCCAATTCGACGCTTCTACCATAAGTGCCTATAGCTGCTTCGCTGGTATATAATACTGAACTAAAGAAATCATTCATACCAAATTGTGTTACCTTATATATCACTTACAAATTATAGACTGATGAATATGTCTCAAATCTAAAAGACATAGAGACAGAGAAAGACTAATCTATCGATGGCTCTGATTGATATGTCAAGTTAAACCTGATTTGATTACTATTTTTAGTAACAATATTGGGGTAGACGCTTTCGCTTTTACATCTGATCAACAAGAGGGTCTGACTTTGATCCTTTTTTCACCTTTTGTTATCTTTATATGTCATGAAATTTTATATTTAATGTTATTACCAAGAGAGGAATATGCTGTTATAGCAAACCGGAAAAAGCAGAAGGAAAAACTTGCGTTTATTGTCATTCTACATTTTGTATATCACTTGTCGGACCATTCTATTAGTGTACAGTAACACTGATTATGTTAAGTAGCTTAATTAACAGTTTAATTTACAAGGTAAATATAGGCAACAGTAGTATACCGCTGTTCAAAAAGTCATAATTCGATAAAGAGGGAACAAATCCGTGAAATAAACTAAAACCGAGGAAAACACACCAACCACAAGAAAACAACAGAAACACAGATTTACAACACAGACGAACGCCAACACACACAGAAACGGACTGTCTGATTTATAGCTGCCATGTTCCTGACTTGGTACAGCAAGGACCGTCTTACTATTTAATAAATAATTCCTCCATGTCATGCTCTATGCTCATTTTTACATGGGTAGGCATTATATTTGAAGGGGCTGATGGGTTATTTTCGTCGTAGTCGTCGTGGAGTTTTGATTTCCGTTATTCGTTATGTCATGAATTTATTATTCATGACTCGTGATTAGTGCATTTTTCGTGACTCGTTTTCAATTCAATTTGATAAACGTTCTCCGTGATGAAGGTTTTAGATCGTCGTTTTTTTTTTTGTGAACAGTGATGAAGGTGTTAAACTGTTGTTTTTCGTGAACAATTTTGTTGTATTTTCTGTGAACAGTGATCAGCAAATTTAACATTTCGTGAACCGTGATGATGAACACCCCCACCCCCCTTTCTCATATTTGTCGATATTTGTAAAATATGGTCAAATATAATGCCTATCCATGTTAAAATGAGCATAGAGCATGACATGGAGGAATTATTTTTATTCTAATAGGACAAATACGTTATTTTTATGGGTCGAAGCGTACGAAAATACCTAAGGAATGTTTGGCAATTCCTTCTACCTCCACACTAAATCTTAACAAAATGTACACGAAACAGGAAACGCAATACACTATCCATGGCATAAATTCTTGTAAAAAGACAATAACAATCAAAACCAAGGAGTGAACAAAGACTCATAAAACCAAAAGACATTTACAACAACAGTAGAAAAATAAATAAGAAACAACACGAAACTCCACTAAAAACCAGGAGTGAAATCAGGTACTCCGGAAGGGTAAGCATTTCCTGCATTGTATACGGCACCCGTCGTGTTACTTTATTCAGTCATGTAAGGATGGCAGATTATTATGACTGAGGAAAAATATCAGATATGATTTCTGACACACTTTTGTCATAATGGCCAATCAGCTCATGATGGCAACCGTAAAATTTCTTGAGTGATAACTTTAATTTGATTGATTCATAGCCCTGTCCTAGCAACTTTTGAGAAAGCAGTATTCCTCGATTAACAAAATCAACGTATCTTGAGCTAGCTCAACATACAATAAATATTTTTTTAAATATTGTTCTAAATAATGGAACAATTTTATAAAGATAAGAATTAAAATAACGAGAATGTAAATATTAAGTTGTGCGCATGTGTCAAACAAATTTTGTGCAAATTAGAACACGGCTTTTGTTTACAAAACGAGGGAAGGACGTCATATTAGAATAAACATTTACTACTACAGGGGGTTGATAATATAACTACCTTGACTGGCTATATATAAAACCCTCGCACGATCGGTAATACTTACATTTGAATTAAATTGATTAAGATATAGAATTATACTTACTTCATGTATAAAGGTCAGATATTATTTCGATTCGAGCGTCACTGATGAGTCTTTTATAGACGAAACGCGCGTCTGGCGTAATATAAATTATAAGCCTGCTGGTACCTGATATGTATTTATAAGTTTACTTTCTATACAAAAAATAGATTATACTTTGAAATTTCCTAGACACATCAAAGTTAAAGAGACAGTAGCTACGGTTTTCAAAAAAAAAAAATAGTATCAATTTTTTTCAAGAATATAATGTATTTTGTAAATAAAATACGATCGCACGATATTTTGATGCCCAATATAGCGTTATCGTTGTGAAAATCATTTTTTATATGCAGGATCCATTTTTTTAATCCACAAATCCAAACCGCCCATATGCACATAATTAAAGGCTAACCTAACGACTACGCATGCTCATATTAGTGGGTAGAAACTAGATTAACCCTATGAAAGGTATTAACACGTGGATTTAAACAACCAGAAAATCTTTAAATATGTACGGGCCGTGACAAAATTCCACCTACACAATTTATATCATGTGACCGTGAAGTACACATTCCTTATATAATTAATGAACGTTGGTTAAACAAACATTAGTGTTTTAATACCTAATTACGTTCATAAGAGTACCAACATATTTTTTTCGTTCATATTTTTAGAATATCATTTAAAAACCTTCCCCGAAAAATAATATTTTCGTAGCTACTGCCTCTTTAAATGCTCATATTGGTAATCAATAAATAACAGCATTTATTATTTAAATATACTTAATTCATTGAATGGAGATAATTATCATGAGTCCTATAGCGAATTTGATAACACCGGAAATACGTCACAAAAAGTCGAAATTCCATTGTGATAGATTAGTCTTTATCTGTCCTAACTACCAAAGATGAAGTTTTGAACCTGTGCATGTCAAGAGCAAATTTAGGTTCGTCCGAGGCTATATATATATATGATCATAATTATTCTAAATAACAGCCCAACCATGTTAGATCTTTGAAAGCAAATTTTTGTTCTTCCCTTGCCGGGATTCGAACTCAGGCTACTGAGATATCGTGGCACCAAATCGCCTTGCACTATGTCCGGCACGTTAGACCACAAGACCACCTAGGCTCGACAAAAATCAAGCTTTCGGTGGCCGGGTGTTACCTTTCCTCGTCAGTTTTAATCTAGCGTCGTAATATAGTACATGATATATAAGGCATGAAGATGGAATATTACAGATCAGCTGAATTGTCTATCGTAGAGGATCCTACAAATTAATGTAGGATACAGTCACAGAAATAAATACATTATAAGTACGTCTGAACAAGTGATAATTCTACGATAAATTGATCCATTGGATCAGCAGTGAAGGTGATACATGATTGAAAACACATATTATATACATAATTATTCTAAATACGTCTGAACAAGTGACAACTTGTGATCATATATATTTGGTTCCATTTGCATGAATTGTAAAGTGCAGATTTTTGATGACCTAAGTCAGGAGCCGGTTGTTCAGTGGTTGTCGTTTGTTGGTGTAGTTCATAGGTGTTTTTCATTTCTACTTTTGTATATAAATTCGACCGTTGGTTTTCCCGTTTGAATTGTTTTACACTGGTCATTTGGGGCCCTCTTTAGCTTGCTGATCGATGTGAGCCAATGCTCCGTACTGTAACCTATAATTGCTTACTTAACTACATTGTGTCTTGGATGGAAAGTTGTCTCATTGGCACTCATACAACATCTTCTTATTTATATTGGGTATATAACAAAAAATCCTATAACAAGAGTGGACACACTAAAATGTCTCGCCTGTTTTAGTGTTCTCAATTGAAATTATGTTGATAGTAAAAAGTTTTCTACAAGTATTAATTTACATTAACTTCAATGTACACAAGTTCAAGGTGAAATAAACCCTTTCACACAGACATGTAGGTCATACGATCATTCCAAACACCACATTCAATTAGCCCATTGCTAAAAGTATCTCTGAAACAAACCTCTTAAAAAAATAAAATTTGACAAATGAACCATGAAATGAGGTTAAGGTAAGATGACACATGCCACACAGATATGTACACCTTACAATCATTCAATACACAACATATAAATGACTTATCACTTATAATATCTTGACCAGCAATGAAAATTAGGTCAAAGTCAAATGACACCTGCCAGACAGACATATACACCTTACAATAATTCCATACACCAGATATAGTTCTAATATCCCTATAGTATTTGAAAAATAGACCAAATCAGAGAAATTCAACATTGACCAATAAACCACGAAATAAGGTCAAGGTCAGATGAAACATGGTAGACATTTATTTACACTTTACAATCAGTCCATAAACCAAATATAGTTCACATATTCCTTATAATATCTGAAAAACAAACCAAATAAAAAAAAAATAGCATTGACCAAAGAACAATGAAAATGAGGACAAGGTCAGATGATAACTGCCAGACAGACATGTACACCTTACAACCATTCCATATACACCAAATATAATTTCCAAATGCTTATAGATTTTGAGAAATATCAGTAAACCAAAACACAAAAACGTAACTTTGACCACTGAACCATGAAAATTAGGACAAGGTCCGATGACACCTGCCAGTTGGAGGTGTACACCTTACAATCATTCCATATTCCAAATATAGAAGACTTATTGTTTATAACTTTATAGTATCTGAGATATGGACTTGACCAAGAAAACGTAACCTTGTTCATTGATCTATGAAATGAGGTCGAGGTCAAGTGAAAACTGTCTGACAGGCATGAGAACCTTGCAAGGTAAGCACATACCAAATATAGTTATCATATTACTTATAATAAGAGAGCAAAAATTAATATAACAACAAATCTTCTTTCAAGTCGTGACTGAACCATGAAAATGAAGTCAAGGGCATTGGTCATATAACAGACGGAAAGTTCGTAATATAAGGAATCTATATACAAAGTATAAAGCATTAAGGTCTTCTACCTTCTGAAATACTAAGCTTTTAAGGCAATAGCTTACGCCGCCTCCCCCGCCTCTGCAGCCGAATCACTATCCCTAAGTCTCGTTTTCTGAGACAAAAGTCGCAAAGCCTCGCATTCTTCCTTGTACAAAAATATTTTATATATTGAGACAACGTATGGTCATTATATATACCTATACTACCATTGAACGTGTGCCAATATCGGAATGCAACGACGAATATCCACAAATCTATGAGTTGTTCGAAGGACATTAAAAGCTTATATTTTCAATATTCTGTAGTATTATAAACAAGAGTGGACACACTGAAATGTGTCGCATGTTCTAGTGATCTCAATAGAATTTATGTTGATAGTAAACAAAGAAGTTTTTTGTAAAAGCATTAAATAAAATTCAATGTACACAAGTTCAATGTAAAATAAACCCTTTCACATAGACATGTTGGCCATACATAATCATTCCAAACACCAATTTCAGTTAGCCTATTAATAAAAGTATCTCAGAAACAAACCTCATAAAAGAATTGAACTTTGACCAATGAACAATGAAATGAGGTTAAGGTAAGATGACACATGCCACACAGATATGTACACCTTACAATTATTCAATACACAACATATAAATGACTTATCACTTATAATATGTGAAAAAATAAACTGTTGACACAGAGATATGTCTCGCCTATATGACATTTTGATAGTTTAATGCAAATGTTTGAAACAAAACATCAACACTTCAACATGTAAACTATGGAAACTTTTCAAAGTCAATGGACCATGACTGAAGATGTGAGGTCAAATAATCTTTATGGAAACGATATATTCCAATGCTAAGGCAACTACGTTGGGTTGGGATAAAAAATCTCCACAGAAATGAGATTTGCAGACGCTTATATAATAACATTCTAAATACCATTGACTTACCATAGGTGGTTCCCCTTAAACTGACCTAATAAGAAACTTTAACATGTAAGCTATGGAAAAATTATAGACCATGACTGAAAGGGCGGGACCAAATTATCTCCATTGAAATGAGGTGTTCCAATACCAATACAACTGCACACCAGATATCATTGACCAACCATTAGTGGTTCCACTTAAACTGACCTAATCACAAACTTTAACATTGGAACTAAGCAATTGTTTTCAAGTCAATAAACCATGACTGAGGGGGCGGGGTTGAATAATCTTCATGGAGATGAGATGTGCAAATACTTATGCAACTGCATACCAAATATCATTGATTTATCATAAGTGGTTCCCTTTAAACTTACATAATCACAATCTTTAACAAATTGTCGCCGCCGCCGTCAGAAACAGCATACCTATGTCTCGATTTTTGACTCCGTCAAGGCGAGACAAAATCTGTCCAATCTAAAAATTGAACATTTACCAACCATGGAAATAAAGTCAGGGTCAAATGACACCTGCCAGACAGAGATATACACCTTACAATTATTCCATACACCAAAAATAGTTCTAATTTTCCTATAGTATCTGAAAAACAGACCAAATCAGAGAAATTCAACATTGACCAATGAACCATGAAAATGAGTTCAATGTCAGATGATGATTACTGCCAGACAGACATGTACATTTTACAACCATTCCACCAAATATAATTGAATAAATACTTACAGTATATGAGAAATTGACCAAAACACAAAAACTAAACTTTTACCATTGAACAATGAAAATTAGGTCGAGGTCAGATGACACCATCCAGTTGGAGGTGTACACCTAAAAATCATATACCAAATATAGAAGACCTATTGTTTATAGCTTTATAGTATCTGAGATATGGACTTGACCAAGAAAACGTAACCTTGTTCACTGATCAATGAAATGAGGTCGAGGTTAAGTGAAAACTATGTGACAGGCGTATGGGCTTTGCTCATTGTTGAATGCCGTACGGTGACCTATAGTTGTTAATTTCTGTGTCATTTGGTTCTTTTGTGAAGAGTTGTCTCATTGGCAATCACACCACATCTTCTTTTTTATATGAGGACCTTGTAAGATATGCACATACCAAATATAGTTATAATATTACTTATAATAAGAGAGAAATTAACACACAAAAAAACCTTAACTTTTTTCAAGTCGTCACTGAACCATGAAAATGACGAAAAGTTCGTAGCATAAGGTATCTATATACAAAGTATGAAGCATCCAGGTCTTCTACCTTCTGAAACACTAAGCTTTCGTCAAGAGCTAACGCCGCCGCCGCCGACTTCTGAAAACTGTCTGACAGGCAATAAAAGCTTGCAAGGTTTGCACATACCAAATATAGTTATCCTATTACTCATTATAAGAGAAAAATTAACATAACAAAAAATCTTTTTTTTTTGTTTTTTTTTTTTCAAGTAGTCGCCGTCGCCGCCGCCGCTTCCAACGCCGGATCACTATCCCTATGTCTCGCTTTCTGCGACGGAAGTCGCAGGTGAGACCAAAACCATTGGAGTTCATGTGAAGTGAATTATAATATCCTATTGTGTGTTGCGCGCTATACGACTTAATTTAAAGAAAATACGAGAAAAAAAACAGCATTTCTAACGATATGGGACACGTTATTAAGGGATATGATTCGAAAACGATGATAGTGATGCCACCCATATTCGAACTTCGATCTTGTTTTGTGGTAATGAGCATTAATAGCATTGTGTATAACTTTCAAATATTCCTGAAGGCAAATTTATTAAGTTAGAGAACGGAAACCAATTTCGGGACGTACGGACGAAGGTAAACTTGTACAGACGGACGGGGGATTAACAAATACTTACGTTTTACATTTTTGGCAAAATATTAGGTATGTTTATTATGATAATTTATTCTGATCATCACAAGGGTGACGGTTGTGTAGGGAACATGTAACGTCAAATAGACACGTTTTTACGTCAATGGCAGCATTTTGATGCTTATTACTAAGATATTATAACAGTTATAACAGATGACAAAATAAATTAAATGCATGAGGTCTTCGTGGGTAATTTAAAATCGATAACTATAGGCGACTTTTTAAAAAAAAACAGCCGCTCCACTAAAAGACTAATTATATCGTAGAATTACATATTAAGTATTCTTTAAAAACGTTTTCCCACTTTTTTCATAATACAATCTTGTCCAGGATATTTATATCGAAATACATAAAGTGTTTGTTCTCCGCATTTTCTTGCAAACTTTCAAATATATGGTTCAAGATGTGCAATTTATTTCAGGTAGGCCGCGGTAATGGTAGTGATTTCTTCAATTCATCGATCTGTCCATATATTTGTCAACTTGGATGTGTGTGATGGCTCTTTTCGAATCTAAGACATTTTTGCACATGTGGTTAAAATTTCGGGGTAGCAAGCAAGATTCATTTTTTCCTCTATTTAACCCCCTCCCCCCCAAAAAAAAACAAAAAAAAACAAAACAAAAAACAAAACAAAACAGGTTTGTTATGTGGCTGCAAGTAGTAAATAATCCCCAATTTCACAATTTTTTACTGGAAATTCAGTTCTTTGCATATGTTTAATTGCTCCATTTGTTTTGACACTTTTATTATTCTTTTGTCTTCTGCACTTTAATTCAGCAGGAATGGTTACACACAGTAACTTAACATGTGCAGTATTACTACACAGGTATATTTTGTCACAAGTTACAGTAATTCAGTAAATCAATGTTCCTCAAACTTGAGGCGCATTATGGATATTTACCATATGCACGCTGGCATTGATGTTTGTTTTTCGGTGATTAAAAGTGGTAAATGTTTCATCACCTTCTGATTTTAGATTATTATTTATTTTAATTCATTTTCTTCAACTCATTTTTTTATTGGAACTTCTTTTCCCGTGTGGGAACGGAAGTAATCGAAAAAGATTCTGTCATCTGTCAGCTCTGTTCTTTGGACCGAGAGAAAAGGTATCTCAGTGTTCATATATAGAGTGAAGACATTTTAAAACAAGAATGTGTCCATAGTTCACGGATGCCCCACTCGCACTTTCATTTTCTATGTTCTGTGGACCGTGAAATATGGGTCAAAACTCTAATTTGGCTTTAAAATTAGAAAGATCATATCATAGGAAACATGTGTACTAAGTTTCAAGTTGATTGGACTTCAACTTCATAAATCAAAGTGCTGGAAAGAACCTCTGGAAAGTTTGCAACTATAGATAGATGTGTATTATTTCAAATAGAAGCTGAGGACCACCTCCGGGTGCGGGATTTTCTCGATGCGTTAAAGACCCATTGGTGGCCTTCGGCTGTTGTCTGCTCTTTGGTTGTTGTCTCTTTGACATATTCCCCATTTCCATTCTGAATTTTATAGACGTGTAATATTTCAAATACGTATTTAATCACAGCTTTGATGATTTTAAGTAAACCATTGTCTCTTCAGCAATTATAAAAAAATCACTTTTATGTTTGTCATATACCATTTTGATATTTTTTATTGCAACCCTAAACTGTAGATCTAAAATAATCAAATATGCAGAAAGCTCTGTTAATTTCTATATGTGCACATGCCATGTCAAGGGCCTGTGATTTTAGTATTTTTTTTTATTGATTTCATGGATTTAGGTCCTTCATATTTGTTTTTAGTAAATAGTTTTGTTACTATAAATTAACCCTTTAGTTTTCTTGTTTGAATAGTTCCACATGTTTTTTGTATCAGGGCCTTTTATAGCGTACTATATGGTTTGAGTTTTTCTCATTGTTGACGACCGTATGGTGACCTATAGTTGTTAATATGTCATCCTCCTTTGAACTCTTTTGGATAGCATTGGTTCATTTGCCAAAAAAAATACCACATCTTTTTTCTTTTCTTTTTTTTTTTTTTTTAAATGAGACAGTAAACTTAAATCAATACAACTGTAATGAAAGTGAATTTATATTAAAGGCTTTGATCAATAAATACGGAATTAGTCCATGGGACACAAATTTTATGATGCCTACGCTAGCATTTAATGTTATAAAGGGTCACAACTCAAGAACTGTATAAGTGAGCTACCAAAATGTGTACTTGATCTGAGTTTTGGGGTAATAAGCATTGTGTATACATTCCTACACATTAAGTTGAGGCAAACTTACATTGTAAGTTAAAGAACGGAAACGAAAAATCAGCAATTTTGCCATTTGTAATGGGGCTTAACCATAGAGCAGTAAAAATGACGCCACCAAAATTCAAACTTGATCTTGGTTTTGTAGTTAAAAGTATTGTGTATAAGTTTCAAAACATTTGCACTAAAGTTAGAGAAAGGAAACGAAAAAAACTCAGCAATTTTTACATTTTTTAATGGGCATAACTCTGGAACGGTATAACTGACACCACCAAAATTCAAATTAGATCAGTGTTTTGTGGTAATGAGTTTTGTGTACAAGTTTCATAACATTTGGTTAAGACAAACTAAAGTTTGAGGACGGAAACGAAAAATTTCAGCAACTTTTCCATTTGTAAAGGAGCATTACTCTAGAATGGTAAAAGTGACGCCGCCAAAATTCAAATTTGATCTGTGTTTTGTGATAATAAGCATTGCGTATAAGTTTCATACAATTTGGTTCAGGCAAACTAAAGTAAGAGAACAGAAACCAATTTTGGGATGTACGGACGTATGTACAAGTAAGGGGCTTACATACTTACAGAAGAACAAGGGTAAAACTAAATACGATGGGGGCATAACAATTGCAGTATGACGACAGGAATAAAAACTTTATATACACTAGATTCATAGAGATGCTTATAACCCTGTAACACATTTTAGTTGCTGTTGTTTTACGTCATATGGTCTTTTATTAAGTAAACATGATTTGAACATTCATATGTTTAATTGGTGACATAATCTTTTTTCAGAACAGGGCAAGATGACATAAGAAAAGTCATCGAAGTGAGATAACAATAACAACGCTACTTTCGGGATGTTTACTTTTCCTAATAACACAATAAGTCACAAACTAGATGAAGTATTAACTCAACAAGTATACACAATTAAGTTGACTTGTCGACACACAATACATCTTGTCGCATAGTTAAGAGTCAACAAGATGACAAAATAACTCAACAACTTGTGACAATTAGACGCTTCCATAGGAAACGACTCAGTTGTTGTAAAGGATCAACACAATTACATGTCATATATTATAGGAAAACGGTACTATTTATTCTGCCATAGGCGACAATACTAACATTTTCTAAATTTACCACTTTTATATTAAAACCCGGATAAAACAGTTATGTGTGGTGTTAGTACTTTATTATTCTGTTTTAAAAATTGAAGCCAAATAGTATCATGACCAACTTCCAACGGAGCTTGTTAATGTTATCCATGCCCACCGTCATTTTACACCAAATTTATGAAATTTTGAAGTCTTTTCGAATAATTCTCTAGAAAATATTTCAATAGGTTTCAAAATTTATATTGTAAATATACACACTGCAGTTATTCATAGATAAATAAAAAAATATATTGTACCCTAACATCCAATCACAACGCTCCTAAGTTGACTTCCTTCACCTGCCTTGGGTACACAAAGGCCAACCTAATGCAGGGAAAATGTAATAGTACCGTTTTCCTATACTGTGACATAAAGATATAAAGAATTCTTATGACACCATTATTGCAATACTGGGTTATTGTGAAAACCTTGGCTATAATGAATACTCGTATGTTCCCATTACTTAAAGAAACATGGATCATTTAATGTCCCCACCCTACATGCTGGTTTACCTCTTTCTCTACTTCTTTCAGATAAGGCTTAATAAACAACCTGTATCCAATCATATCTTATCTTATTTAAAAAGAATAATAAACAGTTCCATTTAAACAGATAAAATTGACAGTTCCATTCAATTTGTATTCATTTTATCCAAAATTTACAACATAAGCACAAATTCAAGATTATTCATACTAATCTCCATTCCATGTTTTCGTATATGCCACATTGTGGTTCAAAATTTCAGAGCTTGTTATAAAATCCATTATTCTGTCTTGAGATGATAAAAGCAAATATATTAAACACTTTAAACATTAAATATGCAAAATACTCAGCTGTAAAGTTGCCTTTGTTGCCTGTATTAATGTATGAAAAGCTGAATTATGTCCCTTGGGAGTATTAATTTCCAACAAAAGTCCTTTCAAACAGTAGAAAATGAAAAAATATATATGCCTGATATAATAAAAGATAGAAACTACAAAATGAAGCACTATTGAAATATTTGCTGCATGAATTGCCAAGAATGTGACCAATTCTTTACACAGGAGAGTATAAATTCTATCTAAATTTAGCCTCAAGTGGGCCTCTTTTTTTCTTAGATGGACAATTTTAACACTGAAAATGCTTCTAGTATGACCAAATATTGCCTTACTCCATAAACAGTACAAACTTAACCAGACAATTTCCCATTTTAATAGATTATGTCTACAGAAATACCCAAGTGATACATTTAGGGAATTACACAGCAAAAAAGGCAAATATTTCAGTTAAAATATTTGTCGCGACTTGAATTCTGGTGTTTCCAATTAAATTAATCATTGCGAAAGGTGAAAACAAATACAAAAGAACTACAGTTTGGTGCATTTTATACAATATAGTTAATATTGAAATCCTAGAATAAAGTTTTATATCAGTACCCGTCAATTTGACTTATTATGATGACTCAGCACTTTTCTCAACACAGTATTGTTCTCAGTGAAAAATTCTATTCTTTGTGATAAAATCAAATATACTAATCAAAAGCTTCAAAATAGTATACTTTAACTGGAGTTTGATTGATTTTGATTTCCTTGCTATCTTCAGTATAGGAAAACGGTACTATTTATTCTGCCATAGGCGACAGTACTAACATTTTCTAAATTTACCACTTTTATAATAAAACCCGGATAAAACAGTTATGTGTGGTGTTAGTACTTTATTATTCTGTTTTAAAATTGAAGCCAAATAGTATCATGACCAACTTCCAACGGAGCTTGTTAATGTTATCCATGCCCACCGTCATTTTACACCAAATTTATGAAATTTTGAAGTCTTTTCGAATAATTCTCTAGAAAATATTTCAATAGGTTTCAAAATTTATATTGTAAATATACACACTGCAGTTATTCATAGATAAATAAAAATATATTGTACCCTAACATCCAATCACAACGCTCCTAAGTTGACTTCCTTCACCTGCATTGGGTACACAAAAGGCCAACCTAATGCAGGAAAATGTAATAGTACCGTTTTCCTATAAATTTTAGCAATAACATTATAATCTAAAAATGTTAACATGAAACGATCTGATTTGGTATGAAAAGTTTGTAGATATAGATGAGCAACAATCCTTCAATGTAATATGAGACAAAAAGAAAACTTGAACTTTATTGAATCGTTATTGTATTTATATTTTGTGTCGATCTTACTATTTGTCTTATTCCTGCAGACTTTATCAGTTGTTCCTTTGAAATTAAGTCGATAATTTCGTTTCGTTTATATGTTGTATAATGCTTCTCATGAAATAAAACTATGATTTGATAATTGCAACATTTTTGTTATTTATTCGTTGTCTTCCGATATTCTTTACATGCAAGAACAAGACAAACATATATGCTTCATTATTTTGATGTTATTAGTTATTAACTACACTATGTGTTTTTCAATTTTATTCTGAAGGGAAATCCAATCTTGAATTATATTATGATTCTGCATTGAAGCCGATGTTATTCTGTTTGTAATATAAAAGGACAATGCGTTTACTTTCTTTCAATTATTGTTCATATTGAGATGTTTTCCGAATTTCTATCTTATGTTTAAATTGTGAGCATTTGCTTTTTAACACATCAACTTTAAGTTATGTCTACTCCGATGAACAAATGTAAACTAACGAAATGCCATCACCATTTATTTTCTATGAATTATGATACAGAGTTTTACATAAGAAAGAAAACAAACTGATCAAAAATACTACACAGTACAACAGACCGGATCAACGCCCGTTAAATCCGATAAAAGAGACATGTTCAGTGTTGAAGTTATATTTACCCCATCGGTATGGTGAGACAAACCACCTTTCTTTCATACGAGATAAAAAAAAAAGGACACTTTCAGCTAAGAAGTTACTTTCGGCAGGTAGTTCTTTTTACGTTTTTTAAAATTCTTTGATTGTGTAGCTCTTTAACCAAAATACTTAAATATAAATGAATGATTACGATTATGATTGTTTCATTTTAACAATTTCAAGCAAAACGTAATGTACACGCCATACAATCCAGCAGGAGAAACGTCAACAAATAAAGATATTTTGTGATGGAAAAGTTAAGGGTTATTGTCTTTCAATTTTGTACCAAAATTGACTTAAGTTTTAAGCTTTTTATGTTGAAATAATTTTGATAGATACATTTGAAATGATAAATAGATCGAGAACTATCAATAGCAAGTTTTTTATCAACATAAAGGTTTCTCTTATTTTTATAAAAACGTCGACTTAAATTACGTTTTAAATTTCCCTGTTGATAGTTTTTTTATGACAGATAAAGGATTTAGAGGTGAGTAGTTAGTATCGATAGTAATGCCGATAGTTTGAAGATACAAATTATAATCTGGCTTTAACAGCCAAACAAAATTGTTTAGCAATAAATTTAAAAGCTTCATCATGTTTGCATCTTACTAAGTTCAACATATGAAGGAGACGAATGGAAATGAGTAAATGAAATTACTTCCCAAGCAAATATATACAGAAATTGTATAGCTAATGTTTATAAATACATGTAATACAATACACAACTGATTACCAGAAAATGCATGTCATGATTTGTTTAACGCTACTTTCAGCACTTTTGTGCTATTTCGTGGCTGTCAGTTTTATTGGAGGAGGAAGCAGGAGTGCCCGGAGAGAACCATCCACCACCCACCTATGGTAGGAAAACTGACAGTCCTAGTCAATTAAGATTGGAGTCGAGTGCACCTACCACGTGCAAGATTCGAACTCACAACCTTCGTGTTGACAGGTTAGTTATGCAGTAGTTCGACTACTTAGATCACTCGGCCATCGAGGCCCCTACACGATATTGAAAGTACCTTTCTGTGATATTTGACAAGATTTCTTTATTATGAATTACTCATTTTGTAATTAATCTTAATGTTAATTTACCTTTAATATTCATACTCACAATTATATTTCTTTTTTTCTTTTTGTTAAATTGGCAATATGTGGACCAGTGCAAAAGTTCATTTAACATATCAGAAATATCTAATAGATGCAGTAATGTTTTTTTTTAGAAGCGGCAAGAATCGTTTGATCTATTTATTTTGGTAGATAAAGGCAACAGTAGTATACCGCTGTTCAAAAGTCATAAATCGATTAAGAGAAAACAAATCCGGGTTACAAACTGAAACCGAGGGAAACAAAAACGCCAATATACATAGAAACGGACTATTTGATAACAACTGCCATATTCTTGACTTGGTACAGGACATTTTAAGAAAAAATGGTGGGTTGAACCTGGTTTTATGGCTAGCCAAACCATATTTTATATTTATTGTATAAATGATATTGTGTAGAAGCTTACATTGAAGCTGTGTGACTTTTCTATTTTCATGAATGCTGTTTATAATGAGTTTCCATGACAACTCAGATTAAAGAAGCAGACATCATTTTAGTTCACAGATTTGTTCAACAAAGGTTCCAAAGAAATATTAGACATGTCTAAACAGCAAGACTTTAATAACATTAACGTAAGAATTTTTCCGCACAAGATGCGCTTTCGACAATTAATTCTCATCAGTAATGTTCGAGGTCAAAAAATCAAAAAAATTTAAAGCTTAATACAATTGAGTTAGAGCTCATACAATAAAAAAAGAAAATAAAATATAGCCAAATCGGGACAAGGGATTTAATTTTATTACTATTTCATTTTTAAACGACGTTAACACAACTTGTTTAATTAGTAAAAAATACTTTGGCAATATCCGTAGTTTGGATTAATGACAAAAATTAATTTTTACATTACAAAGATTTACAATTCAAAGTTTACAAATTTTGTTGAATACGCATAAATATTGTATTTATAGTCAAGATTCATTCAGAGTAACTTAAAGTATATAGCTTTACAATCTATTTTATAAAACATCAAAGTCAGTAGAAAAAATATGTTCAAGCAATTTAAATATTTACAAAGACATTAATTGAGTCATATACTTAGAATTCTTTTACAAAGAAACCAAAATCGTTCAAATATTTATAACAAAATGTAAATTTTACACTATTAATAAATACTAATAAACTGATAAATTAAGAATATTCAAAACACAATTTTATCAATATCCGTAGCTATGACAGTTGACTAAATTTATGTTTTACAATACAAAACTTTAGAATTCAAAGTTGTTCACATTTTGATAGATTTGAATATTATCAGAAATTACCCATTTTGTAAAACTAAAAGTACACAGCTTAACAAATTGATTTGATTAAAACCTTGAAAAATATGTGTCAAGCAATTAGAATATAAACTCAGATATTTTTGAGCCATCCAATTTCCTTCTTTTTTTGTACCAAGAACAAGAAAGACAAGTCATCAAGTGATCCAAATTTAAAACGGATATTTCTTTAAAAAAAACAACTACACCAGTGTGCCGAAAGCGACCGTTACGTAAGGATATTAGCGTTGTCAAAACTTTTGGATACTTCAAGTCAGCAATAAAACATAAACTGCAAGTAAGGTAGAAAAGGTATTTCTGAATATACACGGGGCTATAACATTGTGTACATATAAATGTATATATGATTGTATTGTATTTGTAAGCCAAACAACATAAATTAGTTAATTGCAGAAAACTTTAATACATGTATCAGCTAATAACCCCTTCACTTTCATACATGTGAGAGGTTTAGCTAGTTATTAAACCAGGTTTAATCCACCATTTTCTACATAAGGAAATGTCTGTACCAAGTCAGGAATATGACAGTTGTTTTCCATTCGTTTAATGTGATTTTTGTCATTTGATAAGCATGATAAGTGACTTTCCGTTTCGGATTTTCCTTGGAGCTCGTTTTTTTTTTTTTTTTTTTTTTTATTATTTTACTTTCTACTTGAGTAAGCAATAAAGAAAGTAAAGATAGGCAGTTAATGGAATATGTTATACCAACAAATAAGTTCTTGTTCCAACTTTACTTTGGAAAGTTCCGCCCATTTCGTCAGTGCAATTAATGAATTTACCGTAATAACATAAACGGTACCAATTTTTCTGCACCAGATGCGCATTTCGACAATCAATGTCTCTTCAGTGATGCTCGTGGCCAAAATATTTGAAAATCCACGCTTATTAAAAATATGAAGAGCTATAAACCAAAAACCAGTACGCACGTTAATTTAAACGCCGCAACATGCGTTTTAGCACCATTTTTGTTATTCCATCTTTCAGCCTTCAGTGTTTTTGATACCTTAACCGCAATATTTACGTAACCGAATTGCCCAAAATTTAAAAGCATAACTGCGCTACATATCAGTGAAGTGCTTTGAAACAGGAGACAAGTTCAAAGTATGATGTATGATAAAAGTTATGCCTTCTATGTTATGCAACTAAGGTCTCTCTTTTTCTAAACGAACAAGATACGTATGTTTGTGGATTTTATTCTCCAAAATACAAGGATACACGTCTGAAGCGTAAATTTGCCTGATTATTATATAAATTACCTACATAAACAAATGATTGCATTCCTCAAAAGAAAATTCAGACGGTTAGAAATGTCTAACCACATTCGAATCAAAATTGTTGTTTTTATTCGATTTTCACACTATCTGATTTGTCACCAATATACAAAAAAATGTATGGTGAATTTTGTTGTTAAGTAACTTTGTGTCATAATCTAGAAAGTGAATTATGCATGAAACAAAGATTTAGGTCTAAAATTGACTAAAATTAAATGTCGTTGCTTGTATTGAAGAAAACATCATATTCTTTAAACATTAATTTTATTCAGAGAAATTGCTACCAAAAATATTTTTTTCTTAACATTTTTTTAATGAAACAATAATCAATGTAAATACAGGTATATATTGCATTAACATACAAACTCGTTAAATTTTTCAAAATTCATATCTTTCGAAAATGCCAATTCAAAAATATTTTTTTTTTTATGTTTTAAGGAGATAAAAATATCATTTTCTTCTAATTTACTAAAATTTTAACAAGAGTAAGCAATAATAACAACATTGTGTATGTCATGTTCATTTTTTTTAACTTAAAATGAAAACATCTGTTAATAAAGGCAATAGTAGTATACAGCTGTTCGATAGTCATAAATCGATTTAACTGAAACAAATCCTGGTCAAAATCCAAGACTTAGGGAAACACGTCAACTATAAGAAGAAACAAAACGGAACAACAGAAACACTGAACTGCTACAAAAACAAACGCCAACATACATAGAAACGGATTATGTGATAACAACTGCCATTTTCTGACTTGGTACAGGACATTTTAAGACAAAAAGGTGGGTTGAACCTGGTTTTGTTGCTAGCCAAACCTCCCGCTTATATGGCAATGTTAAAAATACCGCTAAAATGACAACATTACGTGACAGAAATACAGTACAAATAAATGTAAGAACATTCAAGACAGAGAAATACATACATAACATTTTTTGAAAGTAGCAGTACATGTAGAAATAAAAGGAAATCAGATATGTGCTAACGAAGTAAACATCTTTCCCAATTTTTGAAATTTCTACCTATTACGTCTGTTTGGTTTGTTCACACATTGTTGTCAATATAATGGAATTCTATGCGACTGTCATACAAGTCAGAGGATTTAGCTAGCTATAAAACCAGGTTTTATCCATCATTTTCTACATAAGAAAATGCCTGTACCAAGTCAGGAATGTGACAGTTGTTTTCTATTCGTTTGATAAAGGACTTTTCGTTTTAAATTTTCCTTTGAAATCGGCATTTTTTTTTTTTTTTTTTTTTTTTTTATTTTACATTTTTTCATTCTTTTTAACGAGACTTTTGGAGCTCAAATAAAAATATTAGGAAGGCCAAATGGAGCACAAAATTGAAAGGCATTGAACACCAAACTGTTTTGTAAATTGTGCAAAATATAGCTAAGGTCATTGTCCTTCGTGTTTCGAATAATTTAATATTTTATAAACAGTAAATTAAATCACTGATAAATTGTGTCAAAACAGAAATGTTTACTACAAGGCTGCTATTACCCTACTGGATAAATCCTCATCCAATAGTGAACAATTTATTCTTCATAAAATTATACATAATGTAATAACTTGAGACGACAGTACTTTATCGATGCTCAAATCTCGCAAATCGATTCTTAGGAGGCAAATAAATGTAACAAACAACAACTAAGGGAAGTGCACGAACTCCAATAGGAGCAATATTGGTAGCGTAGACTGGTGAAACGTCTCTTGCTATACATGATTACCTGCCATGCGAATACACATTCAGTCAGAATATCATAATATGGCACAGTATACGATCGGTAAAATTGCAGATCAGACGACTGAAAAAGCAAATTAGTTTACATTATCAAACAATCCAACGCAGCATCTGTATCACTAAGTCAAAAAGCCTTTGACCATGACTCCAATTTTTTCTCCTGGAAGGTGAGACATATCAGCTTGTACACCCTTGTAAAGTTATCAATGTTACATAAAGAGAGGCTGAAGATACCAAAGGGACATTCAAACTCATTAGTCAAAAATAAACTGACAACGCCGTGGGAAAAAAAAGAAGAAGACCAAAAGACAAACAACATCTTTTCTTTAGTAAACGAATCTTGAACAGAAATGTTTCTCTCAAAATTACTTTAAAAAGTTGCTTTCCAGACCCCTATTTAATTCACAATCTGAATAAAATAAAAAAAGACTATAGAGTTAAAAGAAAATATTTTATTATTTATTTGCCAATTCCTCCAATTCCTATATAACAACGACAAAAGACGTCAACACAGTGTGCAGATTCAATTCTGCATTTAGTACTTGCGCAATCGGTTGCGCCTGTACATGACGAAAAAAAATATTAGTTGTGTTATAAGTTGAGATATTTAAATCTTAGCAATAGAGCTCATTGCTGAAATTATATTTCAATCAACAATAAAACTGGATAGAACAAACTACAATATTTTTTACTTTTTCCGATTAAATGTGCTACTTGGATTATAGGTATTTACAATTTAGACAAATGTAATAACGAAACAGGCGTGAAATGTAAAGAACTAACACCGAAGTTTCATTTATAATTTTACTCAAATAGAGAAAACATTAATATTGTGATAATCACATGAATCATTTAGAGTTATATAAATCATAACATTTTTACGTCAAACAATGCCAACTGATCAGTAATAATCGTAGTATAGAAATAACCTTTGCCTTTATGTCCTTTAGTTTGAAAGAGCATTTGAAAAGTGTAATGCAGGTGGTCTTAAAACACGATGTATGTTTTATTTGTTTTTCGTGTTTGTTTTATTTTTATTTTTTGAGGGGGGAAGGGGGGAATAAAACGAAATTACGCGGTAATTAAACAAAAATGAAGATAGAAATATCATGCTATTAATTGTTTTGAACTTGATTTTGTATCTGTAAAATTTTGATAGACAATTCATTTAAACAGAAAAATTAACATGGCTTAAAAATTTAGTAGTGAATACCATCTGGTTGGTTTGAAATGTTTTTTGTTAATGTGTAAAGTTTTCACATTAACTTTTCACCAAGACTCTTAAATCATGTTTATAATTTATAAAAACCATAAATGTGCCAATAAAATTGGTTGTATATCACAATCAAATGATATTTGACTATAGATGTAATAGTGAATCAACCGGACAACAAATCTCATAATTGCGTCGATTTTATTATTCTGGTCACGTGATTTTTAGTTCAAATAGTGACATTTTGTAACAACGGCAATGACGCCACGTAATTGACGACGTAAAGATATTTTATGTATTTACCACCAAATATATCATTGATAAGGCGGGTTTTAAAATTTCACTACGTTATTCTTCTAAAAATGAAAATGTAGAATTTCTTTGATAACTTGATTGGCAAAGATGAAAAACGTGCCGCGGTCGTGACACTCTCAGTAAATAACGTATTTTCCTTAAGACGGATGATACCTCCTGATATTATGAACATGAAATGCCTATTGTTACCAAAACTCGCCAGGTAAACTGGCCGTGTGTCAATTCAACAGGTCCAAATTGGCGACCGGCCAAAGGGAGATAACTCGAATGAAAACTCGTTCAAGGGACGGTAGATCAGAAATAAGCATTTCGCTCGATTTTAGTAAGGGAAACATTGCTTCTGGGGCATTATATCCAATAATTTATCCGTATGCGATAGTAAAATGTGTAAATATGAAAAAATATCTTGGAAATTGTAATTAATCTTTGGAATGAGGGCACCTGTCAAGTTTCAGGACCTAAACTATGAGATAAAGTATTACAGATTGTATGTCTGCTTTGGTGAATCACTATTTAATCGAAATATTTCCAATTCTTTTCTTATGATCATCTAAAAATCATGGATATTGCCAATTATCATATTCAATTTAAAAAATAATACATTGTTTTTGAACTGTAATACTACACACAATTAGGTTTAGAACAAATATAAAAAAGTATGTGGTAAAAAAAAATACATAAAGTGAGAGGTTTTGGACCTGTAAATTATTAGAAAAAATAATGATCCCAAGCTTAGGTGAAAACTTTAAAGGATTGTATGTTTACCTCTTTTTTGTCATTCTTTGATAGAATTAATTGTTTAAAGGCATACATCTTCTTAGAAGAATCAAGTATTATTCTTGAATACACATTAAGCATTCTATGATTCAGAAACAGATTTTTTTCTTCTTTGTAGATCGACATGAATAAAATATTTTATAAAGATTATAGGTATGAAATGTACATGTTTTGTATATTCTATTCTAGAGTAACATTTTTAGAAAATTCCTGTTAAGGTCAATTGTCAGTTATATCTGTGAACTAAAGTTTTTTTTTTCATTCTAAATGGGTGTTACATATGTTTATCTTTGTAATAGTTAAAGATTATGTATCTGAGGTCTAATGATGAACACTGAAAATGTAGCAACACCTGGTCACTGGCATATGATAACCATGACAATGTTTATTACAAATGGAAATATCAACTAAAGGTACTCTATAAAAAAAGGCTTCCCATTCACCAAACATGTAATTTCTATGTGTATGTAGGTAGCAATGATATATTACAAGGTAATAAAAATTGAGAAAAATTAATAAATGATAAAAAAATATAATCAGGGCTTTATTTAGAGACTGAGTGAAAAAGTAAGATACCTTGTTTTTCTGAGTATACAAAAATTTTAAAAAATGCACTTTCAGGCTCCAACAGACATGTCAAGTTACTTTATAGAACATGTGTACATATATATGCAACAACAGTTATTGTCAATGCCAAGAATATCAGGATGTATCCTGGATGTGAAAGCTACTAAGTATTTGTCAACTTAAAACCCAATCCCCAATCAAGTATATCAAATAACTAAATATTCCAAAACTTACAATAAACATGATAAAGTAAATTGACAATATACTGTGAAAACCTGAAAATAGCATTTCACTAATAATATGTAATTTTCAATCTTTTAGTAGATATATATTTATGTAATCAAATTAAAAAATAAGCACAACATAATACAGGTCCACGGAATGAAAAAATAATTATATAATGGGTATGAAAAGCTTTTTTAACAATCAGAGACATATAAAACCATCTCTGGTAACATATACTTAAATAAGTGTAATAATTTACCATGTTGACCTGGTATATAAATCCTCATCTAATGCAGGTGCAGGTAGCTAAACAATTGTAAACATAAAATGGAACAAATCATCATAAATAGAGATTTCTTTAGGTAAACTAGATGTAGATTGAACAATCATAGATGTAATAGCCACTATGGCTATTATTTCTATACTAAACAACTATTGAATGCTTGCTTGAAGATGAACAGGGAATAAGCACAAACAATATTATAATGTGATATTATCTTCATTCCGACTCTGTTCAAACTGTTTTCCTCTGTCTTTTATTTATGATATATCAGAACTTAGGATGTTTACACTGGAGTCATGTCATTCAGAACAAATCCTGACATGCTAACCTATCACAATAATTAACACCTGAACTTCTCAAAAAGAATGCACTGATTTAGTGATATTATTGGGATGTTTATGTACATATTCCTTCAAGCATAATGTGCTGAATTCAGAATATCTGTGTGATTTTTAAGAAAAAAGACTTTTATTCATATTTTGTAATTTTGTCACTTTGTGTACTGAAAGACATCATTGAGGCATGAAAAGGAAAATAAATCACCAAAAAAATAACAGATTTTATTCATTTCAATGACATGTTGACTGTCTTTTTCCCTGTGACAAGTTTGTCATATTTCTGAGCTAAGTGTTGGTCAAGAACAGAGAAGTTTTAAGAAACAATAATAGAAAGTCCTGTCGGGGCGTTACCAAATTGTGATGTTGGCTGAAATTGTGCTCGTGTGTAAACAACGAATGGTAACGTCATGTGACCATCCCAGTTCTGTTCTCCATGTTCCAGTTTATTAAAATAAACCAGTCATTTTTGTTTTTCCTAGGTAAACCAGGCCTGTGTCAATTCGTCCCAAGCTGAAAATTTGTCAATGACAGTCGAAGTTGAAAAATGGCGGTTCGGATGACTGAAAATTAATGACATGAATTTCTTTTTCAACGACACATTACTTTAACTTCTTATATTTTTCAAATAATTTTAAAACTTATGATAACATGTAAACCGCTCATGATACGTTTGGTTTCTTAAAATTTCACAAATTCATGATTTCCTACCGGGTCGTCTTCCGCTGGGAATTATGTTTCTGCGCAGCGACATCTGTTGACGGCTTTCTCAGAAATTATCTCCACTTGATTCTCGGATAATAAATCCGGTGTTTTAACGGACAAATCAGGGATTTGCTGTCCGGCTGAATTGCAGGGGAAATTCAGTAGACTCAGCAGTGGCGCTCTAATCAAAACAATTGTATGGTGAAATCAAACGCGAATTCGAAGAGCATTAAAACCCGAAAATTTCAAAAAGTTCTGCTAAACACGACTTGGGCAATCTATGTCTTGGGATAGAACATTTTTTTAAATTTCATTTCCTTTAAATTACCATTTCAAGCTTCGCCGTCACTGCAGACACAATCGTGTCTTCTAAAGACTAATTGAAGACGTTTTGATGCATGACCAGATGTGCATTTTGTGTTCGTGCAATCAGCATCATTTTGACAGGTCTCAGCATATATAGAGGTTGAAAAATAAACAATAAAGACATATATCTGTGTTTCTGGGAAACAAAATAATTGTTATTCAAATTAAAATTCAAATTTGTATCGCCATATTAACTTTAAACAGTAAGTTTGTGACAAATTCTAATGTAGAATAAGTACAGAAAACAAATGAAAATTTGTTTATCTGACCTTGACTTCGTTTTTATGAATAATGTTAAGTTTATGTGATTCTTGTAAAACTTTATTTTTTCAGGCTATCAATATAAAATCAATGAGGGCCAGCAACGAATGTGAGACATATCAGCTTGTACACTCTTGTAAAGTTATCAATGTTACATAAAGAGAGGCTGAAGATATCAAAGGGACATTCAAACTCATTAGTCAAAGAATAGACTGACAACGCCATGGGAAAAAAAGAAGACCAAAGGACAAACAACAGTATACAAAACTCATCTTGTCTTTAGTAAACGAATCTTGAACAGAAATGTTTCTCGCCAAATTACTTTTAAAAAGTTGCTTTCTTGATCCCTATTCAATTCACAATCTGAATAAAATTAAGTAATTACTTAGTTTTCATCCTCTTATATGTTACACGTGATTTCTTTTAACTCTTTTAACATTCCATATAAGCGGGGGGTTTGGCTAGCCATAAAACCAGGTTCAACCCACGATTTTTTCTTAAAATGTCCTGTAACAAGTCAGGAATATGAAAGTTGTTATCTACAGTCCGTTTCTATGTATGTTGGCGTTTGCTTTTGTTGCAGTTCAGTGTTTCTGTTGTTCCGATGTTTTCCTCTTATAGTTGATGTGTTTCCTTCGGTTTTAGTTTGTTACCATGATTTTTTTTTTTTTTTTTTTTTTTTTGCTTAATCGAATAATGACTATTTAACAGCGGTATACTACTGATGCCTTTATTTACATTTAGAACATAATCCTTGCTCTCTAGGAGTATTAGAATGTCTTTTTTTTAGATATTTAGATTGATATGGTCAATAATTCTTACTTTTGTTATCAATTTTCTTTTGTTAAGTTTGGTGTACTTAAATATTCTTCAAAAATAAATTTGTTAAATTTTCTTATGTTTCATTTTTCATCATTTTTGCATCTTATTATGAATTTAATTTTTAAAGCAGTTTTGTTATTTGTTTTATATTACATTTCAATGAATGATTGGTTTTCATATCTTAACTTGCATCTTGTAGAATCTGTGTAGTATCTAAATTAAATTCACATAGAATATGTTTTGGTTTGGTTTAACTAAAATTAAATTCGCATAGAATATGTTTTGCATAGGTTTAGCAGAAGTATACTCGTATAATAAAGTTTGCGATTAGATTTTTAATATATAGAAATATCATTAATATCAACCCTTTATACAAAACCTTATAGATTGTAGGACTTTGACAGGGTAGTTCACTTTGTCAGAATCATTGTGCGAACACACTATTCCTGCCGCCGGTTATTGCTGTCTTTGTAAAATAGTAGTAAATGCCATTCATAATATGTCTGGTGGATCATTATCTAAAGTTTTGCATCAACTTATACGAGTCTTGACACCAGACGACCTCGACTAGAATCCACGTCAAACGTGACGATTTTAACAAACACGATGTGTCAATGTTTCAATTCACTAGCGACATGTTTGCACGATCTTAGATTTTTCAATACCAAAATATTCGTCTGATTGGATCTGTCTATTCCCGTGACATTTTGAGTGTGGATTCACATTGCAATGTATGGTTTGTATAGTTTTAGTCGAGATTAGAACATCGGTAAACTACTCGGCCACCGAGGCATGGTGCAATGTATATAGTTTTAGTCGAGATTAGAACATCGGTAAACTACTGCATGGTATATATTATATTTACTCTTTTTTTGTTTTTGTTTTTTTTTTTTTTTTTTGGTATTCTTTTCTAAAATATCAGTAAAAGGCGCTTTATTAGAGAGTGGGTTATTTCTGTCTATGAAATCTCCGCGTGGTTTTTGCGTGCCTGGGAAATTAATGAATTGTGTTTATGTCTCGGGACATAGTCATTGCACAAAACCGTCCTATACTTGATAAAATCTAAAGCAATGGAATGTTGCTTTTATTTCATTTTTCCAATAAAAAAGACAATTCACATTACCAGTTTATTTCGAGTCAGTATCACTATGCTTAAACACGCTTATCGCATACGCACCAGTTAACAGTTGCCTAAATTTCATATGGCCTGGTGCATTTGGTTGAAGTTGTTTTAAATACTTTGAAAATTGCTGCAAATTTAAGCCGTATTACATGCTGTATAGACTATTCGTCGATTCATTGGTTTAGATCATTGCATTTGTGAATGTAATACATGATGTTTGTTTGACAATATGTTTGAAGGTAAACAAACAGATATCTTTTTTTTTGGAACATATGCGTTTTGTTTTTACCTTTAGTAACCATTTAAATGTATGTGTGTTTAATATGTTTCAAATTATTTGGTCAGGTAATCTCAGCGTCAACTCATCTATAGCATACACATAGACCATTTAATTTTTAAAAGACGGAAGTTTAGAATACAGAATAGAGGAAATGATTATGAACTATTGTTATGATATTGTAACTATCATATTTATTTAGTTGGCTTGATTTGTTTTGTGTGGCCTAAGAATGTTTACATTATATATTTTTCACATTGTGTACGAAATGATACACATTGTGTTACAACTATGAAGTTTAGAAATCACTGGAACAATCATAGATACTCATGGAATGATAAGAACTTTCTATTTCACTTACATAACGTTTCCAGAATGATCATAACAAAAGATGCGTAATTTAAACATCTATAGTTATCTAGAAGTTTCCGTTACAAGTATTTATATGCAGATCCTAAAGTTAGACATAGACTTAAACAACGATAGACATCAACATTCTCAGCAGTAAGATTGACACTTTTATTTACTAACAAAATCATACTAAATTGTGACCTATTGGACGTAATATTCTGTGGATTTCCGTGAAGATTTTCGGATAAAGAAAAGGTAAAAGATTGGACTCATATTTTGACAGTTAAGTTGACATTTCTATTTGTGTAATACTTCTTGTAAACTAGTGTATAATAAATCTTGTCAAATTTTATTATTGATTTGTGTCTTTTGTTTTAAGGTCCCGTTTTGTCACTTCAATACTCATATATTTAAGTATTCAAACACTATTGGCTTTCATTTTTTTAAGCATTCATTGTGAAGGTTTGTCTAGAAAAGCGATTTTGTGAACCTGTGAATCACGATTTTGTTTTGACTTGACAAGATTTTGTCATAGGATTTTTAAGTACTTCATTATTGTGACATTTCCTTGGATTTATCAGGAATTGAAGATCGATGTCTCACATTATTTAAGTTATGTGGTATTACATAAAAATTTTAAAGACAATGATAAAAGAACAACGTAATGTGAAATTTCTATACAAATAATAATGATAACAGCACCACCTATAAAATAATAAACAAAATTTCCAAAAATATAATTAAAAATTTCTAAATATATAGTTGATGTTAGCTCACTTAATAATTCAAAATTTTGTGACTAGGTTGAACGCATCTATCCTATCCAACTTGAGATAAAGGATACAACAGATACAGTTAAGTCTGTCTTATATATTGACGTACATCTAAAAATTGACAATGAAGGTCGGTTGAAAACAAGACTTTACGACAAAAGAGAGGATTTCAGCTTCCCAACTGTGAACTTTCCATTTCTATGTAGCAACATTCCAGCATCGCCTGCATACGGAATACATATTTCTCAGTTGATACGTAATTCCAGGGCTTGTATTTCCTATCATGATTTCCTTGTTAGAGGGTTGCTGCTCACAAGGAAGCTATTAAACCAAGTGTTCCAAGTGTAGAAGTTGAAATCATTCCTTCGTAAATTTTATGGACGCCATCATATTGATATTCAAATTTTGGTCAGTAATGTAACTCAGAATAATGAAGTGAAAATATTATTAGGACAACCGGACTAAACATGCATCAAAAGATACCAATTGATCATCTCTGTCCATTCGTCAAGACTTGAAATGGAAAAACCATTAAAAATCAGCAAGAATTCTGACCACCAGAAATCAAAAATAATGAAAAATACACAAAATAATATTGAATTTCAAACAAGGGAATACTTCTTTAAAAACATGGTAGTCATTTGTCATTATTGCGACATTTGACATTCTGGATGAGTCTGTTGTGTCCCATCTTTCTGCAAACAAGTTGCACAAATGTGGGGAACAGTCCTTACTTTAACACGAATAGTGGCCAAATGAGATGAGAATTTATCTTCACATTTGTTTCCTTGAAAATTATTACAATACAATTTAGAAGATTTATTATTAAGAGAAGCTTTCGCACATGATCTCAATCCTGGTGGTACAATATTGCTGGTTAAAACCGCAGTTTCTAAGACGTGAGGGTCGTCTTCCAGGTTTTCTTACCAATTTCGATCCGTCGCAACTACGCATCATCTAAAAACGAGAATAGATGACCAGGGAACTTTGTAAAAGATTCAATCTACCCTACTTTTTTTCTTCCTTTTGGGAAAAATTTGTAATACTTTCTAATTCACCTGCGACAAAATGTTCAAAATACAACTGCTAAATTTCAGATGTATATTGAAATATTCAAACTGCAAATAATTATGCGGGAATGACTGTGTTTTTTTCTGATAGGAGAGTTGTGTTTTTCGGCTTTTTTATATGATGTATCTTTTTTGCAGAATTATTGCTGCGTGCCTATGCGACAAGTCAAATTGATTTGTATAATTTGTTTTTATGTTGTACTGCTAAATGCATGCCACAGTCAAAGGTTATGAGGAGATTTAGCGGCCACAAATATGTTAAAGCCCGCCACAATATGAGACTGTTCCAAGTCTGTAGCCTGTAATATAATGGTGGTTTGTTGCCGTTGGCTTTATTTGTTTTTTGTTCGCAGTTTTCGCATAAATCTGGCTGTTTGTTTTCTGTTTTAGGATTGCTTCATATGATGAAGGTTATGTAAAAACCTAAAGTCACTCGCATGGTGTGATGGGTGTGTCGCCCAGTTTTTGGTATTTCGTGTAGTATTTTGCGGACTGTGTATTTACAAAAATGTTTACAGTTTTCCAGCTACTCTTCCATTACAATGGTGGCATTATATGTTTCACACTTACGCAGTGTAAGGTTTGCATGCACTATGTTTAATTTCTCTTCGTCTTATTTGTAAAATTTCTTTGATCCAACTCTAATGCAAAAGACCTATATATCTATCATGTAATATACCAACTATCAGATAATCAACAAATACACAAATAGGGCAATTACACCAATTACACACTATCTTGTATTGTACCAGAGAAATCTTGATAAACATTAAAATGTAGAACATAACCTTACCCTTTGACCATGACTCTAATTCTCATATCATGGAAGGGAAAATATTGTACTATAGTGGGATAAATATTAGTTAAGTCCGATGACGATTAAGGATGTTCGATCCTCTGTTTCAAAATAACAAAAGTTTTAAAAGACTGTTATAAATTGATAGTGTATCAATAACTGAACTTTAAAAGCAGAAAAAAATGAAGGGTCATATCCCTTGTTTTTGAGATATATGCAATTGAAAATTTGGTGGGAAATGATTCGCTCTAGATGTTTGATACATAGTACATTGGTACCTTTTTCCTTTTCCTCAAAAATTATGAAAAAATAATTACGATTTTATAAGATTTTCAGTTATAACTTTTTAAAACAAATATTTTGTAATGTAATAAAATTATAAAGAGAGAAATAGGGGTTAGCGGGTAAAATTATTGGACCTTGTTATGACATTGTAACATTTCATATTTATTTAGTTGGCCTAATTTGTTTTGTGTGGCCTTAGAATGTTTACATTGTTTTATATTGTGTACAAAATAATACGCATTGTGTTACAACTATGCAGTTTAGAAATCACTGGAACAATCATTGATACTCATGGAATGATTAGAACTTTCTATTTCACTTACATAACGTTTCCAGAATGATCATAACAAAAGATGCGTAATTTAAACACCTACAATTATTTAGAACTTTCTGTTACAAGTATTTAAATGCAGACCCTAAAGTTAGACATAGATATAGATATAGACATAGACATCGATAGACATTAACATTCTCAGCAGTTGGATTGACATTTTTATTTACTAACAACATCATACTAGATTGTGACCTATGGAACGTAATATTCTGCGTGGATTCCCGAGAAGATTTCCAGATAAAGAAAAGACAAAAGATCCGACATATATTTTGACAGTTAAGTTGACATTTCTTTTTGTGTAATACTTCTTGTAAACTTGTGTATAATAAAACTTGTTAAATTTTATTATTGATTTGTGTCTTTTGTTGGCTACAACTAAAAGGGGATTTAATGCCGTAACAGAAATTCGGGGCTCGTCCGAGATAACGTAAATATCTCATTGAAAATGTTTCAGTATATTTTATTAGAATTAGCCAACAAAATTCTACAATATGGCATTTGATGCCGGTAAATGTTTGAAAACGTCAGACCTGGAAGGGTTTGATAATTTAAAGAATGAGGAATTAGTGTTGATTGTTAAACATCTGAAATTAAACTTTAGAGTATCTATGAGAAAACAAATTATAAAAATTTGGTAATAGATTATTTAGTTGACTCAGAAATATTTGGTGAAGAGGCTCTTGAACTCAAGATCCAAAATGTTGATGCTTTCAAATTAAAACAGCTTGAATTAGAACATGAACTTAACTTAAAACAATTGGAAAAAGAAGAAAGGTTAGAGATGGAGAAAAGAAAAGAAAAAAAAGATGAATTTAAATTAAAAAAGGCAGAACTTGAAATGAAGGAAAGGTTAGAGATGGAGAAAATGAAAATTTAAATCGTCAAAGAAGAAAGCAACACTAAACTCCAATCAAAATCAGAACATTTTAATTTTGATGCAACAAAAAATATACGTTTGGTTCCCAAATTTTGTGAAAAAACAGTTGATAAATTTTTTCCACAGTTTGAGAAAATTGCTCAAAATTTGAAATGACCAAAGCCTTTTTAGACTACAATGCTGCAAAGTGTTTTTGAGGGAAAGGCCGCTGAAATTTACTCAGCACTTTCATCAGAAAATAGTTCTGATTATGACACGGTTAAAAAAGAAGTTTTGAAAGCTTATGAGTTAGTGCCAGAAGCATATAGACAGAAATTTAGGTCTTATAAAAAGTTTGATTCACAAACCTATGTTGAATTTGCTAGAAAAAAAGAAGATCTATTTGATAAATGGCTTACGTCAAAGAAAATAGATAAAAATTTTGATAATTTAAGACAATTGATGTTATTAGAAGAGTTCAAGCAGTGTGTTCATTTATACTTAAAAACACATTTAGATGACAAAACTGTTGAGACATTACAAGATGCAGCTGTTATTTCCGATAGTTATACCCTTTCACATAAGAGAAGTTTCAAAGGTCAAAATTTTAATACTTCGAGTGGAAATTACAAGAATCAAAGCACTGAGCGTACTGATAGTAAGCCTGTTGCACAGAATAAGAGTCAGTCTAGTTATAATATGTCTAGTCCAAAATTTGATACTTTTGAGAAGAAGTGACTGACTTGTGCTTATTGTAAGAAGAATGGTCACCTGATGGCTGATTGTTTTAGACTCCAGAAGAAGAATGAAAGAGATAATAAGCCCATGACCAGTGCTTGTACGACCTCCCGTGTTACCAATACGTCGGAATGTCCTGCAAGTCAGGCTTATAAGTCCAGTTTTTGTGATTACATGGAGAATTATAAACCTTTTATGTCTGATGGGTTTGTTTCTATTGTGGATTATACTACTCCTCAGTCTATTAAGATTTTACGGGACACTGGAGCTTCTCAGTCTTTATTGTTAGAAGGTGTGTTGCCTTTGTCCGAGGAGACTTTTGTTGGTGCTTCCGTTTTGTTACAAGGTGTGGAGTTAAGTTGTATAGATGTCCCCCTCCATCGTATTTATCTGAAGTCAGATTTGATAACTGGACCAGTTGTTGTGGGTGTTCGTCCTAATATCCCTGTTGAGAGTGTTTCATTATTGCTAGGAAATAATCTAGCTAGGAACAAAGTGGTTGCTGAACCAGTTGTTACCAGTGAACCGGTGGTGGATGTTAAATCACCTGAAGATGATGCTGAACTGTATCCAGCTTGTGTTGTTACTAGGGCGATGGCTAGAACAAAACAAAATGAGGATTTGCAAGAACAGCAGTTTGATTACATGGACCTTTCTGACACCTTTCTAGTCGACATTGAAGATCTCGGTAGCTCAGAGAAGGCCATAATAAGACCACCTAGTATTAGCAAGAATGTAATTATGCCTTGGCCAGACGTAAACAGCCATTTATTAGACCGAAGGAAATTTGTCGAAGACCAAAATAAAGACCCTGAGGTTCTTTTAAGAGGGCTCAACCACAGGAAGAAGCAGACAAAGTGGCCGAATGTTATGACCATCAAGACGGCATTTTAATGAGAAAGTGGAGGTCCCCTGATGCTACCCCAGAGGAGGAATGGAGAGTGGTATACCGAGTGGTGGTGCCTAAAGTTTATAGGCAAGACATTATTGGTCTTGCCCACGACACGTCCTTGGCTGGACACTTAGGTATAAGGAAGACTTGTCTAAAGATTTTGCAGCATTTCTGCCGGCCCAGACATAGAAATGATGTCGCAGAATACTGCAAATCATGCCATATATGCCAGGTTGTTGGCAAGTCTAACCAGAAAATACCACTAGCACCACTTCTGCCTATTCCAGCCTTTGAAGAACCTTTCAGCCGAGTACTCATTGATTGCGATGGACATTTACCGAAGACTAAGACCGGAAATGCGTATTTATTGACGATCATGTGTACCTCCACTCGTTTTCCTGAGGCTATTCCGTTAATGAATATCAAGACACCTATTATTGTCAAAGCTCTGATCAAATTTTTCACGCTAGTAGGACTTCCAAAGTCTATACAGTCCGACCAGGGTTCAAATTACATGTCAGGTTTACTTCAGCAAATCGTGTACCAGTTAGGGATTGTTCAGTATAGATCAAGTGCTTATCATCCAGAATCTCAAGGTGCCTTAGAACGTTTTCATCAAACATTGAAGAACATGATTAGAACTTTTTGTCTTCAATTTGACAGGGACTGGGATGATGGTGTCCACTTTCTACTTTTTGCGGTCCGGGAGGCTGTTCAAGAATCCTTTGGTCTTAGTCCTTTTGAGTTGGTATTTGGTCATACTGTAAGGGGACCTTTAAAATTGATTAAGGAAAATGGCTTACTGAACACACTTACTTGAATCTTCCAGACTATGTATCTAGATTTAAAGAAAAATTGTATGTTGCTTGTCAAATTGCTTAGAACAATTTAAAAACTGTTCAGAATAAGATGAAAATATGGTATGATAAAGATGCCAAGGACAGAGTTTTTGAGCTTGGTGATAAGGTACTTGTATTTTTTCCAGTCCCTGGACATCCATTACAAGCTAAATATTGTGGTCCTTATACCATAGAGAGCAAAATCAATGATTTGAATTATATTGTAAAAACACCAGGTCGGCATAAACAAAATAGAGTGTGTCACATTAATATGTTAAAACCATATTTTGAGCGTACTAATGAAGGTGAGAGTAAACCAATTGCCACTTTAGCAATGGTTAAATTGGAGAACGATCATGACAAACCAGATATAATTGAACTACATTTTAGCTCTAAAACTATGGAAGAGACAGTAAGATTGAAAATTCCAAAATTTTGTCAAATTTAGATTCAAAACTTGCACATCTGTCTTTTGATCGTAGAGAAAAATTAAAAGCTTTGGTATTTTCTTTTAAAAATCTTTTTCGAGATGTGCCAAACAAAACCACTGCCGTTTGTCATGATGTCGATGTTGGTGATGCTTGTCCAATTATGCAACATCCTTACCAGCTCAATCCATTCAAACTTGAAATTATGAGACAAGAAATTAAATATATGCTTGACAATGATATTATTGAGCCGAGTAACAGTGAATGGAGCTCTCCTTGTCTGCTTGTGCCCAAACCAGATAAAACCTCTCGTTTTGTAACTGATTTTAGAAAAGTACATTTTTTTTGAAAATCTGATTCCTATCCGATTCCAAGGATAGACGTTTGCATTGATAACATTGGACAAGCAAAATTTATCAGCAAATTTGATTTATTGAAAGGTTAATGGCAAGTCCCATTAACACAGAGAGCTCGAGAAATATCAGCTTTTGTCACACCAGACGGCTTATTTCAATATACTGTAATGCCGTTTGGCATGAAAAGTGCTCCAGCTACATTTCAAAGAATGATCAATAATGTTATAAAAGATTTAGACTGTTGTTGTGCTTATATTGATGATCTTATTGTATGTAGTGATAGCTGTGAAGAACATTTACCACATTTATATGATACTTTTGATAGATTGTCACAATCAAATTTGACTGTTAATCTTGGTAAAAGTGAATTTTACCAGGCCACTGTTGATTATTTAGGGCATACAGTTGGCCAAGGCAAGGTCAAGTGAAACCTATTACGGCTAAAGTGGATGCAATTACCAAATTTCCTCCTCCTACAAAACAACTTATGAGATATTTAGGCATGATTGGATTTTACAGGAAATTCTGTTCAAATTTTGCTACTGTTGTTCAACCATTGACTCATCTTTTACGGAAAGATTCTAAATTCATCTGGAGTGAAAATTGTCAAAACGCTTTTGAAAATAGCAAATCACTTTTAAATAATAGTCCAGTTCTGATCACTCCAGACTTTGAAAAACAATTTAAACTTGCCGTTGATGCAAGTGATGTAGGAGTTGGAGCTGTTTTATATCAGGAAACAGATGATAATGTTGAGAAACCTATACCATATTTTTCTAACAAATTAGATAAACATCAGAAAAATTATTTAACTATTGAAAAAGAGTTTTTTGCACTGTTGTCTGCACTTCAACATTTTGATGTATATTTAAATCCCACTGTCCATCCTATATGTGTTTATACTGATCATAATCCTCTCACCTTTATGCATAAAATGAGAAACAAGAACCAGAAATTGACTAGGTGGAGTTTATTGTTACAGGAATATAATGTTATTGTAAAACATATTAAAGGTAAAGATAATGTAATAGCAGATGCTTTATCTAGAACTCATTAAAACACTGTGTATATACTATGTATTTTTGTACATATTATTCATGAAAAGTTTTTGTTACACTCAAACTTTTTTTAAGCGGGGATGTGTTATGATATTGTAACATTTCATATTTATTTAGTTGGCCTAATTTGTTTTGTGTGGCCTAAGAATGTTTACATTGTTTTATATTGTGTACAAAATAATACACAATGTGTTACAACTATGCAGTTTAGAAATCACTGGAACAATCATTGATACTCATGGAATGATTAGAATTTTCTATTCCACTTACATAACGTTTCCAGAATGATCATAACAAAAGATGCGTAATATAAACACCTACAATTATCTAGAACTTTCTGTTACAAGTATTTAAATGCAGACCCTAAAGTTAGACATAGATATAGATATAGACAAAGATATCGATAGACATTAACATTCTCAGCAGTTGGATTGACACTTTTATTTACTAACAACATCATACTAGATTGTGACCTATTGGACGTAATATTCTGCGTGGATTCCCGAGAAGAATTCCGGATAAAGAAAAGACAAAAGATCAGACATATATTTTGACAGTTAAGTTGACATTTCTTTTTGTGTAATACTTCTTGTAAACTTGTGTATAATAAAACTTGTTAAATTTTATTATTGATTTGTGTCTTTCGTTGGCTACAATTAAAAGGGGATTTTCTGGCGTAACAACCTTCATGGATTTACTAGAGGATTCCAAACATCTGACAAAAAAGTCAATACAAGAGTAGCGAATATTCTTAAATAAGAAGACTACAGAGTTAAAAGAAAATATTTTATTGCTTATTTGCCAATTCCACCAAAACAACGACAATGGGCATCAACACAGTGTGCATTTCCAACTCTGCATTTAGTACTAGAGCAATCGCTTGCGCCTGTGCATGCTGCAAAAATAAAAGTTATATTATTAGTTTAGATACAACAAAATGTGTAAGTATATGTAAGTAATATAACTTATTGCTGAAAATCTTCTTCAATAAACAATAGAAAAACTGGAAATAAAAAACAAAACAAAAAACAAATGTTTTCTTTTTTGAAAGATATACCAATAAATAAAATCAATATTGAATGCTGCTTAAGTTATAGATATTTACTGTTTACGTCGATAGAAATATAACATCGAGGTAGGCGTGAAATACTAAGAACTCGTCTCTTTAACATTTGTATTAGATTTTTTTGTCTTCAAATATTTTGGCCCGAAGGCATTGAAAGAATACACTTATTGTCAAAATGTGCATTTGGTGAAGAAAATTTGGGGCCGTCAATGTTATACATGCTGTCTTCTGCTGTTTTTGGAATCATGTCTAGGAAAGTTGTTATAATTGTAATCTTCACCTAGATTAAACTGATTTTCAAACTGTTGACTAAACGCGCATCTGGCGTACCAAATTATACGTCTGGCATCATTAATTGGCATTCATCCGGGTTTTTTTTTTTTTTTTTTTTTTTCTTAATTCAATATTTTAAGCTTTTATAAGTCATAAATCAAAATAGTTGGTCATGGTCAAATTTAACGCGAAGTTGAAGAGCACTAAAACTCGTTTAAAAGAACTATACGTCAAATGACTAAGGCAATATATGCCTGAGGTAGAACAAAACATTTTTAAATTCATTTCTTTTAAATTAATGGTTTACCGTTTCCAGCTTCGCCGTCACTGCAGACACACTCGTGTCTTCCAAAGACTAATTGAAGACATTTTGATGCATGTCCTGATGTGCATTTTGTGTCTGTGCAATCAGAATCATTTGAACAGGTCTCAGCATAGATAGAGGCTAAAAAATTGTAAACTATGAAGAGATATCTCTAAATTGCAGACAAAAGCACAATCGTTATTAATATTAATCCTTTATATCATGCCGTAAAGATGAAGAGGCGTTTTACAAAAGTAGTTCACATGTCAAAATCAACTGCAAGATAAGATATCATTCGCCAACACAATATTCTTACTGCCGATCATTGTGGTAGTTGCATTGATAGATCCCTTTTTGTGCGAAAGGACGATAAGTACCAATCATAATGTGTTTGTTGTTCAGTGTAATGTTTTAACCAGTTCATATCAGACTGAATCTTTTCCTCATCGGTTTATATCGATGAACCAATTTTGACAAGACTTTATGGACAAACGATGATTTCAACATATACGAGATGTCTGTGTTTATACTCAGCAGTGACATATTTCGCTATCTTAGATCTTTAGATGCTAGAAAAGTCGTCTGGTCTGTAATTTTATCGATTGTGTCCTTTTCCCAATTGTGACATTTGACGGTGTTTGATTGTCGAAATGCGCATCTGGTGCAGAAAAATTGGTACCGTTTATGTTATTACTACCACTGGGTCGATGCCTCTGCTGGTGGACTGATAGTCCCCGAGGGTATCACCAGCCCAGTAGCCAGTACTTTGGTACTGGCTTGAAAATACGGATTTTGTATTATTAAAATTTACTGTTATAAAATTTTGGAAATTATTTTAAAATAAGGAATGTATCTCCTCCCTCATGCAAAGCTCTGATTCCTTGCCCAGCTTTGGCTATACTTTTTGGTCCTTTTTGGTTTATAGCTGTTCATATTTTTAATAAGCTTTGGATTTTCGAATAGTTTGGCCTCGAGCATCACTGAAGAGACATTGATTGTCGAAATGCGCATCTGGTGCAGAAAAATTGGTACCGTTTATGTTATTGAATCTACTTGGTTGATTAATGCAATTTGAACACACTGTGTTTGAACATCGGTAAACTACTGTTGTCTTTATTTATTGCATTCTTGGTACAAACCGTCTTTCCTTGCGTTTTGTGGTATTCCCACCTACCAACTCATCTTAAATTGGCACTTTATTAAGGAGGGGGTTATTTCGTTCTATGAATACTGTTAATATTGGTCATCCACGCATCACATAATACAAGTTGGGAGAGGATCGCGTTTCGACAAAAGTAGTGTAACATCTCCGCATGTTTTTGTTTTGTCTCTGTGTACATAAACAATTAGTTTTATATTTTCGAGACCCAGTCATAGCAAATGTTCCTACACTCACTTGATAAATTATAAAGCAATGGCATAGCGCTTGTATTCAATTTTTTTCAAATATATAAGAGATCAAAAGAGACTTTTAGCGGATATTTACACATGTTACACTTGATACAATTCAAATCACCAATTTGTGTCGATTCATGTATACTCTATGATTTAACACGCTTTACGGGTAAACACCAATTAGTAAGTACATACTTTGATTGAAAGTATCAATGGTTAAAAAAGCATATGCATATACTGTACATATAAGATTGCCTGGTGCATTCGATTGAATTTTATTTAGAAACTCAGGTCAAAATACAACAAATTTTTCAGTATAAAGGTGTGATATTACTAGTATTAAGAACAATTTTTGGCACCTCATATTAAAAATTTCAAAGTTACGACCCCTTACTAATGTATTATATGTAGTGTAACGTCAGTGTTTGGCCTTTTTTTCAAAAATTTATAACTTTTTTAATATAATTTACCTTGGCCATCATCATTGATAAACAAAACAAAAAAAGGTTTTTTTAATTCAATGTCAATCTTCGCACGTTTTGGTTACAGAAAATTTTGGATCACAGTGTAAAAGAGTTTTCCTAAAGCTATTAGGTTCAAAAAATGCACAGAATCATTGTATTTTGACCATATTTCACAAATGTGCGGACTTTGAAGATTATACTGTATTATAATTAAGAGATTTGTTTAACAGAGTATATCGGCTTTTAAAATAGTTCAATTTAGAAACCAATGTGTTGCCTTTTTAATATTTTATGATAAAGATGATATTCAAAGCCATATTGTGCGCAAAGTATACGCTTTGGTTTAACATTGTGTAATTTTTTTAAGGTAGGTGTATTCAACATGTTGTATCATTTTTCTATTAGAGAATCAACTCATCTATAGCATACGTATAGACCATTTAATTTTCGTTCAATTAAATAGCACTTTAAATCACTGGTTTGTTCTAAAACGTCATGAGGGAATCATTGCGAATTAGGCATAAAAGAAGCTGATTGAAATATTTCTACACCAGATTTAGAAAGTGTTATTGTCATTTTTTAGCACTTTGTCGGTGCCTATGTTGACAGACTGGTAGTCCCCGGGAACATTATTATCTCAGTATCAGTACTTAGCACTGACATTCTTTAAAGATTCCTTTCTAAAATTATCCGTTGATGGCATTATAATCATTGAGAAACTAAGGGACCTTCTTTTGGTGTCCTTTGTGTCAACTCGATCTTCAAGTATTCATGACATTATACCTCTCTGGCCTTTCAGTGGGTTTTTTAAGCATTCCTTGTGGATATCAATCAAGAAAAGTACTTCGAAAGCACAACATCTACAAAACATTATTTTCATCTTTTATTTTTGCTAAATTAAGTTAAAACAAAATCAACCTCCGACTTTTGTTTGTACTACTCCAAACGTATTGAAAAACGCAAACTTACCAACAAGACAAGCGAGTATAATGGCAATCTTCATGTTGTTGCTTATCCGTTGAAAATAGTGAAATCAAATGGTTGCCTGTTATCTTAAATAAGGAGATAACGTAAGGTTATGACATTGATAGATTGTACATCTGTGAATCACGATTTCGTTTCGACCTGACAAGATTTTGGTCATAGGAGTTATAAATACTTCATCATTGTGACATTTCCTTGGATTTCTAAGGAATTGATTTGACGTCTCACATTATTAGAATTAGAATTACTACATAAAAACTTGAAAGGACAACAAAATGTAAAATTTCTTTACAAATAACAACGAGAATGGCACCACCTATAAAACGCAACAAAATTACCCCAAATGGGATGAAAAACTTCAAATATATATATATTACTAAAAAGTATCAAATAAGAAAAATGACATAACAAATTAACACGGAAAACACTCTCAGACTTATAATTTCAAAAAACATCTATTTCAGATATATTTGATTACAATATTGCAATCTTAAAAAAGAAACCAACATAACGAAAATTGTATATTATGAGATAACAATTATTTTACGAAAACATCTTAAAACTTCAATTATGCGCAGATAACCGAAAATAAACTCTGTTCAGTTAAATATCAAATTGTTTTTGATTTTTCAATCATAATTATCTGAAAGGTTTGAAAATAGACAACAATAATCTTTCATTCATTTGTTCAGATTTGTATTTCTTTCGCAGCATATAAGACATTTGCTTATCAAAATCTGCACGTTCATATTTAGTTCTTTATTTATAGTTCAGCAAAACAAATGGACACTGCTAAACATATTTCAATAATAAACTCAGAACATTTCATTTGTTACTTACGACGGGAGTCAAAAGTACGAAAGCTAAAGCATCGGGAAACAATAAGATAATCTAAAAAGAACAAATGATATATGATTCTGTGAAAACTTTGTTATTTATTAGTTTGAATTGTCTTTGAGCGTGCTTTCATTAACTGTGGATTGAATGACATTCATAAGATCAGTATGTTTTTATTTGTGAGGGATGGGGTTGGTTGGGGTATTTTTGTACAGAATTATTGTGCTGCGTGCCGTTTTGAAAAGTTAAGCCTTTTCCAACTGATTTGTATACTTATGAAGGGATTGAGCGGTCACAATTATGTTTAAGCCGTCCACATGTATGAAACTATTCCAAGTCTATAGCCTGTAATATAATGGTCGTCGTTTGTTGTCGTCTGCTTTTTTTTTTTTTTTTTTTTTTTTTTTTTTTTCGCTGTTTTAGCATACATTTTATAATGCCGAGGGCTTTCATAGCTTGCTAAATGTATGGGATTTGGTCATTGTTGAAGGCTCTGCAGTACCCTATAGTTCTAAACGTATCATTCATTAAAAAATGAAAACAACAGGTTATAAATGTCATGCGTCCGAAGCGCTTTTCTGGATTTACCTTCATCAGGAACGCCCAAAGCCGAGTATTTGAAAGCCAATGATGTATAAAACCGATACAGTTGAAGACCTATAATCAAAAAGGACCTTCAAAAATGGTCAAATCCATCTAAGATCAACTTTTCCTGGGGAATTGATGCCTTAATTTCCTTATAATTTCACAATTTATAAACGGCCATTCTTTCGAAAGGTTTGTTATAATTATTCCGTAGATAATTGGCAATCATGCCACTTCTCCTTATTTTTATTTGACTAAATATCAGTTTCATGAAGTGTCAAAACGTGGAACGTAATTGTAGTATTGTAATGTACTACATTATATATATGCACTTAACATTCGTATCTATATCTTGAGAATATGTCCATCTGAGAAACACGTGACATATAATGTAGATTCGTGACTGACAATCATTATAATTTCCATTAATGAAGGCTCCAAAAGGTTTTAACAATGAATAGATAAATTATTTATTCAACAGTTCTGCAATAAATTAGTATTGTTGAAAAGTTATGTTATAGAATTCCCTTCACCTAGACCTCTTTTCGACTTTTATAAACCAAAAGATTCAGAAGATTTCATTTAGACTTGTGAAAATACAGCAAAAATGAAGGTTGTCGCTATTCTTCTTTGCTTTATCGGTATGTTTAGGTATCAGTTAATCTATTTTTGTATCTTGAAATTTCAATATGCATAGGATATGTTTAGCGTGCTATTATATATTAGAGTGTAGGGACTTAATTATCTTTATCAACAGCTTATTGGTACTTGGTTTGAGTTTCCTTGCGGTAACTTCCAACATTATTTTATACGTTATATTATAATTTGTTATTTTGATATTTTGTTATTTTTATAATTTTCAAAAGTATCTTAAAGTAAGTGCTTTTCATGCGTGGATTTTTATTATATGTTCGTTTATTTACGTTTTATTAGTACACTAATTGCGATTCAAAAAGTGTGGGGTTGAGATTTAAGAAAATAATCCACTTTTCTGTGGAAAGACCTATGTTGTATTTGTTCTGATTATTATTATTTTCTTCCACTTTTCTGTGGAAAGACCTATTGTAATTTTGTTCTCGCGTAAATTTTTTTGTTTCGCAAGATGTCGCTTAGATATTTCTTATATAGTATCATACAGTTTATGCGCTTTTTATTTTCACCCATTCTAAGCTAAACAATTTTCTTTGTAGTTATCTCCCGAGTTATCTCCCCAAACACTGTTTTTCTTGTGACTGCATTCCATATGAGAGTTATTTCCCCTTATGCATTTGATATAAGTGATATGCATTTCTATCTTGTAAACCATAAGTGATAGAGACCTAGGATCTTTTGATTTGAGGTCCTTGATCCAAAAATAAGAAAATTAGGTCAAGGTCAGAGGTCAAGGTCACATTTCAAATTTTGATTTTGGCTTATTTTCAATTCTTTTCAAAAACCGTATAAGATATCAACAACATTTTTTTACTAAATTGTAAGTTGCAACATGTCGTAACACATAAATTTTGGTTAAAAGGGTACTCTTACATTAAATTGGAGTTTTCTTCCCTCTTTTATTAAAAGTTAAGCATATAGTGATATAACTCATTAACCATATATAATTAAGACCTATAGTCTTTTGATTTGAAGCCATTGGTCTGTGACCTTGAAATTGAGCTCAAGGTCATAGGTAAATTGACGTTCTAGATTTTGACCTTTGCTTTTACTTCATATGTATACATGACAAAGCCATGGGACTTTTTGCATTACGTGGCAAGCCACTTGACCACTGAAAAGCCAACCGGAAGTGACCTGGTGTAAACCGGAAGTAGCTATTTTTTGTACTTATTTAATGTAAAAGTATATTGAACCATATATTTTTGGAATCAGTATCAAGTAAACTATCAAATAAAACCGGAAGTGACATTTTTCAAACCGCAAGTAACAATGTATCTCCCTTATTTAGAAAAAAGTGTATAGAAACCATATATTTTTGAAATCAGTGTCAATAAGCTATCATTTGACGCTGGATATGATATATCTAACTGAGTTTTAATATTTCAATATCAAAATTGATCTTTATGGGTGGAGAGACCTTCAATTGTTCTCTGAACAATTGGTTTTTAATTTTTATATAAGTTTGTTGTTGTTAACAGATGTTTGATTATTTCCGTTATGTGTAGTTTGTTCATACCTATTTTAGACACTAAGCGTCTTAGTTTAAACTCACTAACGACATGTTTTCGTGGTCTTTAATCTTTAGATAACAGAATACATGTAGTCGTGTCATCTGTTATGTTACCGATTATGTCCTATTTACGATTGTGACAATCTGACTAAATGTAGAATCACATTACGGGTTGTTAATGCATAACAAGAGATGCTTACCATGCCGACACACTCGGTCTCGCGGCTTTTGGAGGTCATGCGGCTCCCTCAGATATTTGTGACACTTTGATTTTTGTCTTCATTGTCAATTTATGAGATCATCGGTTAACTACTGTTGCATAAATTAAGAATCGTTAGGTGGTTAAGAGCTTTATAAATTGTATAGGCAGCTGTATATTGTTGAAGACTGTAAATTGCCCTCTGGATATTTTCTTGTTTCTTTGGTACCTTGTATGCTGTCTCCTTGAAGTTCACCCCTAATCTACTTGTATTCTTATCGAATTCGAATCTTCATCATACTTTATCGAATGCAACTAAGGTGTGGTCTTTGATATCAATTAGGAACTTTGCATTTTTAAGAGAAAGCATGAAGTATATGAAGCCAATTTGCATTGCTTTCCTTGAAGGGAATTGTGCAATAAATGAGGAATCTAAGAAACAAGAAATACACAGACATATGCATAAAATTAAAAGACAGATTGTATTGTTTAATTGACAATAGTCCATACCATATGACAAATTATTATTGTAATTCACTGCGGTTCTAGACTACATGTAAACGGGTTTTTGATAATTTACCAGAGCTTACAAAAATCTTCCGTCAACACGTATTTTTTTAAGGAAACAATTACTAAAAAGAGACCGGAACGATAACTCACACTTTACTTAAGGATCTTAATAATCTCACTTTTGAGAACTGAGTTAGTTTTTTTTTTTTTTTTTTTTTTTTTTTTTTTTTTCAGTTTTTTTTATTTGATTATTTACTTAGTAAACGGGAAATGTATGTAGTCCGACATGAACCCTGTTTCATCGCCTCATACACATGAATTAAACGTCTAACACTTATATTAAGTAAACAACATGCAAAAGCTAATGTTCTTTATCTTCGTACTTTATTTGGCCAATTCACTTTATTGATTTGAGCTTCACTGCCGAGTACAAGATTATTAGCCTGGTATCTTTGATGAGTTTGATAATGAGACTAGTCTGAACGGCTCTATATTTTACTTAACATGCTTAAGACAAGATATGTATTACTCCTACATCTCTATTTGTATTTCGATCACCAGATAGAAAAAAGCACAACGCTTAGCTTTATTTATACCACATTGTCTTTTGGAAATAAAGGTTTTGCTCCTCCAGGCATAGACCCTAATTGAAGATCTTAACCATATTTGGCACGATTTTAGGGTTTTTGTTTATAGTATTTCAATGTTCTTTATCTTCGTAATTAAATTGGTCTTCAAGTGATTATGTAGACGATACACACATCTGGCTTACTAAATTATACGTTTCGTATCTTTGATGAGTTTTAACATGTGATATACAAGTACTTATTTATATTTTGCTGTTATATTGTAGTGGCGGTATATTGTGAGACATGTACATCAAGCAGAAGATGTACTCAGACTACATGTACGGACTCGTCCCATCATGTTGTATGCTACATGGGTCATTGCACATGCAGCGGAAGAACAGGACACAGTAAGTGATTTCTTTTGTTACAGTAAAGGAAATTTTCAAAAGAAATTGAACAATGGTTCAGAAAATTCTTTCAGCAGGGTAAATCGCGATTAGCTTACACTAAGCATATGTTAGTTGCAAAAATGGCTTGCGTTTTAGGGCATATTAATACCGGTAAAGGAAGGTAGTCTGCAAGCGGATTATAATTGAGAAATGATCAGAACAATATAGTACATCGGTAAATAGATATGTGTAGTAAATGATAAAGTTCATGAAATTGCATTATGAAGCCTTAGCTGTAACCCAAAAATGTTATACAAAATTGTATTCTGGTAGTACGTACTTAAATATTATGTATTTTTGTATATTTTTATTAAATATCATCTTTTACTTGAATTTTAAGGGGATTACTGATATAACGTTACTGTAGGCTTCTCCTGAATGGCAGAGTGTTACGATAGGTGGTATACGTTAATGAGGAATCATCCAAATATCTTAGTTTTATCGAAGTACACATGGTACCATACGGCAATCAACAATGAAAAGCATCGTCATATTTAAACATTACTACAGTGTCGTTTAATGTAAATAATGAAAGCAACAACAAATTATCAAATTTTTTATGCACGAACACAAAAAAAATTAAAACATAAAAAACTACAACAATTTTTAAAGATTATTAAATGCCGTAAACTGGTAAAGTATTCCAAAATACGTTTGGTTGCTTGACTTTTTTTTAATATGAAAGTCATTTCTCCGCTTTTTTCGGTGAAAGAGCACAGCAAACATATAAATACCACATAAAATTGTATATAAAAGTTTCTCTAATTCTTTGGCAATTTTACCCTTTCCGATGCCCATTGTATGAAACAATTTAATTAATGTGTAGTTGCTGATGATCTCCGAAGATGATTGGATCAGTTGAAGGGTCATAACCTTTATCAGCTCACTGGACGAATCAAAATGTGCTAACAGGTGTTAATGAAAATGACAACTTTGTGGACTGTGGGAGGCACTCGAAAGGGATTTTCGTTTATTAAACATGAAAATTTATTTGATAATCATTAGAGAAACAGTTTCTTACATTGTTACTCGTTGATTATAGGATATATCCAATCTCGATAGTAAAATTATCAATTTTAAAGTCGTCGCCGAGGTTCGGACTTTAAACTCGATAATTTAATTATCTCGACTGGATAAATCCGATAATCCACTGGTACCAATATAAGAATCTATATTTATCATTCTTCATTTAAATATGTTAAAGGTTAATAATGATAAAATCAAACTTATGTAATAAATCTGACTTATTGTATTGAAATCACTTACCATATATGGTTCTGAAATAGAATGAAATCCCTGTATCATTTTTTTATTGTTTGTTTGAATTGTTTCATTGTTTTAGCAAACATCATCTTTGAAGTAATTAACTATCAACATTCTGTTTTGCAGCATGCGCCGACGTAGCCGACTGCAGTAGTGAACACTGTAGATTTGGAAGGTCCCACTGTTATGACGGTCACTGTCATTGTCTCCCTGGAGCTGGAAAATAATTCTATTAGAAACTCCTTAAAACTCATTATTATATAATGTATAATGGTTTTATAAACATTTCTTGCAAATAAATTGGTGTATTAAGATACATGGTGTTTAATGTTATTACTTCACACTTCATATGTCTTCCTAATTCCAGGGAAGTAAAATATGCATTGTGCACCACTTATTGCGGACCTGTTTCTGTATTGTTATGAGTTACAATTTATGACTAAAATCAGCAAAGACCCATCGAAACAACATCTGATTCAAAAATTTAATAACACTTTTAGATATTTAGATGAATATTGGCTCGTAATAATGACGACTTCAGTATGTACACTAAAGAGATTTATCCTGCCGAACTGACTTTAAATAAAGCTAATACTAACAATGAATATTGCCCTTTCCTGGATCTTGATATCTATATCTTTAACGAGAAGCTTAATACCAAAATTTATGATAAAAGAGATGATGTTTCATTTCCTATTGTTAATTATCCATTTTTAGATGGTGACGTTCCCTTGTCACCATCTTATGGTGTTTATATATCTCAACTTGTTCTATTCGCTCTTGTATGTGACAGCGTCTTTGATTTCAACGAAAGAAATCTCTGTATTACTGAAAAATTATTACATCAGGGTTTTCGATATCACAAACTAGTCAAAACATTTACTAAATTTTATCATCGGTACAAGGACATCATTCGTAAATATAAATCAACATGCAGACATCTTATACATTCAGGTATTTCACATCCAATATTTTATGATAATATTCTTTACAAAGCACAAAAATGTCGGCATGCATCTAAAAAGCTAACCAAACCTTTAAACAGATTTATTCGGAAGGGAATTCAGGTCATTAGGGATTTCATAGGGTCACTTTACATCGGAAATAAACACATTTATTCTAAAACCAGTTGTTGGCATGATACGGTTTATGTTCTTCTCATATATTTTATTATGGTATGATACTAAACCCCTAACGGGAGGGATTGTACCTGATTTTCATATGATGAAGACATAATCTTTCAATCAGTTTAATTGAGGTCTGGAGCTGTCATGTCAGTAACTACTAGTAGTACTTTGTTAATTTTTGTATCATTGTCATTTTGCTTAGTTTCTTTTGTTACCTATTCTGACATCGAACACGGACTTCTTTTAAGCCGAGTTTTACTGTGCGTATTGCTATGTGTTTCTTTATTCTACATTGGCTAGAGGTATAGGGGGAGGGTTGAGATCTCACAAAACATGTTTAACCCCGCCGCATTTTTGCGCCTGTCCCAAGTCAGGAGCCTCTGGCCTTTGTTAGTCTTGTATGTTTTTTTAATTTTAGTTCCTTTATATGTTTTGGAGTTTAGTGTGACGTCCATTTTCACTGAACCAGAACACAATTTTATTTAGGGGCCAGCTGAGGACCACCTCCGGGTGTGGGATTTTCTCGCTGCGTTGAAGACCCATTGGTGGCCTTCGGCTGTTATCTGTTCTTTGGTCGGGTTGTTGTGTCTTTGACATATTCCCCATTTCCATTCTCAATTTTATTGTGTGATCTAATACTTTTTATTATCACCAGATTGTGGGGATCTTAAATATGTAACTTTTTACCGCACGCTTCCTACAATGTCCTAGTTTATTACATTGTAGGAAGGTATAATGCGTAGATTGTTATCTGACTCTCCTATGCATACCACTTGATATTGTATTAGAAATAAACACCAAAACCTCAAACATGGCTATTTTTTTTGTTCACACATTGTTGTCAATATAATGGAATTTTGTGCGACTGTCATACAAGTGAGAGGTTTAGCTAGCTATAAAACCAGGTTTAATCCACCATTTTGTACATAAGAAAATGCCTATACCAAGTCAGGAATATGACAGTTGTTTTCCATTCGTTTGATGTGTTTGAGGTTTTGATTTTGCCAATTGTTAAGGGACTTTCCGTTTTGAATTTTCCTTGGAGTTCGGCATTCTAGTTGTTTTACTTTTTACTTACATGTTCATGAAAAAAGTAATTAAATCAGATATAGGATTTGTTAAGTTAATTAAATCATGATACCACATTGTAATTTGTTAAGTTAGTATTTACCTAACACGTCCTGAGTCTACCACATTGTAAGAAGGTTAAATGTAGTCTGTTACCTGTCGAAGACTACCACACTGAAGGGACAAAATGTGCAGCTTATTACGTTACACTACGTATGACTACCACATTGTAAGAAGATAAAATGTGTAGTCTGTTACCTGACACGTTCGAAGACTACCACACTGAAGGGACACAAAATGTGCAGCTTATTACATGTACCTTACACTACGTATGACTACCACATTGTAAGAAGATAAAATGTGTAGTCTGTTACCTGACACGTTCGAAGACTACCACACTGAAGGGACACAGAATTTGCAGCTTGTTACATATACCTCACACTACGTATGAGTACCACATTGTAAGAAGGTAAAATGTGTCGTGTGTTTCCTAACACATTCTAAGACTACACCACTGAAGGGACACAAAATGTGCAGCTTATTACATGTAACTCACACTGCGTTTGACTATCACATTGCAAAAAGGGTGGGGTGGGGTGGGGAGGGTGGGGGGGTTAAATGTGTAGCAGGTTATCTCAAACTTCGTATGTATAATACATATGACAAAAACATTTTGAAAACATGCAGTTATTGGTTGTTTGATTACAATTAAAACTATAGTCAATTCAATGTGTCGTTGTTTTGGATTTGTCGACTCAGTACCTACGGTATTTTTGTTAACAAAGCATACAAGGACAACTGGTTAGTAAACGAGGATATATGTGAAAGCAAGCATGAATTGTCTGAGCAGCATTCTATTAAAATCCAGATAAAAAGAAATTAATGTACGGATATGTCAATACAGACGTATTAAAACCAGTTTCGAGTTTGACATATAGTATAAACACCTGTAAAATGTTGAAAACTGTCCCTTGCCACTTTAATGATTTTTTGCTATTTTTGACGTAGGGTTGTTTACTGGACATCTCTTTTAATCAATAGGTATGCAACCACCACAAAAATTTAGATATTTTACCCTAACAAATTATCACCAAACATGAAGGGAAATCACTTGTTTCAGAATGGTAAGCTTCGTGGACGCACCAAAATTTCACTCAATAGCACTGCTACATCACTACTGCGAGGTAGATTGCAAGTCACATTGATAGTTTCATCGATTCAGTAGTCTGTACTTCGTTTTTGTTTTATTGTTTTGTTTTGTTTTTGTTTTTTTTTTTTTTTTTTTTTTTTTGGTTTTATGGAGGGGGTTTAAGCGTCGTTAATGTTAGTAAACCAAAGAAATCGCTTTGGGCGTATCGCATTAATAAATCGTTATTTTGATTGTTTTGCAAGCCTGATATGCCACCTATTCGAGTGGTCGAAAAATGTAGACAACAGTAGTTTACCCCTATTTTTGACATTTTTACCTAGTGTGTCTGTTTGTTGTGTTCACACATTGTTGTCAATATAATGGAATTTGATGCGACTGTCATACAAGTGAGAGGTTAAGCTAGCTATAAAACCAGGTTCAGTCCACCACTTTCTACAAAAGGAAATGCCTGTACCAAGTCAGGAATATGACAGTTGTTATCCATTCGTTTGATGTGTTTGAGTTTTTGAATTTGCCATTTGATTAGGGACTTTCCTTTTTGAATTTTCCTCAGAGTTCGGTATTTTTGTGATTTTACTTATTACCGATATTCAAATCTCACAAATCGATTAAGAAGACAAATCAAGGTAACAAAAACTGAAGGAATCACATTAACTCCAAAAGGGTTGAGACCAGATCAATCGACAGGGTATGCATATATTATCCACCATTCGAATCAACATGTCACAAACGGGGGCGAAAACCCCATAAGGGTGAACAAATCATAAGGAGCAGAATAACAGGCAACAATATAGCCAAAATAAATACAACGAACAGCCAACAAAACGTAGTTATTACGAGTATAATGGAAAGTAATCGTTGAAGATACAGCAGTAATAATAGTATTGACTGTTAGTTAACATGGACAAAGCTTGTTTTATAAAGTGTTCAGCTTTTCTAACATGTGTAAATATTTGCGTCTTTAAATATAGTTTTGAAATACAGTTTTAAGTTGAAACTGTGGTGCCACATAAAAATAAAGATATCTTTTTCAACTTTACTTTAGAGTTAATATAAATTTGAAATATTTTGAATCTCATATAAAGGTGGTTTGGTAGGTGATGTTGCATTTCTTTTTCAAGCATACCAGTGTTTGAATATATCTATTTCTTGAGGTTTTTTTTTTTTTTTTTTATGATATAAGGTAAATTAACAAAAATACCGAACTCCAAGGAAATTTCAAAACGAAAAGTCCCTTTTTGGCAAAATCAAAGCTCAAACACATCAAACGAATGGAAAATAACTGTCATGTTGCTGACTTGGTACAGGCATTTCCTTATGTAGAAAACGGTGGATTAAACGTGGTTTTATAGCTAGCTAAACCTCTCACTTGTATGACAGTCGCATAGAATTCCATTATATTGACAACAATGTGTGAGAAAAACAAACAGACATAACAGATAAAAATGGCAAAAAACGTAATGAAAGGAACAAAAGTGTAAGTTTTACCGGATGAAAAACCTTTCAACTGAAAACAACATATTTATAAATCTTATGCATCTGACGCGTATTTCTGGATTGCTCTTCATTAGGAAACCAAATATTTGAAAGCCAAAAATATATCAATACGTAGACACGTTTAGAGTTACATATTAAAGTGTGTTTTGCTTGCTTTACCAATCCTTGGTCGATATCAGTTCTCGAGCTGATATTTATCTTTTGGGTTAATCAAATTTTAATGTGCATTGTCCATTTTATGATGATTACAAATCAATGTTATTCCAAGTACATCAAAAAACATCCCTTTGATATCGTATGACTCATTTACTGATCGTAAAATCATTGTGAAACATAAAATATGAAGTTTAGCTGATTAATTATTTTGTTCAAAAATACTATGAACGAACAATATAACTTCTTTTAAATGAGTGATTCTGTTTGTGTTTTTGTTTTTGATGATCACAAATTTCCTCTTATAGTCAATTCAGGGTTGCAAAAAGGAGAGAGGTTGTATTAATTTCCTCAAGACATTGAATATTAATTAAACTAGCCTTTGTCACAGTTTCACATTCGAAAAACATTTAATTGTTCTTTTTGAAGATTTAATTAAATTAAATACACTCATCATAAATACCATGCTAAAAATATTTCCAGACGCGCGTTTCATCTACAAAAGACGCCCGAATAAAAAAAGTTAAAAAGACCAAATAAATAACGAAGTTGAAAAGCATCGAAGACCAAAAAGTCAGAAAGGTTTTGCCAAGTACAGATAAGGTAATCTATATATATTCTGGGGGTAGAAAATCTTTAGGATTTTGAAAAATTAAAAGTTTTATAATCAGTTAATTTATAATATTTAAGTGAATAACGTAAATACTCCAAGGAAGATCTTACAATAACATTAACGGTACGATTTTTTCTGCACCAGATGCGCATGTCGACAATAAATGTCAAATGATATTATACTTCTTCTGCATTCAATGCTAACCCATATGGGTTTTTTCTCATTGTTGAAGACCGTACGGTTGCCTATAATTGCTTACATCTATATGAACTTGGGTGGATAGTTGTCTCATTTGTAATCATACCACATCTCCTTATTTTTATAAACAATCATATCACTACCCCATCTCAGTTTAAGGCCTTTGAATTTTGAAGTTCCCTTCTATGTATTGGCTACATACGTTAACCCCAATAAAGTTGTTTTGGGGTGTGAAAAACTCTTTGGATGTTGCAGATATATTTCGTGCTTTGAATTACAATTCGGTTGACAGTTATGATTTTAACTCTCTACATTACTACTTACTGTATTATACATCAAAGATTTTCTCCAATAATAATGTTTAATACAACTAATACCTTGATTCGTAGGACATTTCAAAATGAAATGTATCTCATTCCCAATGTAATCCTCACAAGAAATTGCTGTTTAACGTCCACATTATACATATACATTATGACGACTAAGTCTTATTTCGGTATTACATATCTTATAAATAACTGGAATTGGTTTACAGGTGTAATATTGCATACACAAACTGAGTACCATATATCTATAGCTTGAACATCTAACTTAAGAACTCAGTTGTCTGTCAAAATCTTGTTTCAAACAATCAAACATGCGCTGTTTAATTATCAAGTAAAAAGTACCGGAGAGCTAATTGTCTATAAAATAACCTGGATTATACCAAATATCACCTAAATCTATACTAAGCAGCTCATTACTGATAAATTGCAACCAATTTGTCTAATTATTTGGGCATTTTTATAAATCATTATATAAAGGTTTGAATTTCATCTTTAATTGTGATAATGTTAATATCCAACCTTATAATAGATCTACAAAACACATAATTATCTGATTTATATATTAACATGTTCTTGTATAAACTATAAACAACTGTCATACAAGTGGGAGGTTTGCTAGCTATAAAACAAGGTTTAACCCACTATTTTCTACGGAAAATGTCTGTACTAAGTCAGGAATCTGGCAGTTGTTTTTCATTTGTTTCGTTTCTTGATAGCTTATGATCTTATCAGTTTTCATGGATTTTCTTTAATTTGTCCTGGTGTTTGGTATATTTGTTACATCTATTCTTATCTTAATATTCACTATAAATTACTATAACAGTCAGCCACTTGTTAGGCATTCAAAAGATTGTGTACCTTTCAGATGTCGGTATTTTAAGGCTCTAAATAGTTTTTTAGATGCACTAAAGCTCCGCCCATAAATAGCTTATACCAATCACATAGAAAGCCTTATCTAAACCTTAAAACCTATGGAATATTGGAAAACCATGATCGTTTGTGAAAAATAGCATTAATCTATCTGGATTTTAGCAACAAAGCAAACATCTAAACTGCACTAAATGCACAACTAGAAATCAAAGGAAAGATTCAATTTAAACCATATCATTGGCACGTCGGAATAAATCTGTCAAACTAGTTTAGCATCAGTTTGGATAACTTTCAAAACCAGACAATACCTCCTTAAACAAAGTAAGATATGTATTTCTCAGGAATCCTTTACATAATAGTTTCAAGTTTTGCACTGCTTTTAAACATTTTTTCTGTCGTGGTATTTGCATTATCGTCAGAATTGCGTAGTTCAACATTTAATAAACTGGTTTCGACTCTTAGTATAAGCGATATACTTTTTCTCGCGGAATCACTCGTTTTTATTTTATTTCAAGAATTTAATCCCGGACTAAATCCAACATTTGATTATGCCTGTGTAATTTTAAAAAACTTTACAGCAGGAACATATGTGTTTTCAACTTATCAATGTTTCTTGATATGCTTAGAACGTCTTAACGCAACATTTGTCACAGAACGCACGCATATCAAAATAATCACTTCTAGCAAAGGTTGTATTTTAGGATGTTTTGCAATTCATATGATCTCCATTGTCCAAATAACTATAGATATATTCCAATTTCAATCTGACTCACATGAATGCAAAGCACGCGCTTCGAATGACCTCATAGGATTGTTAGTCCGCGTTCCTGTAGCGGTGATTTGCATCTTTATCGTCGTCGTTTATTCAATAACACTCGTAAGAATTTACAGAATGCATCAAAATCAATCAGGATCTTCAAATTATTTGCAAATACAAAGAATACACAAGGCTATCAAAACAGTAGGTGTGCTTATCTTCGTTATGCTTGTTTCTTACGGTCCAGCTTGCTTTGTTTACCTGTATTCAGTATTTAAAAACGAAACCTATCCCTGGATCGGATACTGTAACGCTCTACTAGTGTTAAATCCGTTATTGGACCCAGTAATTTATTTGTTTTGTCTAAAGGATTTTCGTAGTGGAGTTAAAAAGAAACTAAACTGTGTTTAGACGAATAATAATATAATAAGACATTGGACAAAATGAAGACAACAGACATTAAATCGTGTTTACCTTACTATTTTGTACAGATCAGGGATCTCAAAATCTTGAAATGTTTCAGGTCGACTTATAGTATATGAGAAGGTTTAGATTACCACCGTGCGAATAAAACTATAAAACGACACGCATTTCTGTTTGTAAATAGAGGTCGAGTGTTTTCGTTAGTGATGGTCGTATGGATATAAATATCCATTGAAAATTTTGCAAAAACTAAGGAAGGGCGGGATATGTTTTCGGAAAAGAATCGATACTAGTTCGTGGACATTATATAGTTTTCTTTAAAGTTTGTATTAGTATTATGACGTAATTGTATTGTTGACTGACATACATTTGAAATATATAACATATTGGACGATTCAACATATCTACTATTCAGTTTCTCCATATGTTTGAAATATCATGACAGTTGGAGGACTAATGTATTGTGAACCCCTGAAGGATGTTATTTGATCAATTTGTAACGTTTAATACAATTACTATTTTGCATTTTCGAATAGACAATGGTAAGGTGGGGGAGGGGCAAACATTTGTTTAGCATATATACCGTCACTTTTGTTTTATGTTATAGGATTACACCCTCGGTAACTTTTTTATATTATAATAAGGACGTACTTGTATTGTTGTAAATTATATTTTCCACTGTAGTGTAAAAAAGTTCTTAATTATGTCAAATTTTTTTTTAAATAAGTTTTTCTGCAAAATTTGTAAAATGTTGATTTAATGTAAAGGTAATTGTTGTAAACGATAAATGCTGTAAAGTTCATGAAACATTGTTTTGGCGTGTTTGACTTCTAATTCAAAACGGGACACCACTCCTAATTTTTACGGTGATGTTGTTTATAAAGCCAGTGAATTTAGATACTATCCATGGAAACTAATTGATCCTTTGAATAAACTTATTCTTAAAGGTTATCAATTTAACACAGTAGTATAATCTTTAAATAATGTTTTTATCGGTAATAACATTGATTTTTTTTTAAACATATACATAACTTAATGCATATTGCTATATTTGTATAGTTATGATATCTAATGATCCAGCATCCTGTTTATACTGTTTACTCATATGTGGGCAGTCCACGCGGGCATGAGTTTTTCAGACTGTATATATGACATCTTTACACTAAGTCCGTTGGATGATTGATACTTCAGTCTGTGAAAACATTATTTATTTGTCAATTGTAATTGGCTTTGAACTAGCTTTCCTTAACTGTAAAGACTCTTATTTCGGTGCTTTGTTTCTATTGTTTTATGATACTAGTAGTTATTTCTGGTACTTGTACCAATCATTAGAGTTAAGATGATGATGGATGGCTGCTAAAAGTCCAGCGTCTTTATATGCATATTCAGGACGGACGAGAACATGTTAATGTAATATGAATATTAACCCTGCTTTGTACTAGACCGACACCCTGAGCCGGATTTGTAACGTGCTAATTCACAATGTAACAGTCCACAGGAAGACATGTCACCTTACCCGGATACATTATTCTGCCTTTGAGCTGACCAGTCTTTGCTCTTACTCCTTTATGCCGCGTGATTAGCGGAGAACAGTAAAAACCAATTTTAAAGTCTTTTGTTTGACCCGACCGGGGTTAAAACCCACGACCTCCTGCAGTCGAGGCGAACATGCTACCAGGAGACCACCGAGGCGGTATATTAGAGTTAAGCCAATTGCAACTAATTTTTACATATTGCTCGTATGTTGTGCTCTAACACCAATGATCGATGTTGGGTGAGGGTTGCGCGCTCACAAACATGCTTAATCCCACCATATTCTGTATGTGTCTGTTCCAAGTCAAGAACCTGTTGTTCATTGATTTTAGTTGGTTCATGTCTTTCATATTTTTTTTCGTAAATTGTTTTGTTATAAACTAGGCCGTTATTTTTCTCATTTTTCATATCGGAGTCTTTTGTAGCCGACTATATGGTATGGGTTTTTCTCATTGCTGAATGCCATACGGTGGCCTATAATTGCCAATTCATTTAAAGTTTTGTAGATATTTGTCTGATTTGTAATCATACCACATCTATTTATTTCATTTGTATATAAATATAAACAATTTCATTACATCAACAAATGGCAAATAAAACTGTAATAGTCCAATATTTTACTTTCTGGAGTCCATAATGTGTTTCATCATGTTCATAGTGAACAGCTATATCCAATATTTTACTTTCTGGAGTCCATAATGTGTTTTGAAATGAACAGCTATATCTAATATTTTACTTTCTGAAGTCTATTATGTGTTTCATAGTAAACAGCTATGTCCAATATTTCACTTTCTGGAGTCCATAATGTGTTTAAAAGTGAACAGCTATATCCAATATTTTACTTTCTGGAGTCCATAATGTGTTTTGAAATGAACAGTTATATCAATTATTTTACTTTCTGGAGTCTATTATGTGTTTCATAGTGAACAGTTATATCCAAAATTTTACTTTCTGAAGTCCATAATGTGTTTAAAGGTGAACAGCTATATCCAATATTTTACTTTCTGGAGTCCATAATGTGTTTAAAAGTGAACAGCTATATCCAATATTTTACTTTCTGGAGTCCATAATGTGTTTAAAAGTGAACAGCTATATCCAATATTTTACTTTCTGGAGTCCATAATGTGTTTAAAAGTGAACAGCTATATCCAATATTTTACTTTCTGGAGTCCATAATGTGTTTAAAAGTGAACAGCTATATCCAATATCTTACTTTCTGGAGTCTATTATGTGTTTCATAGTGAACAGCTTTATCCAATATTTTACTTTCTGGAGTCCATAATGTGTTTAAAAGTGAACAGCTATATCCAATATTTTACTTTCTGGTGTCCATAATGTGTTTAAAAGTGAACAGCTGTATATCCAATATTTACTTTCTGGTGTCCATAATGTGTTTAAAAGTGAACAGCTATATCCAATATTTTACTTTCTGGAGTCCATAATGTGTTTGAAAGTGAACAGCTATATCCAATATTTTACTTTCTGGAGTCCATAATGTGTTTGAAAGTGAACAGCTATATCCAATATAATTGACTTATACCAATTCGTGTATATAAAAGTCAATAAAAAATCCCAGTCATTACATTCCGTGTTCAATATAGAAGTAAATTTGATCTGTATACTGTTTCAAGATTAAAACAATTTTTAAAATACATCATTTTTACAAGAGTATCCTCAAGTCACAAATACCGTCTTACTATTTTCTGAATTTAAGAACTAACATTTATGCAAATAAGTAAAGTTTTAATGTAAATCGTATCGCCAAAAATAAGTATATGGTAAGCTCTATGTCACTTCTATGTCACCATGGCAAAACATGTATACCATGTTTGAAGCCATACTGTGACCTATAGTTGCTAACATCTACCTCATTTGATCTCTGGTAGATTTTTGTCTTATAAGCAATCATTCTATGCACGTTTCCTTATCATATATACATAAATCATATTGTCCAAGATCGCTCTCACTTATAATTAGAATAGCGGGACTGACGGGGTCTTAGCCCACGGCCCTAACCAATCTTTTACATGGATTGTAGGACGCAAGAGAAAACTCAGACTAATTAAACGGTACCAATTTTACTGCACCAGATTGTGTTATCATTTATCTAAAAGCTTCAGGGTCTTGGACGGTCACATTGCAACTATTGACATTATATCCTACTAAAGTCATCATTTGCGAGCTAATCTAGATCGATTCTTGCTATATTTTTTTTTTTTTTTTTAATCTGTTTGAGTGTAAGTAGTCTCTTATTCAAGTAAGTAGGGAAATGAATAAAGTGTATTTGTTTGTGGTAATGAAAACACATATCAAAAAGAAGAAGCAGGTGGGTCCAGGTGTTTTAACTTATTCTCATTAACCGTTTTTGAATTTATTAAGATCCAAAACCTCTTTAACAAAGAAGGTTCGTCGTTCACTTGTCTTCATATAAATAAGGAGATGTTAGTTGATCGACAATGACAAAACAACACACCAGAGACCAAGAGACAAAGATCCAAACAACTATATGTTATGATATCATTACGTGAGTAGTTCTGTATTGGCCTTGTTGTTAGTCCGAGGCTTGCTGTTTTGGCCTGAGGCCAAGCCAAAGGCCAGTACAGTTGGCCGAGGACCAATAACAAGGCCAATACAGAACTACTCACGTAAGGATATCTTTATTAATTAACTATAGTGTTCATATACTTTTTATTTCATTTCACAAGAGATTAACATTCTTTACCTTAAAAAGGAACTATCTAAATCTGAGTTTCCTTTAGATGCGTCAATGTCAAATGATCTGGTGCTGTTTCGAGGTGTCTTCTGCATTTTCTGATGATTTATTTTTACCCTTTCCAGTCACTACAAAGTGTTGTACAGTTCATGTTTAGACGCAACACGTAAATAGTAATTGGAAAGTTCTGCTATTGCACGAGTAATGCAGAAACTAAAGGCCTGGTTCGTATTGAAATATATATATATAGGGAATTGTACGGCCTTCTACAATGAGCTAACCCAATATAGAATAGTAAGCAGTAACAGCATAACAAAATGTACAACAATTCAATAGAGAAACCAGTCGAGCTGATTTATGCTTAAAGATTCAAACGAAAACAAACATGACAGACAGCAACCATCGACAACCAATGAATTACTGGCTTCTGACTAAGAACAGGTACATAAAAAATGTACAACAATTCAATAGAGAAACCAGTCGAGCTGATTTATGCTTAAAGATTCAAACGAAAACAAACATGACAGACAGCAACCATCGACAACCAATGAATTACTGGCTTCTGACTAAGAACAGGTACATAAAAAAATGTGTCAATATTAAACATATTTGCGAGCACTCAATCATTTTCCTAACTTTGGACAGTAACGTAACAACTCAACATAAGTCAAGTACAAACTATCAGAATCAAATGGGAAAAGGCTTGACTACTTTTCAGATCGGTATTAATTCCGTAGCAAAATGATAAAAAGAAAAAACGCATGGCACAGATCTAACAGTTACATCTCCTCATTTTTTATTAGTACCAATGAAGACAATATTCAAAGTTCTGACTTCAGTGTTAAATTGATAACCGTTTGAAATCTTTGTATAAATGACAGAATTTAGTAAAGGTTTTGATTAATTTATGGCAAAGAAATTCCAGACTAAATAACTTACCAGTCATACAAAGATTACCTTCAATGAAATCTAAAACGTCATTACAGACACAGGCATAGCACACACACGGTAAGAATGTGCCTAAAGAACACTACCACTCAAAAAAGATAAACAAAATGGAAAGAAACAAATAGTGCTTTTTGTCGTTAATTGTTTTATAAAGTTTTCCATATGAAACAAGAATATGAAAACCAAGAATATGCAATTTTTACGGTTTATGTTAAATTTATTAAACGACTTTTAAATTTCCGAAGTATAACTAGAAAATTATTTGATAATTCAAAGCAAACATATCATCAAGGCAACGGAAAGTGTAGTCTCGATCATCCAGCCGCTTTATTTTTCAAAGTATAGCGTCTGGATGACAAGTGATATAAAAATGGTAATTTATGACATTCGGAATAGTATCGGCTTTTTTTAGCTTGTTTTTAAAGATAATGTCCAAGACGAATAACCAAGAAGTTGGTTATTGACTTCGGAAGAAATGACATTACGATAATATTATTGAAAAGCCCGAGTGTACCGATTGTTGTTTAAAGCTATTTATATTTTTTGTGACGACATACAAGTCATGGAAAACACCCGACAGCATGGCTTCCATGACCGCAAAGGAAAATAACTGCACATCCAACCTAGGTAAGATGATATAACAACACAAACTGTTACATATATTTTAATGCAACCTGATACACCGAGTAGTTATATTCTTTCATGCATGTCCGTGCTACGCATGCGAGTCAATAATTATACAATAAATGGCAATTTTTGTATTGACTGGGACCACTCGAACAGTCGTTTACTCTATAAATACATTTTAGGGTTGATATGTTGATATGTGGTATCTTTAACTTTATAAATACTTGATTGAAAAGTGCTATGACGCCGAAATATGACCATCCAAGATTAGTTTGTTGTATCTATCTGTATAAGGGAGTTTGCATCTTGATATGTGTAAAAAAGGGGGAGGAGAGATACACAATGATGTACATATTCAAAGGAGGGAACGCAATCCAAAACCATAAGTAGAAGATAAACAAACAAAGTATATCTAGAAGATGCCATTCTGTACATACACCAAACGGTCAAAATGATTTATGCTCGATTTTTTTTTTAAACAAATGCATTTAGCTTATACATACAGATAAGAAGTGGGACACGTTGTTATGAAAAGTAATTTAAACATACTGTTAGTGAACAAAGTCTGGACCAGTCGACTTAAAATAGAAAAATACATTTTTTGCACTTTTAACAGGCATTTTTTCTCACACAAAAAAGTTCATAAATGAATAAAAATGTTGTCAGGGAATATACCAAGTTGCTATCTAAACCTTGTGAAAATTCGATTTTATGCAAAACAATAGACAGTAAAACAATAGATTCAGCATCAATGAAAAGAGGTGTTAATGAGGCAGCAACCGGTGAACCCAAATGACATACATTACCAAAAATAGACATCAACATGATTAAGAGGTCATCATGTAGACTAAAACAAAAAGTGAAGATAAAAGTACCAAAAGGTCAACATTATACAAATAAGAAGATGCGGTATGAATACCATTGAGACAATTATCCACCCCAAGTTCAAATGAAGTGGATGTGAGCAATTATAAACAAATGTATGGCCTTCAACAATGAGAAAAAAATCATGCATGGTTTGGATAGAGAATACAAGCAGGGAATGTGTCAAAGAGACACCAACCCGACCAAAGAGTAGGAAACACCCCAATGCCACCAATAGGTCGTGTCTTCAACGCAGCGAGATAATCTCGCATCCCGAAGCGGGATTCAGCTTGCACCAAGACATTTTAAAAATATATTTCTATGATGTTTTTTTCAGACAATTTGTTTTTCATATATGCTATGCTGGTGACCAAAAATTATGATTTTAATATTTACTCTCTTTTGTAGACAAACCACTGATGATTTCTGGACACAGATGTTATGTGTAAATGTGAAGAATTAAAAAAAATCTATAATATTCGAATTTTCATTGTATCATAAACAGCTTCAATTTTATAAGAAAAAGATTCGAAGATTTTTTTAATTACTGAAGCATCAATCAGTATAAATAAATCACAGTACCAAAAATGTTGTGTAAACATTATTTTGACAGCAACCACAAAGCGAAAAAAGGTACACAGACGTATATTAAGAAAATAAAACAAAAATCAAGAAACACATTGTTTTCAGATATGTCAGAGAATTAAGATTTGTATTAACAAATTAAAAATCACATAAACAATTAAACAGTTTGTTTTCACGTTTGAATTGTATCTCATTTTCATGTCGGGACCTTTTATAGTTAACTATATGGTATGGAGTTTTCTTAATATTGAAGACTGAGTAGTGATTATATTTGCGTATATCCATGTCATTTGAACTCTGCTGTGTTGTTGCCTCATTAGCAATCGTACCAATCTCCTTATTTTATATAAAGGTTCACATGTACAGGAGAAGTTATTGTTCTTGTAAAGCTGTCCTTTATTGCATGCTAATACATGATGGATATTTTAATAGTTGGAGAAGTAGAATACCCTTTTCAGTTATTATTTTTTTTTTTACAAGTTACCATGCAGTATGGCATAAATCCCATTCCATCTTTTCCATGTGCATGATTCAAACATGCATTCAAAGAGTATTGGGTTTCATGAATGACTGGTTAAGTTCTGTATTTCTCCATAGACACGGGGTAACACTGGCAAAGTGGTATTGTGTGAAGGTTGGTTCCTAAACGTTTTCTTCCCAAAAGGATTAGGCGATATAGATTATTGGTGTAACAGCTAAGAAACATTCAGACTATTCTGTCGTTTGCAATTTTAAAATCAGTTAATTTTGTAAATAAAAATTGAGTTGGCTCATTGTGTGATCTCACTGATCTGCCAGTGATAAGTTGTTAAGGAAGTTTTTCTACATTGTAACATATAGTATTTGTATGAGTTGTTTTTCTTTACATAAACGTAACTTGTTGTGTGCTTTTCCTGTAAGGTAAGTGCATCAGATATCTGAAAGAACATATAAAAAGGAAAGAATAAATTATAACAAGAATTTACAGAAATAAGAATATTGAGACAAAACTAAGAAAAATGGATAAAAAAATAAAGAATACAGACTAACGGTGATACAATATACTAACTGTTGATTGCTTAACGTCAAGTGGCAAATATTTCATGCATGTTCAGGACGATATGATACAATATAAATAATAGAGAATAGTGGTGTGCTATAATATGAAAAATAGAGAATAATGGTATTTTATAGTTTGAAGATGAAGAGAATAACGTGGTGTGCTATAACATAAGAATAGATTGATTTTGGGTTGATTGGTTATCGTCTTGTGGTAAATAATGGTTATGTTCAGGACGAAAAAAAATAACAATATGATACATATAAAAAGGAAGTCTTAAATTATAGCCCGTTCGGAATACAGGCCAGAGAGCGCGGTATCCTCTATACACGAACAGTGGCTGATCCAGAACTTGTTATAAAAGGGGGGAGCACTATACAGTCATGCTAGTGTTTCCCTATATAATCAAATTTTTCCTCGAAAGGGGGCTGGATCCGCCTATGACGATTGCTATAAAATTTAGACAGGGCCGTAACTAGGCCTCAGAATCAAACGAGGCAGGTGTTTGGGTGCCGCCGACTGAGGCAACCAGGTAATAGGGGAACCAGGGGAGACTCCCCTCCGAAAATTGTAATATTAGGGTTGAAATATACCTTGTTGCATCCGTTTTGTATCATATTTACCGTTTTTGTATCATATTTACCGTTTTTGTTTCATATTTTCCGTAACGAAGAACTGCATTAGGCTAGCTATCAGAGCAAGCTGACAGATACTTGCCTAGAATCTTGTTCCATCAAACATCATATCCATTTACAGAAGAGGTTCATGTTTGATAGTAAAAAGGCGGGACAAGTGTGTGGTCAACGCTTCATTAAAAATAACACAAATTTTCAATAACACTTTATAAACAAAGCCGCCAGAGTGGAACCTAGTCACTGTCTGAATGCTAGTTCGACCTTTCTTTACCAATTCATGTTTTTCTTTTTAAAAAAATGTACATGTACAAAATTCAGGAAAAGAACATCACCGTTAATTACAGTTTTTGGTCGTTTTTTTTTTTAGAAATTTATGCTAGAAAAGTAGTTAATGATAAAGTCTTAGATAAAAATCAGGACAAAAAAAAAGATTAAAACTTATATATATAAATTACTTTAAATCACTGAAAAAAATGTCCGAAATCTGAATATTAAGTTCGACCAATTAAAGCTTAATTTTGACTATAGATCTTTATTAAATGTTTATAAATCACCGAGACAACAACTCTGAGGACAGGAATGCGTGTGAAATGGTTTATGAAGCAGTTTTGTTTATTTGACATCACGTCTGTATTAAAATTGCCCATTAGCAAGGTGGGCAACATAAGGTGGGCTACAAGAATGTCAGTTTTAATAATCACATATACATGTACACTGTTTACTGTTGTTGTTTTTTTTTTTTTTTATATATATATATATAAATTATATTGGGGATTACGGAAATACTAATTATAGATTTGTTCTATATTTAGTTATTTGTTACGCCCCCTATAAATTATATCTGACCAGTCCGGTTAATCACCCCAGACGCTATATTTAAATATGCGTCTGGGTAATCGAGACTACGGAAAGTGTTATCTAAATTGCCAATTGAATCGGATTCAGACGGATCATTACTAAGTTTAATTTGGTCATAGATATAGGAAGATGTGGTGTGAGTGCCAATGAGACGACTCTCCATCCAAATAACAATTTATAAAAGTAAACCATTATAGGTCAATGTACGGCCTTCAACACGGAGCCTTGGCTCACACCGAACAACAAGCTATAAAGGGCCCCAAAAGTACTAGTGTAAAACCATTCAAACGGTAAAACCAACGGTCTAGTCTATATAAAAACGAGAAACGAGAAACACGTATAAATTACATAAACAAACGACAACTACTGTACATCAGATTCCTGACTTAGGACAGGTGCAAACATTTGCAGCGGGATTAAACGTTTTAATGGTACCAAACCTTCTCCCTTTTCTGAAACAATAGTATAACATCACAACATAGAAAACACACGATAAAACATCAATTGGAAGGCTTAACTCAATCAAAAACGTAAATTAACACACTATGAACGAATAAATTCGATCTGTGATACCTGAAAGTAAATACATAGTTAATAAAATATTAGGGACAAACATTCAAGGCCAAAAGCAAACAAACAAGTCCAAATAAAGCCATGGCAATACACCACCGCGAAATATTTAACCCTTAGAAAATAATCACTTTTGAAAAACCGGTTTTCATAATATATACAGGTAAATGAAAAATAACTTTGTCGTTTTAGGTATACTTTTCTGTCTATATAAAATCTTCCAATAATTAGGAATACTGTGGTGCTGAACACCAATATATAGTACTGAACCAGTCCATGTTTTATATGTACCTTATCATGAATCAATGACGTAGTACGCATAATGATACATTCTGCCTCCTCACCTTTAAACCACATGCATTGATCGTATATTGATATTATTGTTTATATTATAATTGTATTTTGTGTATTATTGCTGTATCACCTGAATAAACCCTGGTGAGTTATCATATATTCTTCGTATATTATTATTATATGCTCGGATCCCACGACATTGGCGTCGTCGACAGCTCGAATCTGTTCACTTGCAAACAACCGCTTTGCACGGTACGTTTCACATAATTTGCTTTAAATTACTGCAAATTTCAGCGGAGGCTATATTTTAAACATACACCTCCATCAATTTTAGATAGTTTTAGTACTATATCAGGCAGTACTGCATATTAGATTAACTATTTGAAATTTAATGCTTGCCTAGTTTCTCGTTTTAGTGAGAAGCCATTTTGATCGCCATTAGCTGCATCTTGTCCAAATTGAGCAGGACGGAAGTTGATCTTCTGCGCATGCTTTGCCAGAAATACAGTACTGTCAGCGTGGCTTTATCAAAACACGGTGTCAACGGTTGAAATACAGTACAGGCAACGTGGATTATTTCAAACACTGATATTCGTGGAAAAAATACAGTGCTGTCATAGAGAACATATTTAACGCACGTATCCACAGTTCGGATTAATAAGTACCTAACACCGACAATCGACGAACACTTTTAAGTCAGATAAACAACACAGATAATTTTAAGAATGGATAAACCTGTGATTCTTATGGAGGCCACTTTGGACCAACTTCAATCTATTGAGGGTATAGACAATGAAATGGCCACACAGATACTTGAGGCTAGAGATTCCTCACATTTCATAGACTTAAATGTAGTCTTCGGCATTACTGGTGTTCCCAAATCAACTTTGAAGAAACATTTTGTTGAACCTGGTATGTCATTCTTTTACCAAAAACTACGCAGTGAGATAGCAGAGGTCAGACAGGAACTCAAGCAGGATATTTCTAATGTCACATCAGGACTGCAAGAGGTAGATAAGAAAGCCTCACAAATTGACAGCATGAAAGAAACAGTTGAAGATTTATGTGTTCGCATGACTAAAATGGAGCAAACCCAATTAATGGGGTCAACCATCCAGTTTAAAAACCCACTGCCATTATTACAGGATGAACATCATGAACAGGTTGAGAAATTAGAGGAGAAATTTGGTGCTTTTGGTTCTACAGTTGACACTTTGATAGCACAGAAAAACCAGCAGGCTGAGGAAAAATTTGGGACTAAATCTAAGATATTTAGTACCCCAGCTAGTTCAACAACATTTCCAGACTTTCCCAAGATGTCACCTATCACTAAACCAAGTGGACCTTCTAATTTAGGTGAGTCATACACCACCAATACTAATCTCCAGGACGACATGTATGCATCAGCAGCATCCACCCTAAAGTTGAGTACTGCATCTGAAGTGGCTAAACAAAATCACGAGAAAACCAACACTGAAGTTCCAGTTGGAAAGGGCCCTCGGCTCCTCCTTTTGTTATTTCCAACATTGAGCCCGCTCAGTCAACTACGGAAGTACAGTCAGAACCAAGCTTAACCAAACAAGAACAGCTGGAGAGTCAGTCTAAAAACGGACAGGGGCCTTTGGTTCCACCAATTACCTCGAATAATGAAGCTCATTACAATACTTCAACTCATGAAACAAAACAAAATGTCTTGCAGGGTCACGCTGGACAGGGGACTTTGGCCCCATCGTCAGCTTATAACCCAATAGTTCAAGGTTCCGCGATACCTAACAAGCCACCATTTTGGTCGTACAATGTTCCACCACCGGGAGTACAACATAATGTTGGATTGACTGTGCCACCTGCTGCAGTTTTCTATCCTGGATCAAATAAAGAAACTTCAAATATTCCTTCAATCCCAGTACATTGGAATACTCCAGTGGTTATGCCTTCGCATGAACAGTCTGTGAACAACACTTCTGTTCAACCCAACAGTGAAACCACACCTGAAAGGCACAGGGCAGAGGCAGAAAGCGCTGCCAGAGGGAATCCTCTTCATCAAGTGAGGATTCGATAGACAGAGAATCATCCCGTTGGAAGGAGTCCCATGCCAGAGAAAGGAGCAAAGTCCACAACTGCCGAATATGCCAGTCTTTACCGGCTCTGGCAATTTATCTTGGGAAGCTTTTGTGTACCAGTTCGAAAGAACTGCAAGTCGCCGTAACTGGGATGACGCAAAGAAAACGTGCCGGTTTCTGGATTGTTTGTCTGAGGTTGCACTTGAATATGCCCGTCGATCGCATATATCAAAATATGATGAATTGCGGAAATACATGAAAAGACGATTCAGTAAGAAGGAGGAAGCATCTGCAGCAAGAAGACAGCTGCAGTACATCAGGCAGTTGGACGGAGAGACCATAGAGGAATACGCAGAGCGAGTTCATTTCTTGACAATGGATGGGTATTACAGAAGTAAAATGACATAATAGATCAAATAGGTACCGAGGCGTTCCTGCGTGGATGTCAAAAGAAGGAGGCAGCTCGGATCGTAATAGAGAAAATCCAAGGACTATAAACGAAGCTCTGAAATGGATTAAGTCTTCATTAGCCAACCAGAAAGCCATTTATGGAGCCAGGAAGTCTTACTCAGGCCGACCTCAGTCATATTCTCAACGGCAAGTGACATTTTCTGATATGAATGACTCTGATCATTCTCCACAGAGGCCCACGGCCTTGCAACACAGTCAGAGGATTGAAAAGTAGATAACTCTTTACAAACTGACATTAAAAACTTAGTATCTCTAGTTGGCCAATTATTAAAAGATGGAAGGAGTAACAGATCATCATCTCCCGAGATGCACCGAGAATATTACAACTCGCCCTCCAAGCGACCTCAAAGCAATTATGGCCGATCACCAACCCCACCTAGGTCACAATCGAAATTCCGGAGTCCTCAGAATTCTCGATCCCCATCACCACATAGAGGTTCAAGATCAAGTAAAGAACAGGACAATATGCCATTCAGAAGGGCAATATCACCGTCTTTTCAGAGGACCTCGTCCTCGAACTCATCAAAAGACCAGACTTTAAACCGGACAGGGTCAGGCCACTAGGCTCCCGTCTGACCCAAGAGGAAGAGAGCCTAAATGAGCTGGTTGTTAGAAGAACTGTTGGTAGAAGTTTAGTTATACCTGCAGCTGTGAATTCAATACCAGTCAAGGCTACCATTGACACTGCTGCTATGATTACTTTAGTAAGCAGTTCCCTGATTTCAAATATTCAAGAAAACTGTGAATCTGTACTTTTAAAAGGAATAGGACCTCAACCAGTTATTGGTAAACTTGTAACAAACACCGCTATTTCTATAGGACAAGCTACTATGCATTGGGACGTGTGTGTCATAGATATGACAGATACCATCATACTTGGACTAGATTTCCTGAATGCATGCAGCGCTGTGGTGGACTTGGTGCACATGTCTGTTGTTTTAAATGGAGAATCCATACCTGCACAATTAGTCGGCGGAAACTGTCAGTCTTTGTCAGAAGTTCTATTGTCTCGATCTGTTAAAGTCCCTCCAAATTCAAGTATGCTCATAACAGTGGAAGTCAAATCACCACCTGAGGACCACTATGTGATTGTCCCAAAACGTAACCATTTGCCTGTTTTAATATCCAACGTTATGGGGACTGGACCAAAATGCATTGTAAACATTGTCAATGATACTGGACTTCACGTTAAGATAAAGAAAGGATCTTGTTTGGGCTACGCTGAACCAGTAGATGAAATTACTGTGAAAGTACTTTTATTCGTGGGTACCAATTTTCGTGGTTTTCGTGGATGACTTTATCCACGAATTTAAGTGTCCAACGAAATAAAACAACCGTTGACCAAATTAAGACATGGAAAGATCCCCATGTAGGTTTGACTACTGATATGATCTAGAGAATATATTGAATATCGTCAAATCTGAGACTACTATAATAGTAGTCACAGGGCAAATGCACTATGAACTACAACTGCATGCAGGATTATACCCATTTGATCTTTAATAACCTAAACTGTACAACTTTTGATCTTTAATTCTCATAAAAAATATTTTTGATCGATGAAAGTCAGATTACAGGTATTGATATGCTATGATAAAGTGTTCATTTTATATCCTCCTAGTTCATGTAGTTCTTGTACATACGTATGGGAAATAATAATTATATGCTGGGCTTGCTTTTGATAAGAATTATTTTACAATTCAAGATACGTTTGTAGCATTTGTTTATGTTACTGTTTTCTTTAGGTGACATGTTTATGGCCTAATTTACACCTTTGATGATCACTCTATCTCAGGTTAATTAGTGTGGTCACTACGATTTACATGGGTCAATGTTTACTTTGCAATTTCCTTCAATACAGACAATTTGTAACCATTGTTTCTAATGGCTTCAATTTAAAAATATTTTTTTTAGAAAACTAAAATCCACGAATTTAAAAACCCACGAACATGTAAATGTTACTCAAACCACGAAAATTGATACCCACGAATTAAAGTACTTTCACAGTATAGATAACAACTCGTTCGTCAAGGATACCTATAACATAAATCAAGTGCATCTCTCACTAGCGAACTCTTATGATCAGGAAGATAAACCGTCTGATATGCCTTTACCAGGTCATCTGCAAGATTTATACGATTGTTCTACCACAAATTTGAAAGATGATCAGATGTCTACATTACGGTCATTGTTGATAGAATTTGAAGACGTTTTTTCAAAACATGATTTAGATCTTGGATGTTTAACTGCGGTTAAGCATAAAATTGACACAAAAGATTCACCGCCAGTCAAACATAGAATGCGTCGCACTCCCCTTGGATTCCAGGATGTGGAACAAGAATATCTGTCTAAATTGTTGGCTGCAGGTGTTATACAGCCCTCTACATCGGAATGGTCTTCAGCCCCTGTACTTGTAAGAAAACGTGACGGATCTGTTAGATGGTGCGTCGATTACAGGGCATTGAATGATCGGACGGTGAAAGATTGTTTTCCATTACCCATC